>PVIH01000027.1:557927-648625 GCA_004025045.1 Sigmodon hispidus | reverse complement strand
CACTCGGGTTTGTATGCCTCCTGTCACCTTTCTGGTCAGGGTCTGATTCTGTCTTTCAGAGACCCCTACAGTTGGTTCGCTCAGTTCGAGGTCGTGGCGGGGTTTCCCTCAGCAGGAGCCGTGGAAGTGGTCAGGGACAGAGTCCACCTGCCCCTGCCCCAGAGAGCGCTGGGATTCTGCAGCCAGCGCTGGGTCCCGGGAGTGGAACCAGCAACAATGGGAGCTCAACTCTCCCTCCCAGGCTGGGATAAAGGCACTGAGGCCTCTAGCCCCCTCCTGATCTCTGGGCGGGGTCCGAATCCACCCCTCGGAGACCCCAGCAGTTGGTTCGCTCAGTTCGAGGTCGTGGCGGGGTTTCCCTCAGCAGGAGCCGTGGAAGTGGTCAGGGACAGCGTCCACCTGCCCCTGCCCCTGAGAGCGCTGGGATTCTGCCGATATTGATTTTCAAAAGCCAATAAAAATGCATGTTTTAACAAAATTGTTTTAAAGCCAAAAAACAGAAAGCAGTTAAATTCTTGGTGAAGGGTTTCTTCAAAACATGAAATTTTTCTTTTAACAGGGAATCATAACTTTGTCTTTTTGATATCATGTATTATAAAATAATGTTAAAAGGGCTAAATTACAATATGAGAGGAAATAAAATAGCCGAGAACACAAAGAAAAAATATTGTAAGATATAAGAGAAATAACCCCATTGAGTTTAAAAAATTTAATATGAGTCTATATTTCAACAAAAAATAAAGTCAAAGAGATGTCTGAATAATACAAGGAAAATTTTAACACTGTCCAAAATACTGTAATATGTTTTCAAATAGTAATTAGTATTGACTGTAGTTCCAATATGCAACATCCTCATAGGCTTACAGGGCTGAATGCCTGTTCCCTATGTGGTGAGGCTGTTTAGAAATACTGTGGACCCTTTAGTAAGCAATCCTTGATGGAGAAAAGGATTGTTGAGGCTTTATAGCCTGGCCCCTCTTCCTATTCACTCACCTCTTCCTGGCTGCATGTAGTCTATAACCAACTTGCCTCCTGCTACTGAAAGCATATATCCTCCACCTGCTTCCAAATCCTTATTCCCGTCAGCGGGGACCTATCCCCTTAGAAGTGTGAGGCAAAATAAACTCTTTCTCTGTAAGTTGCTTTTGTGAGAGGATTTTATCCCAGCAACAGGAAATGTAAGTAAGAAAACATGTTTTTGTTTTAGTTCTCCAATGACAAAGAAACTTTGTCTCCAAGTTATAATTTTAAAATAGCAACAAGATAACAGTTGTTTTATTCATTCACTTCTGTAGCATTTCTTTATATAGTGATTTTTTTCAGAATGTAAGTTGCATTGTTTCATTGGTTGTATATTTTACCAGGAATAAAGTTTCACAAATAATTTTGCCATGGAGACAACTATCTAACCATTCTACAGGATGAATTAAGTGATGAGAAACTATGACAAAGAAAGAGGTGATCAAAAGCAGCCCCAAATATGGTTAAGGAAAACTTCACATAAAAAGTCAGGTTGAAGAAAATATTGAAAGATCTTAGAATTTTAACACTCACAGTTCATAGAGCAAGGGGCCCCAGAGGGATCAGGAATACTTTGAACAAATGCCAAGAAATGGCAAAGGTATCTGTGTGCAGTAGAGAGTGTTAGTGATGCTAATGAGACACAAAGTTAAAATTTTGCATCAGAATTAGAAATAGGAATGATTAGATGCCAGGCTCAGGATCATTTATGAATTGTATAGAGAATTATGAATATAGTTTGACTTAAGCATCTATATATCTATCATATATCTACAGATACATCTTTCTATCCAGCCTACTGATCTATCTACCTGTTCATCCATCCATCCTTCCATCTACCATCTACCTATCAGTCATCTATCCACCTACCTATCATTTATCAAACGATCCATTGTGTATGTAAGAGAGAGAAAGAGAGAGTATGTGTATTTATCTACTAGAAATGGTCAATTAAACTATGATAAGTATCATGTTTGAATAGTGATATTTAAAGTTTTCCAAGCTATATTATCATATATTAGCTAAAGTATACCTCAGCTTTTCATGTATTCTGTGTAAAAGAATTCCATAATGAACATTATGAAAAAAAATAACTTCTTAATTTAGATATATAAACTGCATCCTAATTACATAATAAATATTACCATAAAATATCTGCGTGTTCTTTATATTGCAGAAATATGCATTTTAGTAAAGGAAATTCATTCTGGAAAATGTATTGTTCTTTTACTTCAGCACAGTGTGACCATCCAGTGTTGTGAAGCTTATTCTTCACTTTCTACTAGAGTGTACTTTGGCTCATCTTGGAAACCTACATCTGGGTATATTTGTGAGCACTATCCTACATACTGGCGTGCCAAACTGGATAAAAAGGAAAAGCAAAAGCACCAGCATCATCTTCCTCTCTGCTCTCTGACTTCAGAGGTAATGTAACCATCTGTCTCATGGTTCTGAGTCTTATCCCACCATCATGGATTCCATTTTACTCAATCTATAAAACAAAATAAATTCTCTTTTCATTACTTTATTTCTTGCCAGGTATTTGTTCACAAGAACAAAAAAGGCAACAACTACAACTAACAGCTTGCAAATCCCAGCTAATGCATGTTAACTCCTCCCTCTTCATCAGTACCCAACCAAGAAACTCATGAGTCCCCTGACAGTATTACACATCACTCTGCCTGATAGTCATCTTTTTTTATGACAAGTTGACCAAAGTAAAGTAACAATACATATTTAGGAAACAAAAACAGAGTGGCATTTTCAAATGTTATCATTCATCATTGTTTTATACCGATGTGTTTCATAATATTAATAGTGACCATGACTTTACTCAATAGTTAAAACTTTTCTGCTGTGTTATATAGAATCCTGTGGCATTTATCCCATGAGCAATCTCTTATTAGTAAAGCATCTATATTTATACATCACACCACTATATTTTATATATTGATATGTAAACATTATTCAATAATCAACTGACCATGACTTTAAGATATGTATGAGTCATCTTGCAAAGACAGAACTGGAGATATTCAGTGACAGAGCTCTTGCCTGCTTTGTGTAAGGCCCCAAGATCCATTCCAGATTGCAAAAAAAAAAGTCTTTAAATGAAGTCAGATTAGTTAACAAGACATTTTACAATAATTCTTTGTAATCTTCTAAATTCTCCTTCCTTTAAGTCACTTTTATATTCACTTTTATGTCTTAATTGCATAAGACATGCAGGCTTAGTGGTACAAGTTAATTATGTAATAGGCATAATAAAATTTTTTTAATGATAGTGCCAAACTAAAAAAGTATAAAAGTGTAATCTAGTTTAAGAATATATGCAGAAAGGTGGAGAGAATCACAAGCCCCTACCCAGTTACTGAAGAGCTATTAGGAGTTGATGTCTTCTATGGGAAAAAGAATCAGTTTTCTAGTGAGTTGACAATGCTCCAGTTTATCACTGCACAGCCATATGTGCAATGAAGATTGGACTAATCTCTGGGCAAGAGCTCTCTAATGACAATTAGTGTAGTCATCATTTTGATTACAGTAGATGGCCAGTCAGGCATCCCCTCCACCATTGCTAGGAGTTTTATCTGTAGTCATCATTGTGGGTTCCTGGAAGTTTCCATAGCAACAGTTTTCTCCCTAACCATGGCCTATCTCTGGTACTTATCTGGCATTTGAGAACCTGTTTCCCATGCTGGATTATATCACCCAGCCTTTATTCAAGGAGAAGAGTTTCAGCTATATCCTACTTCAACTTAATGTATCATGCTTTGTTCAAGCCTATGGGAGGCCTGCCCCTTTACTGAAGGGAGACAGAAGAGAAGTGGGTGGGAAGGTAGGAAGATAGGAGTCCAGGGGAAGAAACAGGAGGGGAAGAAGGGGGGAACTATAGTCAGTATGTACAATAAATGAAAAAAGTTAATAAAATAAATAAGGAAATTGAAATAACTGTTAAAAATAATAAAAAGAAGATTCAAATTTGAGAGAAAATGGGGAGTGGGAATGTATCTGGGAAAAGTAGAGGAGTGGGGGGTGAACATTGTTAAAATACACTGTATGCATAAATAGAGCTCTCCAAGAATAAAAATATTGTGTATGTTTTTTTTTTTTAAAAAAAAAAAACTACATTGGGACTGGGATATAAGGATCCTAATCACCCTGAGTGTGTGAGAACATGTTAATATTTTATGTGTAGATGTTATTAGTAATATGAGATAAAATAATTTCTAGTTCTTTCAAATAAACTTTATATACCATAATACTTTTTCTTGTATCAGACTAAAAGGAAAGTAGGCAGGTGTCATTACTGCATGACAGTGCTGGAAGGCACATGGTATGTTGACCTCACAATTGCTAGATTAAATATGCTTTTAGATTCCAGTGATTTCAGTATCTTTAGTATTAAGATTAAAATAACTAATAGTAGGTTTTAATAGTTGATTCTATTCTGCAAGTAGTCTGCTCTGCATCTCTGTTTAACTCACCATGCCAATGCATATACTAATGAATTGGATTCAATTATCATGCATATTATTCAGCCATAAAAATCACATCATTTTGTACTTCATGAATATGTTCAATTATAAAATGTAAATGTATAATAGAATTTTAAATCTTTAAAAATCAAGATTCTATAAGTAAACCTTGATATGTAAATTCTTTCTCCATGCCAACACACAGTAAAATAATATTTTGCTAAAAGACAGACAGACTCTAAACTCTGTACAGAGAAAACTCAGAGGTGACAGAACCTCAGCTCCTGGGCTGCCTCATGAAGAATCCCTCTCGGAGGCCGGGTTCCTGTCCAGGGTCTGGATCTCAGACTCTAGGCTAGCTGACTGGCAGTATGCTAAAACTGGAAGGGTCATTTCTCTCTATTCCTAGAAGAAGAGACTTCCTTCAGCCTGACCCTGCCTCTAGGGCAAAATGCTTCATCATAGATGGACAGACAGATGCCATTGAAACTCAGACTCATGTCCAAGGCAAAGTCAGACACCATGCAAAACCCCATGTTCAAATCAGACAGGAGATACACAAACCCTCTAACAACAACTGACTAAGAGCTGACTAAGTGTGAAAACTGAAGCAGTGGGCAGATGCCAGTGCAGGAAAACATATAACAACACAAAGAACAACAAGGCAACACCAGAAGATACTGGTGTTTCTATAACACCTAGACCTGAACAGAAAAATAAAGAGGAAACAAACTCAAAAACAACTTTATGAAGATTATAGAAGCCTTAAAAGAGGATATAAAAAATTCCCTTAAGGAGATAGAAGAAAATACAAAAAAAAGGGGGGGGGGGAAGAGATGAACAAATCCTTGAAAGAAAACCAAAAAAGCTAAACCAAAAAATGAAAGAAACATTCCAGGAACTAAAACTTGAAATAGAAGAAATAAAAAAGACACAATGTGAGACAAAGGTGGAAATAGAAAATCTGAGGAAAAGAGCTACAACTCCAGATACAAGGATAATGAACAGAATCCAAGAGATGGAAGGGAGAGCCTCTGGAGTGCAAGAGTCAGTAGCAGAAATAGATACATCAGTCAAAGAAAACACTAAAGCCAAAAAACCCATAACACAAAATGTTCAGGAAATCTAGAGCACCATGAAAAGACCTAACCTAGGAATAATAGGAATAGAAGAAGGAGAAGAATACCAGCTCAACAGTAATGATAATGTACTCAATAAAATCATAGAAGACAATTTTCTCAATTTAAAGAAGCAAATGCCTATAAAGTTACAAGAAGCTTATAGAATACCAGATGAACTAGACCCACAAGAAGTCTGCCTGCTGCATAATAATTAGACAGAAAACATACAGAACAAAGAAAAAATTTAAGAGCTGCAAAGAAAAGGGCCAAATAACCTATAAAGACAGATCCATAAGAATAACTTCTGACTATTCAATGGAAACAATGAAAGCAAGAAAGTCCTGATCAGAAGTTATACAGACACTAAAAGAGCATTTCTGTCAACCCAGACTACTATACCCAGCAAACTATCAATCACCATAGATGGAGTAAACAAGATATTTCACAACAAAATCAAATTTAAATAATACTTATCCACAAATCCAGCCCTACAGAAAGCACTGGAGGGAAAACTCTAACCTAAGGATTCCAGATACACCCATGAAATCACAAACAATCAATAATCCCACAAAAGAAAAGCCAAAGGAAATAATACAAGCTACCACCAAAAGTAACAGGAAATAACAATCAGTGGTCACTAATATTCCTTAATATCAATGGACTCAATTCACCTATAAAACGACACACCCTAACACAATGGGTACAAAAACAGAAATGATCCTTCTACTGCATACAAGAAACACACCTCACCCCAAAGACAGACACAGGCACAGAGTAAATAGTTGAGAAAAAGATTTTCTGATCAAATTGCCCCAAGAAACAAGCTGGGGTTGCCATCCTAATATCTAAAAAAGTAGACTTCAAACTAAAATCAATTAAAAGAGACCAGGATGGACATTACCTATTCATCTCAGGTAAAATTGATCAAGATAGATGAGATTTCAATTCTGAATATTTATACCCCTACTATAAGGGCCCCTACAAGTATTAAAAAAATAACACTACTAAAACTCAAATCCCACATCAGTTCTCACACTCTAATTTTGGGAGACTTCAATACCCCACTTTCACCCTTAGATAGGTCAAAAACACAGAGACTCAACAGAGAAATCAGGAGTCTAACAGAGGTTATAATCCAGAGAACTATCAGGTCATGCTTTGAAAATCTATACTCCACAAAAACGGAAAACTTAGAAAAAATAAACAGCTTTTTTGACAGGTACAACTTACCAAAATTAAATCAAGATCAGATAAATACCTAGACATATAACTCCAAAGGATTGAAGCTATCATTAAAAGCCTCCCAAGTAAGGAAAGTCTAGGTCCAGATGGTTTCAGTGCAGAATTCTATCAGACATTCAAAAAAGAACTATTACCAATATTCCACAAACTGTTTCGCAAAGTAGAAACTGAAGAAATATTGCAAAACTCTTTTTATGAGGCCTCAATTGCTCTAATACCCAAGCCACTCAAAGATGCAACACAGAAGGAGAATTAGAGATCAATTTCCTTCGTGAATATTGATGCAAAAATTCTCAACAAAATCCTGGCAAACTGTATACAACAATGTATAAAAAATACCATACACCACAAGCAAGTAGGCTTCATACTAGAAATGCAGGGATGGTTTAACTTACAGAAAATGGTAAATGTCATTCATCATATAAACTAACTGAAGGAGAAAAACCACATTATTATATCCTTAGATGCTGAAAAAGCCTTTGACAAAATCCAACATTCTTTATGATAAAAGTCCTGGAGATATCAGGAATACAGAGAAAATACCTAAATATTTATGGTTGTGAGCCTAGCCTTTAACGGCTGAGCCACCTCTCCAGCCCAACCTAAATATAATAAATATGATTTATAAGAATCTGACAGCCAACAGCAAACTAGATGGAGAAAAATTCAAAGCAATCCCACTAAAATCAGGAAATAGACAAGGTTGTCCCGTCCCCCCTTATCTATTCAATATAGTTCTCCAAGTTTTAGCTAAAGCACTAAGAGAACAAAAAGAGATTAAGTGGATAAAAATTGGAAAAGAATAAGTGAAGCAATCTCTATTTGCAGATGATATGATTATATACATAAGTGATCCACAAAATTCTACCAGGAAACTTCTACAGCTGATAAACACCTTCAGCAATGTAGCAGGATACAAGATTAACTCAAAGAAATCAGTAGCCCTTCTATACACTAAAGATAAAAGGGCTGAAAAAGAAATAAGGGAAACATGACCTTTTATAATAGCTGAAAATAACACTAAATACCTTGGAGTAACTATAACCAAAGAAATAACAAATCTATTTGATAAAAACTTTGAATCACTGAAGAAAGAAATTGAAGAGGATATCAGAAAATGGAAAGATATTCCATGTTCCTGGATAGGTAGGATCAACATAGTAAAAATGGCAATTCTACCAAAAGCAATCTAAAGATTCAATACACTGCCCATCAAAATCCCAACACAATTTTTAACAGATCTGGAAAGAACAATACTCAATTTCATTTGGAATAACAGGAAAGCCAGGATTGCCAAAACAATTTTACTCAACAAAAGAACCTCAGAGGCATCACCATCCCTGACTTCATTTTATGTTATAGAGCTACAGTAATGAAAAAAGTCTGATACTGCAATAAAAACAGACTCGTGGATCAATAGAATCAAATTGAAGATTCCAACATTAACGCAAAAACCTATAAACACCTGATCTTTGATAAAGAGGCCCAAAATATTCAATGGAAAAAAGATAGTATCTTTAACAAATAGTATTGGCATAGCTGGATGGTAGCATGTAGAAAAATGCAAATTGATCCAAACCTATCACCTTGCACAAGACTCAAATCCAAGTGGATCAAAGACCTCAACATAAATCTAGCCACACTGAACGTGATAGAAAAGAAAGTAGGAAATACCCTCCAACTCATTGGTACAGGTGACCACTTCCTAAATATAACACCAGTGGCACAGACACTATAAACAAAAATCAGTAATTGGGATCTCCTGAAACTAGGAACCTTCTGTAAGCTAAAGACGTAGTCAATAAGATAAAACAACAGCCAACAGAATGGAAAAGATTTTCACCAATCCTACAAGTGACAGAGGACTGATCTCTAAAATATATAGAGAACTCAAGAAACTAGAGTCCAAAGCTTTAAAAAACCCAATTAAATTGGAATTCAGATTTAAAAATGGAATTCTCAGCAAAAGAATTACAAATAGCTGAAAGGCACTTGAAAAAGTGATAACGTATTTAGCCATCAGAGAAATGCAAATCAAAACAACTTTGAGATACCACCTTATACCTGTCTGAATGGCTAAGATTAAAGATACAAATGACAGCCTATGCTGGAGAAGTTGTGGAGCAAGGGGAACGCTCTTCCATTGTTGGTGGGAGTGTCAGCTTGTTCAGCCACTCTGGAATGCAGTATGGCAGTTTCTCAGAAAACTGGGAATCAATCTCTCCAAGAATCTAGGAATACTACTTTAAGCATATTTCCTAAAGACACACATTCACACCCAAAAACATTAGCTCAACTATGTTAATAGCAGCATTATTCATAATAGCATGAACCTGGAAACAATCTAGGTGCCCATCAAATGAAGAGTGGGTTAACAAACTGCGGTACATTTACACAATGGAGCAGTAAGAAAAATAATATCCTAGAACTTGCAGGCAAATGGATGGATTTGGAGAATATCCACCTAAGCGAGGTATCACAAACCCAGAAAGATAAGAAGGGGATGTATTCACTCATTAGTATACTTTAAATAAAAAGCAAAGCACACCCAAGTTCCAAACCACAATCACGGAACAGCTTGGGATCTGAAGCACCTTGGACAGGCACCTTGGAAACCATTTCCTTCAGAGGAACACCTGACCCAGTCTTGATGTTGGGATGAGGAAAGCAGATTTGCCTGTATTGAATGCTAAACTAAACCACCTTGGGACCTTGGGACCTCCTGCTCTTGCTGGACAGAAGATAAGGAGATGGGGAGAAAAGAGATTGACTGGGAGGGTCAGGAGGGGAAAGGGTGTTTGAATAAGGGGTTACATGTATAAAAAAATGAGACTTCATTCAAAAATAAAAAAAATGTATAAAATTTAAAAAAAAAGAAAAAATGAATGTCTTGCCTTCAATTCTCAGCAGAAAATACTAATAATATGATTGAATGTGTTAATCTATTCATTTGTTTTCAGTTTATGCCTTGTAAGCAAATGTATCACCAAACATAATTTTTATTGTATTATGTACACACATTACAATATATACTATAATTTTTCCTACCTGACCTTTTCTGCTAGACCAGTCTATCTTATGCTTCCTCTTCTCAACTGTGAATTAACTTTCTTTTTTCTTCACTGCATCCATGGACACTTCCTTCTCTTTTGATTATAAACTACCTCAAAGTGTCACTGCTTATTTCAATATTAAAATGCCTTCTCTGCACATAACTATACATGGATATATTCCAGAAAATTAATGTAGCAACTCAGAGGGTCAGAAGACTAAGAAGAGAAAAAGTCAAAGAGAAAGCCCATAAGAAAGATGGGTAGTTTAGTGTTAGTTACCACCTTGGCAGAATCAGCAATGACCCAGGACATGGGCCTCTGAGAAAGTCTGTGAATGATGATCTTAATTTCATTTCTGATGCAGGAAGATCTAGCTTGAGTATGAGCAAGACCATTTTCCGGTTGAAATCCTGGACAATATAAATAGGGGACTGAGTAGCACCATGTATTGGTCCCTCTGTTTCCTGATGGTGGATATGACATGACAAACTACTTCAGGCCCATTATACCTTGATTCCCCCATCTGGATGGAATGAACCTTGTTCTATCAGTGAAAATAACCTCTTTCTCCCTTATGTAGCTTTTGTCAGAGCATATCACCACAGTAGCAAATGGAAACTAAGACAGGGTAACATTTGATGTGGAAAAAAGAACTCAAATTTCAAAGCAGACAGGTAGGATACCAAACTGAGCATCTCTCTGAAACAGATTATGCCTGCTGCCAATGCTCATGACCTTAACCTTTCCCAAGTCATTTGCTTCTTTTTATTATTTAGATGTAGGAAATTATTTTTGTCTAGAATGGGAGAAGATAAATTTCCTTCTTAAGATAAAGGACTCATTTACTAGATTTGTCATTTAAATCAACAAATAGACATGGACCCCAAGGGAGCTATCTCTTTTAGGACACCTCTGGGCCTCTGAAACTAAGAATTTATATGACAAAAGGAGCAAAGACACTCACAGGGTGGAGTTACCTTCTCTCTTCTGTCATGTCACAGGCCCATAAGCCAAGGTGCTGACAAGATCTTATGGATATGCCATTGGTTGACTATTCATAAGCCTGCTTCGTAAAATGTTGGCAACACTGTAAGAACTCCAAAAAAATACCTGGACAAGATATTACAATTGGATCAAATGGCCTTCTAGCTTCAGCACAGTTAATAGTGGTTAAAGTCCTAGGTATGAACACAATTAGGATCTCAAGAAACAGATATAGTAAAGTTCTTTTTTTCCTGGGTGGTGTTGGTTGTAGATGGTGAAGCCATTAAGAGAAAGGGTCTAGAAGAGATAGTTAGGTACTAGCATGAGCCTTTGCAGAAGACTATGGGATTGTAGCTTTCCCCTTTTACCTCTGTCCCCAACAATAAGGAAACAGTTTCATTCTGCCATACAGTCCTCCCAATATGTACAGCATCATAAGAAGATCCAAAGAATCCAGATCATCCATCCACAGCAAAAGTTCACCCAAAACTTTTGTATTTCTGTTGTCTGAGACTAGTGATTGTGGTATGAAGTTATCACTGGAATAGCAAAATTATCTATGAAGAGAGAGTCAGGAGAATATACAGACATGATCTTTAGAGACACCTCTATGTATTTTGCTATTTAATTTATACTGATGTGTTTTTTGTGGAAATGCTGACACTGAGAGACACAAGTTCTTACCTATGGCAAGTAAAAACTCCTATGAGCTAAAAATGAATTAAATAAAATAGAATATGTCCCTACAGATAAAGAGAGTGAAGTTAGAGTATGCAAATGAGAACTTTGAAATATTATTCATGAAGCCATTACTGTAAAGATGTATATATTAAATTCTGTGAGATTTAAAGAAGGAAATATATTGGAACTGATAAGGTCAATTTAATTATAACTGGGGGAAATTAGTCATGTTAGAGATTCCATAATTCATTTCAATGTCCCTAGTCATGTCTACTTGGGGGAAATTCTTCAGTCCATTTTTCAGAGAAATGTTTTTTGACTCTAGGATTGTTTGAAAATGCTTATGAATTAACTACACAGCCTTTTATTCTCTGAAATTTCATTTTACATAATCTCTTTCTTTTCCCTCTGATATTATGTATATATTTAATATACATCACATAATTCATAAATTTTAAATCATAGACACTGCAGTTTAGTGTCAATTCTTTTTTCTTTTTATGTTGTCAGATGCAGCAGTGAGAAAAGCACGTTTATTCTCATCTGTCTTAAAATTAATAAAATACGGAGGAATAATATCTATAATATTAATTTATATTTATAGCTCTTTGGGGCGAGATAGCAAGGTGTGAAGGGTGTGAAATCACTACTAGTCAAGATTTCCTGGGGCTCACTGGCCAACCAGCTTAGTTTAACCAATGAACCAATAAGTTCCAGCCCAGAAAGAGACACTGTCTCAAAAATAGATGATGTAGATGGTATCAAAGAAATACGTGAGGTTTATCTCTGGCCTCCATATGCACACATTGAGAGAAGGGGGAGAGAGAGAGAGAGAATCCTTTTCTATATATATGTGAAACTCACACACAACAAATGGAGAGTGTTTCTACCCAGAAGAGCCTAAAATTCAGTTAGAAAAAGAGTGATTGAGCTGGAAATATGTAGACATTAGAGATGGAGAGTTATTTTCTAATTGGAAAATGAAGAAAAAAATGGGAGCATTGGGTACCATATAGCAACCTGGTAAATTTCAATAAAAGCCTCCTCAGTGTTTATCGTTTGAGAGATTCAGGAGATACTTGATCTATATCTCACAGATAATAAAGCCGAAATCAAAGAGTTCATCTCATCTTATACTTACTAGTTACACGGCAAGATTCTGCCTGCAAGGGCTTTCCCCAGTGTCACAGCAGGTCAGTCAGAGCTTCACTCTGTCCTGGGTGAGACATTACAGAAAATGAGATAAGCTACCAGGAATTACTGGGTAGATATTGACTTAAGGCTATGCAGAGGAAACTTGAGTTACAAATGAGAGGAAAGCTATGTTGATTGGCCATTTGTGCTTCACCTTTTCATAAACATCTGCTTTCTTCATTAGCTTGTCTACTGATTGAGTGAATATTGAGTGAAATATTTCTTCATACTTTTCCTTTTTTAGTTCTTGTATTTTAGATATTAACCCTGTGAGATCTAAGGTAGATTTTTTTTCTTCCATCCTGTCTTTATTGTGGACTGTCTTCACTCAGTTTTCTTTTGCCTTTGTCATATAAAACCTTTTAAAATATCATAAAATTCTTTTTGCAAATTGTTAGTGCTACTACCTGAGCAAATGGATCCTTATCCAAAAAGTGTTTGCCTATGCCCACAGTTATGTCTTATGCAGAAAATGGATGCAAATAGAGAAATTTGTCTTAGAAAGACATTTGTGGCTCCTAGATTTTATATAAACACAAGATTACATGTGTGCAGATGACATTAAAGTAGAATTGAGATTGTCTTGTAAGGGAACAGAGGGAATATGAGAGGAAAGAAAGAAGAGAACAGGAGAGTGACAGAGTGATGAGATTATGCTCAAAGCACATTATATATACACATTTAGAAATATTTTTATATGTATGGGTGTTATGCCTGCATGCAAACCTGCACATCATTTGTATGTGCCTGGTGTCCAAGGAAGCCAGGAGAGGGTTCAGATTCTCAAGACGAGTTATTTATAGACAGTTGTGAGCTACTATGTAGGTGCTAGGAATCAAACGTAAGTCCTCTAATAGAGCAAATGGTGATCTTTCCAGACCCTCAAATTACATTGATGAAACTGTCCTTACATAACATGGCATAAAAAATTAGAAGAGAAATATAAAAATAAAGAGTATCTAAACACATCATGACCACAACAACTCTTGTAAAAAGAAAACATTTAATTTGGGTGGTTTACAGTTTCAGAGGTTTGGGCCATTATTATCATGGTGAAACATGATGGCATGCAGGTAAACATGGTGCTAGAGAAGGACCTAAGTGTCCTACATCATGATCTTCAGGCAGCAAAAAGTGAACTGTGTGGCCAGGTGTAGATTGAGCATATGAACTACAAAGCCCATCCCAACACACTTCCTCCAACCAGTCTATATCTACTCGAACAAACCCATGCTTCACAATAACTAGGGACACTCCCAATGGGGCCACTTCCTATGGGGAATTTTCTTTTCAACTGTCACAGTTATAGTTTTGATATGCTCTTTGTTTCAGTTTATCTCCTTTTAGCTCTTTGTTCTTTTAGCTCTTTGTTCACCTTCCTACAACCCTAGGTGCAACTGACAAATAACTTATGAGTCACAGACCTTAGACTTCTGAGAGGAAGGATTAACTTTGATGCAGCATAGGGGATACAATCCACCACGGCCAGAATTTATCTCAGTAAGACACAAGACATCTAGTTAGGTCTGTTACTGAGTGAGGGCAGAGAGCTCAGACAGGAAGTTGAGTTAATCTACAACCCTCAAGCCTCACCCTTCCGTCTGCCAGCCAGCTGCCATCTAGCCAAGGTTCAACAACCTCACCAAACAGCACCACCAGCTGGAAACAGAATGTTTAAACACATGAGACTATAGGGAACAGGTCACATTCAAATCCTAGCATTTTCACATTTTAGCCATGCAATGGACCAGCAGCAAAATCAGAAAATATGTAACACAATAACAAATTCCAGGCAGAGCTGCTTACAATTTGTATAAGTAACACTGTTTAATCTCTACAAATCCAGAGCTCTTATAAATTGTTTTTCTCAGTTTTAGCATGGGAAGCTGAGACTTCAAGAATCTCATTGCATTCTTTTAGCTCATTCAACTCATAAGTGACAGAAATATTTGCATCTTAGCTTGTCTGCTTTCAAAAATTGCATTTTCTGCATTACATTTTCCCATTTCTCTTTACACCTCGTAAACCACCTAACCCTAACCCTAACCTCGTGTGTTTCTTAAGTTCCTTTTAACATTCAAGATTCTCATTTTGAGGGATGAATGGATGAATAGGTAGGTAGATATGTACACACATACATTAAATATATATACATATGTATATACAACATACATACCTACATAGATGATGGGCATATTTTAATCTTGACACATAGTTCATTTGCTTAAATCTTCTTAAGACTTGTTCGAGGGCACATGAAATTTTAAAGATGACATTTTGCTGTTATTGTTATTACTGATGCCCAACAAAACATACAGATTGCCTTTTCTGACTACCTTAAATAGGTTTTCTTCCAAGGTACTCAGATCTGACAGTATTTTTGACTGTTATAAAAGTAAAAGCCAATGGCAATAAAATCAAAAGGCCAATAAAGATACATTTAATATTCTGGAACTTTCAATTTATAGTAGTAATCTTGGCAAAGAATTTCCGGCAACTTTCCCCATCTCAGGCAACTTAGCGATATGACAAGAGCTCTCTGTCTAGTGACATCTCTGCCAATCATTTAAAGTGAAATATAGAGCAAAGACGAATGTTGGCTGCAGTGTCTTTGTGATGCTGGGTAGCCCACTGCTTGTGAGAGGCATTCCTGTGAAGCAATCTGCTCAGATATGTATTTTGACATAAGCAAGGCTCTGCTCTGAGGAGAATCTGTGTTGGTTGGGTATGCAGGAAGTGCAAGGTCCCTTTGCTATTCACTTTGCAATCCCAAAGTGAGAAACACTTACCGAGGAATAGAAAGTAGCCCCACTTAGAAACTGTCAATAAATGCAGCTTACCCAGAGTATTCTGTTATGCCAAAATTGATGTTCACTTTGAGACTTCAAATTTAAAAAATACAGAGGGAAGAATATATAGAGGGAAAATTGAAATCCTTAGTTAATTAAATCAGCAAAGATATAAAGACAAAGCATGAGTGACAAGTGACAATCACATCTTGTGATTTAAAAATGAAGAGCTATTAGCTATGATGAAACCTATTTTTTAGAGGGAAATTTATATACCCAGTGACATAATTGAACATCTCTTCTTTAAGTAACTATCCTTCTTAACTTAGAACAAAACAGTGTAACTCAGAATAAGGAATTTCTTTCTTAGAAGCAAATCTCTGTGTGTGTACGTGTATGTATGTGTTTGTGTGTGTGTGCGTGTGTGTGTGTGTGTGTGTGTGTGTGTGTGTGTGTATGTCACAGGAGCCATAAGAGGGCATAAAATCCCTTGGAGCTGGAGTTACAGGTGTTGGTGAGCTACTCACTGTGACTTCTAGGAACTAAACTCAGGTCATTTGGAAGACCAGCAGCTGAGCTCTCTCTCCCACAACAATGCATAGCATGGCACCATTAAAAATTAACCTAAAAACCTGCATATCAAAAAAAGCTGGTAAAATATACTTTTCAAAACAAATTCTGAATTCAAAAATTGAACAGATGTCCTCAATACCTCTACACTCAATCTCAGCTCAAGAATGACTTCAAAGGCATATTCCCTGAGAGCCTTGGCTGGGGTTGTTTTCTTGATTAGTTGCTACTTTCTCACACTTTTACTTGGTTCTTTTGATGGTTTGGACAAAATCAATGTAATTTTACAAAGAATGCTGCTGAATGCCTTTTGGTTTGCATTATTGTATGTTCAGTAAATATGTACCAATCTCCACTAATATATAATTAGATGCCAATAATATAAATTAGAATAATATTTGAATAGATAAAAATTAAAAGCTACTATTCCAATCTGATCTAGAACCCAAATTTACTCATTATTATAAATGAAGCAAAATGTCAAAAGAAGACATAAGATGGTGGGGACCCATCTCATAAAGCAAAATAAAAGTTAATGTGTCATGACCATTGATGACAGAGGAAGAGGTGAGAAACAAAGGCCATATGTGTCATACCAGAGAACCAAAGGGGGCTGTGGCTCAGACTTCCTTAATTGTAAGAGAGATAAAGAGAAGAGGGACATGTGAGAATGCAGAGGAGGGTAGTGCTAACGGTGTCAGAATGATGAGAATATAATGATGGCTGGCTCCCTGGCTGAGCTGTGAAAGGATCCTTACTGTTATTTAGAGACTTTTTGTCAAAAAAATGAGAATTATAACAATAATTTTTCCTTATAATCTTGCTAGGACAATGACTTGAATGGATAAAATTGAAGTGCCCAGCACTTCAATGCTGGAGTATATGAGGTGGCAAAAGAGCCATTGCAAACACTGACTATGATAGAGTATTGAAGAATGTTGCGGTTTTCACAATACATGACAGGCATTTTGCTGCTGTTGTTGTTGTTGTTGTTTATTTAATTGATATCTCTGATTTCCCGGTGTATTGCATGTTTGTATAAGGGGGTAGAATATATCTTAATACATGTTTATGCATTGTGCCAGAATCACAAATTTATTGATTAAATACATCCACCTTAAGATCTAGTTTTACCACATGAACTTATAACCAAAGAATACTTCATCCTACCTGAGAGACACTTCTTCAACCATGTCCATTGCTGCTCTACTTGTAATAGCCAGAATTTGAATACAACTTATGTATCCCTCAACTTCTGTCGTTACGTGCTAGAAATATGTGATCTGTTTTTTATTTTGATTTTACAGGTGACTACAACTAAGAGATTTCATGAACCTTAGAAGAGACTTTGAACTTTGGACTTTAAAAAATTGTTGAGACTGATAAACTATGGAGATTTCTGGACTAAATGCATTTTGCGTTATTATATTGTTACAATGCTATGGGAGCCAGGGAGTGGAATGTCGTGGTTTGAATGTAACTGGTTCCTATAAGCTCATAGAGAGTGCCACTATTAGGAGGTGTGGCCTTGTTGAAATAAGTGTGGCCTTGTTGAGGTTGGTGTGGCCTTATTGGAGGAAGTGTGTCACTGTGGGGGTGGTCTTTGAGGTCACTTCCTGTTGCCTGCATAAGATGTGGAACTCTCAGCAGCTTCTCCAGCACCAGGTGTGCACGGCACCATGTCCTATCATAATGATAATGTTCTGAAACTGTAAGTCACCCCAATTAAATGTTTTCCTTTATAAAAAAAAATAAAAAGAGAAGAATAGAAAAAAAATGTTATATAGTTACAAAATGGAGTATCATTCAGATGTTTAAAAAATAAAATTCACAGGAAAACTGATTGAAATAAAAAAAAAATCCTGCACAAGATTCCTTAAACATAGGCACAGTATGTATTCACTTATATGTGGATATTGGCTATTAAAGTAATAATAACCAAGCTAAAATCCACAGAACTACAGAGGTTAGATATATAGTAATGGACAAGGGTGGAATATAGACCTTGTTAGGAAGGTGAAATATAATAGATATTTATGAATAGATAGGGGAATGGTAACTATAGAATTAAGTGGGGACAGATAGGGAACAGATAAGGAGGGACAGAATACTGAGAAAGACAGCCAAAATTAGGAGCCATTTGAGGAGTAGTACAGAAGCCTAATACAATACAAGTTTCCTAAATAAAATACCCAAATAATAGGAGGAAAGAGATCTCCAACTGCTTATCCTTTGTCACCAAATGAAACTTCTAGTACTGATAATGAGTTTTATATAATTGTGTTGCTTGTTAAAGAGGTATCCCAGGAACCCCCAAACAACCAAAGCTGTTGCTAAGACTCTAGACTCATCTCCACAAACTGAGTAGTACTCCATTGTGTTGATGTACCACAGTTTGTTAATCCATTTTTCAGTATACTCTAAAAATGCACAGTCACAATCCAAAGGTATTAGCTCAACTATGTTCACAGCAGCGTTATTTGTAATAGCAAGAACCTGACAACAATCTAGATGCCCCTCAACTGAAGAATGGATTAACAAACTGTGGTACATCTACACAATGGAGTACTATTCAGTAGTAAGAAAAAATGATATCCTAAAATTTGCAGGCAAATGGATGGATTTGGAGAATATCCTCCTGAGTGAAGTATCACAAACCCAGAAAGATAAGCAGGTGATGTACTTACTCATTAGTGGACTCTAAACAAAAACAAACAAACAAAAGAAGCAAAGCATGCCCAAGCTGCAAACCACAACCACTGAATAGCTTGGAATCAGAAACTCCTTGGACTGACTCCTTGGATCCCACTCCACCTAGAGGAACACCTGACTCAGTCTTGATGTTGGGGAGAGAAAATTGGATTTTCCAGGAGTGGGGGCTGAACTAAGCAATATTGGGATCGTGGAACCCTGGAACTGCCTCCCCATGGGGGTGATGGGGAGTTGTGGAGAAGAGAGAATGACCTGATGTGGTGGGAGGGGGAAGGGGACCTTGAATAAGGATATGCAAGGATAGAAAATGTGACTTCTTTATTCATAATAATAAAAAAAGAAAAAAAGAAACTATAGTTACAAGAAAAAAAATGAAAAGTGCATTATTATATGGGTGAAGTAGAATACACACACACACATATTTAAATCTTTAATTAGTTGTTTATTTTACTGAAAATGTTTATGTGTGTACATGAGTGTTTGTGTATATGTGAACTTGAGTAAAACTCAGAGGGCAAAAAAGTTTAGGTGTTTTACTTCCTCTGGTGCCATCAACCTTATTTATTGAGACATTCTATTTCTGGAACCTACAGCTGTTGATTCATCCAGATTGTGTAGTCAGAGAGCTCCAGTGTCTACCTTCACTGCATTGGAGTTCTAATGCCCAGATTTCCACAAGGGTGATGAGGACAGAATTTATGTCCTTATGCACTCACACTAAGGACTCTACCCAGGGGTCCATCTCCCAGCCCTAAGAAAGTCTGAACTTCATTCTACACTTCTTGATGCTTCTTTTTTTAGTCCCATACACAGGACTACAATATGCCATTTGAGACACAGTACTACAATGTCTATCAATATACAACACGTTGTTTTCCACCATAGGAGGATGGCATTTTAAAAGATATAGTTAAGATGTTGTAAGCAGCAATTTGATAAATGCTTTCTGTTCTCTCAGTCAGTCCATTTCATTTATTTCTGCTGGATGTTGTTAAGTGCCTAATTTGATGATGGGCTGTCTATCTGCTGCTTCAATCTAATTGATACTCTAAACACTGGCCAGTACCACTCTCAACTTCACTTAACAATGATATGACTCATGAAGGCAACTTTAATCATCTCTTATTTAATAATCTCAAATGTAACCAACATTGAGTGTTCAACTTACAGGCAGAATAAAGTATCATTTTTGCCTTTCCTTTGGTATTTTTCAAGTTTGATTTATGTTATCTTTTTATATTTACATAATAAAAGCACATTTATTATAGAAAACAGGTCATATAACCTATTTACTGAAGGGGCAGTTTTGAGTAGACAGACTCATTCCTCCATCTTGAGCTATTGCCAAGGAATGGGTACCTAAATGCAAACAGCATAAAGTTACTATGCTTTATAACAAGTTAAGTTTGCTTTCAGCATTAGCATTGGAGTACAATATCTCTACCCATATTACAAAATATAGACATTTGGCTAGTTACAGCTAGCTAAAAGGAAAGCTGAGGGGGCTGGAGATATGATACAGTGGATAAACATGTTTGCTGCTCTTCCAGAAGAACCAAGTTTGGTTCCCAGTACCCACATCAAGTGACTCACAACTGTCTGTAACTCCAACTCCAGATCATTTGACACCTTCTTCTGGAGTCCATGGGTTCTGTAGTCACATGTCTACATACAATATAAAATAATTTTTTAATTGTACTTTTTATTGCTTTTTGAAAATCAATATCAAACATTATATAAAAAAGCAAAACATTCAGAATAGATAAAAACTCATGCAGTAATAAAACTTCTCTTTATTCTAAGATACATGAAACATAAAAAATAAAATCTAAAGCTCCTCAAGCTAGGTTCAGCTCAGCTACAGATAAAGAAACAAGGTGAGTCACAGCTAATGCCCACTGATGCACTATGGTCACCACCAATTTCTACTAAGCAACCATTCTACAGTCAAACCAGAAGTTTTGTTTTATTGTGTTTGTGTGTGTGTGTGTGTGTGTGTGTGTGTGTGTGTGTGTGTGTGTTTTGAATCACTTTATTCACCCATCATCTTTAAATGAAAAAAGAATGTTTTTGCTTAAAGTTCATATCCTGCTTATCCTTCTGGGTTTCTGAGACCTCACTCAAGAGAGATATTCTCCAAATCCATCAACTTGCCTGCAAAATTTAGGATATCATTTTTTTTTAACTATTGAGTAGAAATCCATTGGTAGATGTACTACAATTTGTTAATCCAACTTCAGTTGAGGGACATCTAGGTTGTTTCCGGGTTCTTGCTATTACTAATAATGCTGCTATGAACATAGTTGAGCTAATGTTGTTTTGGGTGTGAATGTGCATCTATAGGGTATATGCCCAATAGTAGTATTCCTGGATCCTTGAGGAGATTGATTCCCAGTTTTCTAAGAAACCTCCATACTGCATTCCAGAGTGGCTGGTTGGTGGGGAGACTTTTTTCATTATTATGAATAAAGTCTCATTTTTTATACATGTGTCCCCTTGCTCAAACTCATGTTCCCCCTCCCACCCTAAAGAGATGGGGAGAAGAGAGAGGAGAGTGAATATAAAATAAATTTTAAGAATAGGATTGTAAAACTATATTTTCTACTCTCCTGTTCTCAGAGGCAGAAAAGAACACCTCACATCAAAATGCCAGGATTATTGACTCTATGAAACTAGCTAGAGAAACTCAATAATTTAATAGTTCAATTCCTAGTTATATGTTTCAAATATTCATCATATATTTTCTACATTTTATACTCTTTTGACATTTTGATTTGGTCATTTGCTTTGCTTTGCTTTGGGGCCATATTGTTAGATTGAATTTTATATTAATACAGCCAAAGTTTTATTCCAAAACTTTTGGCGTTTCTCTATGGAAAATCCTTAAATATATCTTTTAGGATTTGTAGAAAAATGTCAGCATGTGCAGAGTTAACTGGCATAAAGATAAAGGCAGATGAGGTGTAAGCTGCTAAGTATGTGAGGATGAATAAATATGCAGGTCAAAATATCTGACACTCAGAGTCCGTATCTGATAGCTGATAGCTGATGTAAGGTCTTTTTTTTTTTTTTTTTGGATTGCAAATTTTAAGAAGTAATTTCTTTTTTTTTTCTATCCTTGTATATCCTTATCCAAGATCCCTTCCCCCTCCCACCACATCAGGTCACTCCCCCTTCTCCACATCTCCCCATGGCCCTCATGAGCAGGCAGTCCCAAGGTCCCAGGGTCCCAATATTGCTTAGTTCAGCCTCCACTCCTGGCAAATCCAGTTTTCTCCCCCCAACATCAAGACTGAGTCAGGTGTTCCTCTAGGGAGAGTTGGATCCAAGGAGTCAGTCCAAAGTGTTTCTGATCCCAAGCTGTTTAGTGCTTGTGGTTTGCAGCTTGGGCATGCTTTCCTTTTTGCTTTTTTGTTTAGGGTCCACTAATGAGTGAGTACATCCCCTGCTTATCTTTCTGGGTTTGTGAGACCTACCTCAGGAGGATATTCTCCAAATCCATCCATTTGCCTGTGAATTTTAGGATATCATTTTTTCTTACTGCTGAGTAGTTCTCCATTGTGTAAATGTACCACAGTTTGTTAATCCATTCTTCAGTTGAGGGACATCTAGGTTGATTCCAGGTTCTTGCCATTACAAATAATGCTGCTATGAACATAGTTGAGCTAATGCCATTGGAGTGTGACTATGCATCTTTAGGGTATACACCCAGAAGTGGTATTGCTGGGTCCTTGGAGAGATTGATTCCCAGTTTTCTGAGAAACCGCCATACTGCATTCCAGAGTGCCTGAACAATCTTACACTCCCACCAACAATGGTGAAGTGTTCCCCTTGCTCCGCATCTTCTCCAGCATAAGCTGTCATCTGTGCCTTTTATCTTAGCCAGTCTGACAGGTGTCAGGTGGTATCTCAAAGTTGTTTTGATTTGCATTTCTCTGATGGCTAAAGATGATGAGCACTTTTTCAGGTGCCTTTGAGCCATTCGTAATTCTTCTGCTGAGAATTCCCTTTTTAGATCGGAACCCTAGTTTTTACTTGGGTTATTTAAGCTTTTGGGCTCCAGATTCTTGAGTTCTTTATATATCTTAGAGATCAGTCCTCTATCACTTGTAGGGTTGGTGAAAATCTTTTCCCATTCTTTAGGCTGTCCTTTTGTCCTATTGACAGTGTCCTTGGCTAGTTTCTGCTGTTAATATATTTTTCAGGAATTTTGCTTTTTTATTTTTGCAAATATAACTTCAGATTATTATCCAGAAACAAATAAATGGAGCCACTGTTATAGCACACACATTGTTATCAGTATCCAACACTGAAGTTGTGCATTTGATATATCTGCTGTTGTTCATTTGATTTGATTAGTTCATTCACTTATATCACTTGCTAATTTCTCAGGTGTGATCAATGTTAGGTTGCCTCATATCTGTGTGGTGTATATGTGTGTGTGGGGTGAGAGAGAGTTATAGATAAATAGATAGACAGACAGACAGATAGAGAATATGTGCACAGGTGGAGGACTAAGGTTGATGCCAGGAATTACTGTTGTAAAAAATCTTACACCTTATTCATGAGTTCAGGGTTTTTCAGCCAAATCCAGAGCTTGCCATCATTTTTGTCTCACTAGTCAACTTTTCTAGGAATCTCCTGTTTTTGTCCCTGTATATAAAGGTTGGGTTTTCAGGCAGGCTGTCAAGTTCACCTGGCTTGTATGTGGGTTCTAGAAGTCACAACTCCACTCCTTATACATATGCAAGAGCTTAACCATGGAATCAGCACACTAGCTCCAGGATGACCCATCTATACATTTTCTCTTTTGTTTCTACAATGTAAGCAAAGGGAAGTTCTTTATATTAGTGATTATGTCACCGATCTTCAGCAGAAGAAACTGAGTCTATTCAGTTTCAGAATTAAATGTGAAACATGATTTGCTCCAGATCATTCACTAAGACACCAAGTCATTCTGCAGTCTCCACTTAGTTAACCCAGCTGTTGTTTCTTCTGCATCCATACCATTATTTTTGTGCATACTTATTCCCTTGTGCAACTACATGAAAGCAATTTTTGATATTTTATTTTATAGTAATATCTATAATAATTATCCTACTTTATTGTTTTAAATTATTTTAACATACTGAAACTATCTTTGTATACTTTTTCTTCTCTCTCTCTCTCTCTCTCTCTCTCTCTCTCTCTCTCTCTCTCTCTCTCTCTCTCTCTCTCTCTGTTCATGTGTGTGCATGTGAGGCCAGAGTTTGGCTTCAGGTGTCTTTCACTATCTCTTTCCATGTTAATACTTAGGATAGGTTCTCTCACTGATTCTGGAGCCCCCTGATTCAGCTTGATGGACTGCCCAGGAGCTGCATGGACACCCCCACCAAGTCAGCCTGTTTTGTCTCAGAGCTGCAAATAAGGACATGCACAGAATAGTATACATGGCTTTATGTGGACTATGGGGATGCAGACTCAGGTTCTTGTAACTGGGTTGCACGTACATTACTGCCTCACTAAGCCTACCTTCTGCATTCTTGCCTCATCTCTGGTTTTCTTTTGTTGTTATTTTATTTGTTTTTGCAAATGCCTTGGATTTACAAGACATTTTCTAAGCTTTGTAAATGAAATTGTTACAACTAAACTTTTGAGTTCTAATCTTTCCATTTATATTTTTCTATTTTTTTTTTTGGAAATGGAAAGCATTATTTTTTTGTCTAGATTTCCTTCACATGTGACATTTCATTAGCTCAACATCCTTTCATTCCACACTTCTCCTCTAATAAACTGATTTCCGTCTTTTAAAATTCCTCAAGAGAGATAATTTAAGAAATATAATCTAGTAAAATGTTTACTTCTGAAAGGCACCATCACCAGGTATGGGTGAGGCTCCATATAGATGTTTTTTCTAATCATCCAAAGATGAAATTCTGAGCTCTGGCCACCATTGTGTTTCTAGGAATTAAGCATTACATCAGAAATCGCCCTTCCTTTGTAAGGATCAGGGCGTTTTTAGGGGAAGGGGGGTGCTCTTTAATATTTTTTATTTATTTGTACTCACACTATTATGTCTTTGGGTATAAATTTGTGTCTGTTACTCCTATCTGGAAATGACTGCTCTTCCTGAGGACTTCTATCTTTCTTTTAGCAATGTCAGAACACTAATGAACTCATGTGTTTGGGAGACAGAAGACATGGCTCAGTGGTTAAGAATATCTGCTGCCCTTCCAGAGGTCCCAGGTTCTGTTCCTAGCATCTATTTTAGATGGTTCTCAACCACTTACAATTCTATCTCAAGGAATCTAAATGTTCTAATCTCCACAGGCAGCTGTACACACTCACATCCATATACACACATGTGCCTGTGTCCATGTCAAGGAAGCAGCAGACAGTACTTGAGCTTTAGGAGTTCACACACGAGAATGTAAGGCACTGATGAGTGAATCTTGGATAGGCAAGACCCCAAGAACTTTGTCTCCAGAATGTCTCTTGCTATTGCTGTCCCTTTACATGTTTGCTGCTGCCATTTTAGTTTTTGGTGTCTTGTATGAAGTAAATGGGCATGAGGAAATCCCCACTGACTTTAATGCAGTATGGTTATCTCATGGAAATATCCCTGTCTACTGAAAATGTTTTCTGTAGATTATTATGAAGTTGATTTTCTCTTAAGCTGTACTGTTTAATTAATGATTTTATAAATAATAGTGTTAGTTAAAATAGAATTTTCATGATTAAAGATTTCTAAAAAATGCAATAAGAGATTATAATAGAGGTTAGTTTAGTAAAGAAATTAATATAGATAAAGGTAGGATAAAGTATTGACTTATGCCCTGATAAAGCAGAGGCTGCAGAGGACAAAAATAAAACAAGAACATGCCAAGAAGCTAGAGCTTCTCTTGAGGAACCATACAGACTATGGCTTAGGTAAATGATTAAGAAAAACAATCAAGACTCAGGAGTAAGCCCACTAAATTTGATATTGTAAAGTGTGTTTAAGGATTTTGGTATACATCACAGATAAAACAAAGCTTTAAATAATGATTGCATGTAACTAAAAAACAAAGAACTGGATGATGAATGGATGACAAATTACAATAATTGGCCAAGGCTCTAAAATAGACTCTAAAATAGGAAAAGTGAAACTAAGTAACAAGTTTTTCTGGCAATTATAAAACGAACAAACAAACAAACAAACAAACAAACAAACGACTGCCAATTTAAATGGCTATGGCTGGAAGGCTTGATCCAAAAAAGTTCACTTGCCACATAATCATCAAACCATTAAACATACAGAATAAAGAAAGAATACTAAGAGCTGAAAAAGAAAAAGGCCAAGTAAAACATAAAGTCAGACCTATCAAAGTTACACCCAAATTCTCAATGGAGACTCTAAAAGCCAGAAGATCCTGGACAGAGTTTTACAATTTAGTGGTTTTATAATTCCTGTGTGTAAAAACAAATGGATCATTGATTTCTGTGCTTTCTCTTTGGCTCTTTCTGGTGGTTTGTCTTGTCCAAGAAATGTGAAAATTTCTTGTTTTATCTTATCATATTTTGTTTTGTTGTTATTCTTAGAAGCCTGTTCTTTTTCTAATGGGAAAGAGAAGAGAAGTAAGTATAAAAGGGGGGGCATTGGAAGGAAGTACAAAGAGCAGAGGGAGAGGAAACTCTAATGAGGATATAGTACATGAGAAAATAATGTTTCCAAATAGAAGGAAAAAAAAGAAGAAAAAACAAAAGGAAAAAAAGAAAGAACTGTTTGTACCCTGCCCAAAGTCTGAAATAATGCATTGGATCCCAGTTATAAAAAAATGATTATGGTTTTACAAAAAAAATTATCTCTTTGAATCCTTTACATCCTGTGGTGCATATAATAATAGCTCTTCATTTTCTTCCTGTTTCTTTCCTGCTTTTTTAAAAATTTTATTTATAAAATAAAGTCTTTTTTATCCATATATTCCCTTGCTTCCCCTCTCTACCCCCTCCCAACTCCTCTTAGTCAGCCTTCAGCCTCCCTCCTCCCCATCCCCCATCCCCTCCCACAAAGAGCAAAAAGTCCCAAGGTGGATCAGCTCAGCATCTACTCCAGACAAGTACGATTTCCTCATTCTAATATCAGGACTAGATTATATGTTCCTCTGGAGGGAACAGGCTCTGAAATGACAGTTCCATGTATAGAAACACAGTCTGATCCCTCCTGGGATTTTATTTTCAAGGTGTGTCTTTTATCATTTTAAAATTACCCTTTTACAATTTACCATCTTCCCAAATATGTCTTACTTTTTGTGGACGCAAGCCAACTGAACTTTTTAAAAATAGTTCTTTACATCCTTAAACCTTATGTTTCCCATTTTGGTTGAGAATATCACATCATCTTGTTAAATTTAATAGTTGGTTTCAGACTCTATTGCCTGCTCTTGGGATTCTTCCTGTTGTGTTGCTGTGTCCAATTTCAATATAAAAGTTTAACTTCATCTTTTTGTATTTTATTTTTATCATATTTGGTTATCTCTTAGCTCTGCTTTAAATGTTTAGTATGCATACCCACTCATACACATACACACACACACACACACACACACACACACATATTCAGGAGAAAATTGAGGGCTGAAATGGGTAAAGGAAATTAATCATCACCTTTGGTCATCAACCAATCATAGCATGAAAAGTAAGACAGTTAAAGTGTTCTTCACTTAACTATATGCCTTTCCAAAACTTTAGATTGTCTTCTTAGGTTTTTCAACTTAAAACTATTTAACAACAACATCTTAGTCTAACTTTAAGTTATTTTCAAAACTTTGTTTCAGCTATAATGCACTCTGAAACCCATGTATACGCCTCCTAACATTAAGATTAAAATAATTTAAACTAGCTGGGCTACTGAAATCCAACTGTCTTTTTTTATATTTTATATATTTTAAACATATCCACCACTGTTCCACCTCATTCCCATCTTCCCAGGCATCTCCCAGCTCCCCCCAAACCATTCTCCCCATTCATTCCTCAGAGAGGGTAAGGACTTTCAGGGCAAGTCAATGTAGTCTGGCATATTCAGTTGAAGTAGGACCAAGCCCCTAGCCCCCATGTCAAGGCTGAGCAAGGTATTTTTCTGTAAGGAATGGGCTGCAAGAAGTCAGCTCATGCATTAGGAATAAATTCTGGTCCCACAGCCAGAGGCCCTGTAAACTGCTGATGCCATTCAGCTGACATCCACCCTCAGAAGGCCTAGTTCAGGCCCATGCAGATTCCCCGGCTGTCAGTTCTGAGTCGAATCAAGCAGCTCCCATTAGCTGAGATAAACCATCCCTGTAGGTTTCCTCATCATGATCTTCACTCCTTTATTCATAGAATCTCTCCTCCATCTCTTTGACTGAACTCGGTGCTTGACCCAGTGCTTAGCTGTGGATCTCTCTCTCTCTCTGTTTCCACCAGTTGTTGGATGAAGGTTCTATAATGATAATTAGGGTGGTCATCAATTTGATTATAAGGGAAGGTCAGTTTAGGCACCCTTTCCACTATTGCTTGGAGTCTTAGCTTGGTATTTCCCTAGCAATGTGTTTACCTCTAATGCCACAATGGCTCCCTCTATTAAGCAATCTATTTTGTTGTTCTATCTCTTTGTCCCTCCCTCAGCTCAGCCATCAGTGGGAATGTAAACTTGTATAGCCTCCTTGGAAATTAGTATCACATTTTCTTGGAAAACTGGGACTCAATCTAAATAATAATCCAGCAATGCCACACTTGGACATATACCAAAGGGATTCACATTTTTACCACAAGGACATTTCCTCAGCTTTGTTTATAGCAGCATTATCTATAAGAGACAGAACCTGGAAACATCCTAAATGCCCCTCAACTGAAGAATAAATTTTTTAAATGTGGTAATTTACACAATGGAGTATTACTCAATAGAAAAAAAAGACATCCTAAAATTTGTAGGCAAATGGATAGAACTAGAAAAAAAATATCCTGAGTAACACAGATGCAGAAAGATAAACATGCTATGTATGCCATGCTCATAAGTGGATTTTAGATGTAAAGCAATGACACCTAGACTACACAAGAAAGAACCAAAGAGAGACATCCATGGATTGCCCTTGAAAGAGAAATTGATAAGATCTCCTGAGAAAATTGAGACAAAACAGGGAAAGGGATAAAGGGAGATGAGAAGAGAAAATCAACTGCTTTTCTTAATTATTTATCTAAGCCAGAGTCTATACAGCTTCTCAATAGAAACTCAGGACAATTTTTAGGTGATTAGTTGAGATGAACAAGCTTCACAGACTATTCTATCCAGGACTTGAGACAAGTCCTGCACTTTCCTGTTATGTAGAGACTGGAGAACAAATGATGCAGCTACTTATTTCAAGATTTGACAATTAACAAAACTTTTCTTTTCAGGATCTTCTAAAGATGCCTTCACCCTCAAACAGCAGGAAGTATATTCCAGAACACAGTGCCCACCTTCCCAAGAGGTGGGGTGGGTGGTTTTTGGTCTTTCAAAGGGTTATGGATGAATGTCATTGTTTAGGATAATTGGTTAAAAATCATTATTGGTTATGGTTAGATAAAAAAGCTAATCAAGTGATTTAGATTCAGGGTTCTTGTTTGAAAAAAGAAAGAAAAAAAGGAATACAGACGTGACAGAATATAAGGGTAGATTATTGAATCTACTTTTAAAAAGCAATTGCTAGCTTTAAATATTTTACATTGGATTAAAGTTTTTGTATATTGTATACAAGCTGGGTGTATTTATATAAGGTTGAGATTAATTTTATAACTGTACATATATTTTTATGCTTGTTCAAGATATTGTACCTACACAGCTTATCTAACAATGTAATACAAATTGCTAGTCCATAAAAGTTATTATTACTAATTACGATATAAAGAAATGAAAGTTAATAGACATTACAATCAAACTTATAATCATATTGTATTATGTTTTGAGGATCAATCAGATATATTTTAGATGAACAGGTCTTCTTCAAACATTTCAGAAATTCATAGAATATGAGAATATTCTGCTTCACAGAGAAGTCTGTCAGATATGCCACACCTGTAGGCCAAAGATGAGTGCTTCAACAATACAAAACAACCTTGGATGACTGTCCAGGAAACCAAATGTTTAATTTCTTACAATTTTTGGAAGTTGCTTGCTTGCACGTCCTGTTTAATATAAGTTAATTTAGTTAACATTATTTCCTTCTTGGGTCTCTGAGATAGTTATAGTTTTCTAGTAACAGTTTTAGATAAGAAACTGACTTAGAAGTTAAAGTTTGAGAGACATAATTTTTTTTATCAATAATACAAGTTAGATATAAAATAAATTAGGTACAATCCTCTTGACTTATGAAAATAGGATAAATAATGAAATAATTTTTTTCTGAATTTTCAATTGTTCAATTGTTAACGAACTGGACATTACTCATGTAATTATTGTTTGTATATATTGTATACAATTATTGTACCTATTGCATATGTTTTTTCTTGTAATAGTTTCTTGTAACAGTAACCTTTTTTATTTTTGACACAAAAGGGGATATGTGGTAATATATTTTGTATTTAATAAAATCAATGTGTGTTCTTGCTGTGTAATAGTTTCTCATTTTATTTTTTATCTCCTGTAGCCTCTGCTTTATCACAGACAGGGGCAACAATTTATTCTTCCTCTGATTATATTATATCAAAATTCCTTACAATATTTATTAAAAACACTCAATCATCAAAATTTTATTTAAACTAACACTATTATTACATAAAATCCTTTTTTTAATACAACAGTACAGGTTTGAAGAAAATCATCTTCATTAAAATCCACAAGTAAAAATGCTGAGTAGAACAGAATATGATATAAATACATTACATAATAGGCAGTGGGGATCGATCTACACACATTCACACCATGCCAGATACCAGAGAAAGATGGCAGCAGCAATCATCTAAAGACACAGCAGAAGCAAAAGACATTCTGAAGTCTGTGGTCTCAGGCCTTGCCTATTCAGATTCATTCATCAGGAATTTTCCTCCTGGTGAGCTGACATCTCAAAATTCAATTGTCACCTGCTGTTCCTCTGTCATGGCCACCAGCAATTGTGATCCCTTATTTGTATTTTAATACTAAAATGAATGCATGATAACATTGTAGTCCATGGGTTGTGTGAGTGGTAACTTTCCCCAGGCTACACTCAGGTAATACTATGACCATGTTCTTAGCAATGCTGCCCTCTTTTAAAATGGCAAATGGCACACATCTCAACACTTCTCACTCACAAAATGATGCATATTTAACCATGTTTCTGTATTTTCAGCAGTGATGCTATCTTACATCTACATATACAGATACATTTATTTATTACACTGTGTGCCTGTTATTTTACAATATATGTATACAGGTTACTATAGAGGTCAGAAGAGAGAATTAGAACTCCTTCTAGAGTTATAGGTGAATGTGGACACTCTTAAACTCTAAGTGATATCTCTAATCCCTTTAATTTATATTTCTTTTATTTTCTTCATTTTTTTCCTTTTATTATTATTATTATGAACAAAGAAGTCACACTTTCTAACCTTCTATATCCTTATTCATATTTCTAAATACATATTCCTGATAGAGATGACTAACATCTTTGAGACAATAAATACTAATAAACATAACATCAGTAAAAGTTATTTTTACTTTATATATTGCTTATTTTTACCTAGTTTATAATTACATTGTAAAATGTGTGCTCAGAATGCTTTTAATATAATAATTTATAAAGTATTGCCCAAATTTCCCTATTTATACTTTTGATTAAAATATATTTTTTAATTCATTTTATACTGAATTATTGTAGGAGATTTATACATTTTATTTCAAGCATAAATGTTCTTTGTTCATATACCTTTTGTTTTACTTAACACATGTGTTTAACCAAACTTGTGATTTATCTGTGGTTTAAGTGCAAAGCTAGCTGATTATTGTTAGGCAAAAGGAAACAGTTTTTCAAATGAGGGCTGGAATTTTGCCTCTAATGTGAAATCATCAAACTTCAGAAATGTTAGCAAGTGAAAGAAACCCACTGAATATACCTAATTCTCTGTTTCTTTCTGATTTTCTATGATGCCCCAACTTCCATCTTTCTAAGGGAGCCTTGAAGCCATTTATCTCTCACCCCTACCTTCCTGTTTCTGGAAGAGTCATGTGACTTGGGTCTTATGTATGGAATGATACAGCCCTGAAGGCCTCCAAAAACCTGAGGGCCACATGGCCAGAAGTGGTTACAACCTGTGCTTTAGATCATGTTCCTAAGATACTTCCTTAGAGCCATCCTGGGTAGAGCCCTGGAATGAGATGACTTGGACCAATGGCAGATGACCATGAGATATCAGCAGATGTCAGCAGAGCAACCTTTCCCTGGGCTGGATGGACAGCATATAAGGCTTCTCCTTCTTGAAGAGATTGATCTTATAGTTTTTCACCTTGCTCCAGGTGTCTGTGCTGTTGACTGGATGCTGACTCTCCCCCTTCCCCAAAGAAATTATAGCAGGACCCTGAAACATCTACCAATGACACATGAGTAGAAATTAATATATATTTCAGTTCAGAACTTAAATCATGGACCAATTTCTACTTCTTTAATCATTGGCTCATCAGCAAAGCTGATCATGAATAAGAAATGCCTTTAATCTCTAGTCAAATAGAGAAAGGCAAAGCTAAAAACTGCTAGACATGTTAGGCTTGATAGCAATGGCCTCTGACTTTCTGGACAACTTACTTTAAACTAATAAAGATGTAGCATTTTGGTCTCATTTAAGCTGGTTTATTTTCAGAACTTCAGGCTATTATCACAAACAATCATCTCAGCTAGTTACTCACACAACATGTATTTTAATACTATGCTGTAGTGGGAGTATGTTGTTACATTGTGAATTATTGTCCTACCTATTGGTTTAAGAAAAATGCTGGTTGGCCAAAGGAAGACAGGAAGTGTGGGCAGGGCTACTAGACTAAAAAAACTCTGGGAACAGGAAGAACAGAGTACAGATGCCAGGTACGCAGAGGAAAGAAGTTGAAATGCTGCTGAGAATAGGTACCGAGCAGCATGGCTGAACAAAATAAGAATCATGGATTGAGTTAAGATGAAGGAGTTAGCAAATTATATGCCTGGGCCATAGGTCAATCAGCATAAAATTAATGTAAGCATCTATGTGTTTCAGTGGGACTGCGGGTCTGTGGGTGTGTAAGTCAGAACCACAGGGCAAGGCCTGAAAGTCCAGGTGAGAAACCTCATACAACACTATGCTGTGTTTTATAAGACATTTATATGATTAAATCATTCCCTCTGACTGGTTCTTGACAGCTTTGTCTTTGCTTCTGTTTTAGATTTACATCTCAGAAGCAGATGTAAACAGATTTGCAATAAAACATCTATTTGAGAGAGCTTTCAAAAACAAGTTTACAGCTATGATAGAAGCAAAACTTGTAGAAGCTAAATCCTGCAGCAGGTAATCCATCACCCCCTCCCCACCACACAGGTCTCTGTGGATTTGAAGGGAAAACTTTTCAGAGATAATCAAGTCATAGGCTTAATGACCTTCTCTGTATGCTAAATAAACAAAGCTGCCTCCAAAGAAGAAAAGACATAATCAAGGGTGATGGAGCCCATGTCTGCTCTGAAACTTATTATAGAAATGGGACAAATTAGGGGTCAATAAGTGGCACTCTGCCTAGCAGTTGGAGAAGGAGTGTGGTCTTAGCAGGTCTGATGCCAAACACAGCACTGACCTTGCTATCTAGCATTAGACAGATAAATTGATTCAGTGTTTAATGAAATTTTGAGTCTGTGATATCTTATATTGTATTTTTGGTAATATCTCAGCTACATTCACCATGGCATAAGAAAAACAAGCACCTGTTTCTTGGATCCCTGGACCATCATGGTAGCCATCCAGGATCTGAACAATCAAAGCTATGATTCTGAAACAGCCATGGGCAACCTTTTCTGCTTTCCGCATCCTATAGAGTTCAGGATATTTGTCTCTGTGTACAAGGAGATTTGGGGTCCTGTGACACCACAAGAAATTGCAGAAAACATGCTTCTATTTGGACTCATGGCACAAGAATAAGATTTTACTCATGGAAGGCCTTGAGAAAATGAACACTTTATTTTTATTATTAGAAACAATGAGTTTTATACAAAAAAAGTCTGACTGAATAGGGTTACTTAAAGTTTAAACAACAGTAGCACCATCCTGAATTCCCAGGTTTATACTCTTTCACAAGCATTAAGGCTCAGGGCTTCTTTGGCATCTCTCTCACAGATCTCCATCTGGTTAGGCAGTTTCTTATCTTTTCCTCTTTTGTTCTTTAACATGTGAGCATGTTTTTTAAATAGATAACAATGTCTGTAAAAAGAATTTGTGCATATATACATATATGCATGATGTAAAATGTCTTTCTCTATGCTGTAAATAATCATTGGATAATAAAGGAACTCTTATGGCCAATGGCAAAGCATCTTAGAAACAAGAAGGAAATCCAAGCATAGATAAAATGGAAGGTGGGTAGAGTCAGACAGAGACGCTGTGAGCTGCTGTCCAGGAAGAAGATGTAAAGGAATTCAGGTACCTTGACTATGGTTGATTCTGTTCTCTAGTATTGCAGGCTGATTTTATTAAATATAAAATATATCACCACCACATATGCATGCACTGCACGTGGAAGACAGAGAGCAGCTTCAGATATTGTCCCTTGGGAGCTGTTCACCCTGATTTTTGAGACAGAATCTTGTCAATTAGAATATGATGACTGGCCAGAAAGCCCCAGGGATCCTTCCTTTCCATCTCATGAGCCCTGGGATTACAAGAGCATGCCACCACACCTGACATTTTCCTGTGGGATCTAGGGATGAACTGAGGTCCCCTCATGTTGGTATGGCAAGCACGTCTACACACTGCATTGTCTCCTTAGCCTTAAATGTTCTCATTTTACAAGTCAGTGGGATGGTGGGAAGAACTTTGCTTCATACTTTAGAGCATAATGGAAGGATACAGAAGACCTGAACAAACTAATTTTCTTAATACATAGCTGAAATCAGAATAAATCTGAAGACAGATATTATGACAATGTGTTTTCAAATTATTTCTGAAATCTGCTCTTTTAAAGTGTATTAAAATAATTGAGTTATAGTTGGGAGAACACTCTTCATACAGTGCTACTCTCAGAGAGTTCAAAAGAATCCTGTGTGCTCAATAATTTACTGAGTAATTACATTACTATCTCTTGTCCTGGCTATAATACCTACCACTTCAATGTCCCAAAAAGAAGGTTTTTTTTTTTTCAACTAAACACCAGAACAATGAAAACTGCAATGGCTAGCATAAAGCAGAGTAGAATATATTAAATGATTACAACAGTCATCACGTTACTTTTTAGAAAGAAAGTAGAGTGCTTCATTTTTCCATTATCTTAATCAGCCTAACTTAAAACTCAATATAAAATTGAGCCTTTAAATTTGCTGGATTCCTGACTTTCTTGATAATCTAATTTTTAACATTAAAATCATATCTAGAATATTAGGAAAAGTAGCTAGGAATTGATTTCTTAATAAATAATAAATTTTAAATGTGTGCATGTGAGTGTGTGTGTGTGTGTGTGTGTGTGTGTGTGTGTGTGTGTGTGTGTGTACATGCTATAACTGTCCTGGAACCAGTTTTCTCCTAAATGTGGGTCCAGGGGATTGAACTCAGGTTATTATACTTGGCAGCAAGCACTGAGGCATCTGACTGGATGTTTGTTTATTGCTTTTAAGAGACATGGTCTCATTTATCTCAGACTGTCTTTGAATTCACTGTGCCCTGGAAGATGAGTTGAACACCCGATTTTCCAGTTTCTGCTTCCTAGAATTACAAGCCTACACTGGTACATCTAGTTTGACAGAACTTTTAAATCATAAGGAAAATGAAGAAATGTCTATGGGTCAAAAACCTACAGTTCACTTTGCTGCCTTTTGTACAACAAATCCTGCCAATCAAGCTGGTAAAATGGAGAGCTGGGAAGGTAGTTGTTAAAGTTCAGGCACATGTGTACATTGGTTGCATATTTAAAATTCCTTTGGGGTGCCGCAGAAGGACAACTTTCTTAAAGGAGAAGAACTAGACACTGGATTAGTATTCATTCATAGAGGTACACAGGACTCTGTCCTCTAGTTAAGATTGTATGTTTGAATAGAAGGGTCTTGTTCAACTCTAACAGCCTAGAAACACAGACACACCAGAAGGCAAAAATCTGTAAATATGAATATTTTGATCCTCAGCACCCTGATTAACTGCCCTGAGATTACTATGCCCCAAGTGTAAACCCAGTGCTCAGGACTCAAGCAATAGAGATCACTGGAGCAAGGTGGACATCTAGACTTTTGGAATCAGGGAAGATCAGGTACAGTGAGAAATTCAGACTCAACAAATGAAGTGGAGAGTTATTGAGAAAGAAATTGGACGTCAACCTCTAGCTTCCATACGTTACACACATGTGCACGCCTATCCTTACATATATGTACACCCACAAACATCAGAACAGCATACTCATATGTATATACACTATATACATAGCCAAATGGAAACATAGGATTAGATGCATGAATAACGGTTTTCTCTCAGTGTTCTGAATGTGTGGGAACCTGCATCACTCTGGAGCTCTAGGTGAGCATCCTCATGGCTTTGGAGCCACTATCACTATGCTGTTTGTGACCAAGTTTCATATAATATTCACTACTGATTTTTTCTAAACTAGAAACATTAAAAATCATCAGAATCCTGCTAGTTTTTCCTTATTGATGATATCAAATATTAAACATAAGCTAAAAATATCAACAAACAAGAAAAGATAAAGAGGAAGAAAAGTTAATGAGTCAATGCCCATCTTTAACAGTAAAGGAAACCTCTGGACTTGTGTGAAATCATTTGAGCATTTGCTACCACACATTTGAAATGAATTCTCAATGAAAGTTAATGCTATATTTTATGAGATTATGACAGTCTGGGGCATATAGGATAATGATTATATAGCTCAATATTTTGGAGATCCAAAAGCATGGTACCCTCATGGACTTGGATGAGGGCCAATGAAGAGGCCCATGCTGATACAAGCATTAATGCCTTAAACCAAGAGGCATAGAGAGAGATTAGGACTTATTCCTCTACATCCTTAAAAGGCATGTCTCCAGTGACCTAAGGACTTCATGAAGTGGGACCTAGTACTTCACAATATCTGTACCCTGGACACCAAACCTCTGTATCAGCACTTTTAGGGTACAATACTTATATTTAAGCTAAAGCATAAAGACTGGATGTTGAAAACATATTAAATACTAAATAATTATTCATTTAGTAAAATATCTTTTAAAATAGCCACACTATATTAGAAGACTCACACATAGCAAATAAGAACACTTTCTAAAGTGAATAAAAACTATCTAAAACTATTGAAGAACCAGACAAAGAATAGGTAGATTAGAAAGAAAGCTAAAATTTAGACATTGAAACATCAAAATTTTAGTGAAGCTTATTAAGTTCTGGTGAACAGAAAATGAGTCAAAATCTGAGATTGCAAACAAAATACTAAAAATTGAGCATCAGGGAGTTATCGTTTTCATCCTACCAGACACTGGGAAAAGAATTACGGCTCCAGAAGTCATGTATTCTCTAAATGATCCATCACTCTGACCTCTAACTAAGGTAAATTATCTCAACAGCAGAGATACAGATAAGAGTCTGTGCAGTTCATGGTGACCAGAACACACACAGAAATAGGCCCCAAGAGGGACTAAGGGACAGTACTTCCTGAAAAGTTATGTCCCCAATAACTCAATGCCCCCCAATAGGCCCTGTTCCTAAATTTCTAATGCCCTGTCAATAATGTCATCAATTCATGAATTAAGAGCCCTCAGGATCCACTCCATTCCCTGAGACTCTACCTCTCAACACTGTTAACATCTGGGTCCAAGCATTGAATACACAAGTCTTTTAATAGATATATTCAAACTATAATAAGAAACAGTATAAATTCCGAGATTGTGTTTTTTGAAATATTTAGAAAATATAGGATTTTATGCAATGAATTTCCATGAAGGGAACTCTGATGAAACTTAAGATAAATCATTATAAGGAATGGTAATTTACTATATGTAAAGTAACAATGAGAAATGAATAGTTATATCATCTAGTATCAAAAAAGTATGCAATTCACCTGTCAACACAGAATTTATTTCCAGATTATCAGTAAGTTTTAGGGATGGAAAGTAGTGATGAATGCCCATCAGTATGGATATACTTAATACTAACTACCAAGGGTTTGGAGAGATGGCTTAGCACTTAAGAGCACTGTCAGAGGGTCAGAGTTCAGGTCCCCAAACCTGGGACAGGCATATATGATGGGACAGGCAAAAGTTATAAAGCAGGTATGACTCCTGGACAAAAATCCAGCAAAGCTGATCCATATAATTGCTGCCATACCACCTTTGGACTTCATCTCTACCTGTTGCATACTAGGGAAACTGGTAATATTTGTATAATTTGGGGATGTTGGATTGATGGAAAATTTCTTATGATTTATTTATGCCTTCTCCCAGGAATGCTGCTTCTAAGCTTCCTCAGGAAAGTCCTGAACATGCTACCTCTCCTGCTTTTAGAGAAATATCCTTATCCACTTGAAGAACTTCTTTATGCCTTGAAGGTTGTGTTGTATATATAGTCACAAAGTTAAATTAGGTCATGTTACTTCTGCCCTAACAAAGATTTAAGTTGATGTGCAAAGAATTGTGTAAAAAGATGACAAAATAATGATAAGTCAGGCCCTCCATTTCTCAGAAAATTTAGCACACACAGAACCAATGTAATATTATATGATCAAGAAAAGTACAGAATGCCAGAATTAGACATATAAACAAATTCTATAAATATATAAAATGTAAACATTGTATTTTGCTAGAAATTGAATAATAACTGCAGCAGCTTTGGTCTGAGAATTTTTACTGGGAACTCTGACCATTAAGAGTTAATACATTGCTTGGGAAATGTCAATTTGTCCAGGATGGCTTGGAGATTTTTGTTTTGATCTAGTGTTCTTGTAGTCACAAAAGCTACTTGCTTGAGAAAAAGCCTCTAGATTCTTAAAAATTGGGATATGGAGTTAATGAGTAAAAGTACTTATAATAGATAACTGCTTGTCAGTAATGATTAAACTCAAGGGGAAATGATTTTAAAAGATAACTCTGTTCTGTCATGGTTTATGATTAGTAAATGATGTGCAAGAGGAAGTAAAACACATGTCCCCCAAACAAAATAATATGATTTATGTTGTGGAACAACATGAATATATTCCTGTTTACTGAATTCTGTATAAATAAGGAAACACTCTGGCTGCCAGTCAGTCAGGCTACAAGATTCTTCTGACCATAATGACTGGCTCAGTCCTAACCTTGCAGACTCCTTACCTCCTCTCTGGGCTGTCAGCTTCTAGGGCTGGCCCATGGCCAAAACTCTGGTAGTTCATAAATACATGTACTACTATGGCCAAGTGACTTCACTCCTTGTTCTGTCCTCCATGAACACTCTCACACACATGTGAGTGCACACCTCTCCACACACACACAGACAGGCAGACAAACGCTATTAAGATGCTTATTCAAAAAGGTTAAGATAGTTAATTTTGTGTTATGTGTATTTTCACATAAAATGCTATTTATATGTTATTGCAACAGTAACTAAATATCTTGGAGAATAATATGTGCAAACTTCATAAACAATGTTATAAATTCAAACAAATAAGATCACTAGTATAGGACTTATTTTTTCTTATAAGAGCAAGAATTCTATATATTATATTTTTCTTCATGATAATATTTAATTAAATGCAGTCTGAATACTCATCCCAAGAGTGTTTTATGACAGTGGGATGTTTTCATGTCCTTGGTGGTCTAGTGACTAGGATTCGACATTTTCATGGAATTAAATTGAAGAACCAGTTATTAAGAATTGCAAAGTCAACTTGCAAGTTGACAAATATGGATAATATGCATATTCATATTGTTACAGATATAAAGTCCCTGGGGAAGGTCCTGTTTGCATTGGAGACTAAGAATGCATGAACACATATGAGACACACAAACTTGTCTTTGTCACTCTGCCTTAAAAATCATAAAATTTTAGAATATCTAGAGTCATCCTTTGTAGCCAGTTGAGTGAAGAGACCAGATGCACTATGGATATTTACCAACTGACATTCAAAGATATTATATCCAGGGCTAGTATAGGGCTCAACATATAAAGTGCTGTCTGTGCAAGCATGAGGACCTGAGCTTGGAACCCTATACCCATGTAAAAACCCAGACATGGTGGCATGCATCTGTGTTCCAAGTGGTAGGTATAGACAAGAGGGTCACTTCAACTTGTCAGCTAGCCAGCCACCCAGCCAACTAGCTTAGAGAGCCAGTGAGCTCCATGTTCAGAGCTCACCAACTTTGTCCAACAATAAGGCAGAAAAGTGATAGAGAATGCCATCCAGTGTTGATTTCTGGCTTCCACAAGTGTATATATAGGTGCATGCAGCCATCCACACTGTTTTTTCCTTTTTCTGTTTCTCTGTGCCCGTCTCCATCTATCTATCTCTCTTTCTGTTTCTGCCTCATCTCTGTTTTTTTTTCTCTATACCCTTTCATGTTTATATATGTGTGACTCCAAATAGACGTGTGCATCCATTAGGGTATAGGTGGTTTTCTTGATAGCCCACTGAACTGTTTTGATGATGCCTCCTCCAAGTGGACTTGATGTTAAGGTAAAGATATCTCAGGCAGGATCCTAGAGAATATAGATGCTATTTAATTCAAAGAAACTCAAAATAGAGCAGGTGAAAAGATATTAACCAGAAACCATTATTATGCTGTAAAAGTTAGTAGTCCTTATTAGACCTCAGATGTACATCTGCAGGTATTCCCACAGGGGATCCCAACTGGAATGTTGAGGCCATGATGGCCCCAACAGTTATGGCTAGCAAGAAGTATGATAGAGAACAGGTGATAACCAAAAATAAACACAAGAAAAACAATACCTTATCTCCATTATTTTTAGATATCACTTATATCCCACAAAGAAGAGTGTGCCTGGTATTGTTGTAATAATTTTCTGGGCCAGACTTAACGGCCTGGCCCCATGGCCCAGATACAAAGACCAGCAGTCCCACAGAAACACACAGACACTCATATCAATTTTATGCTGATCAGCCAAGGGCCCAAGCATATGACTTGCTAACTCCTTCATCTTAACTCAATCCATGATTCTTGTTCAGCCCTGCAGCTAAGTACCTTTTCTCAGCTGCATTTCAACTTCTTTCCTCTGCATCTCCTGTCATCTCTGTGGCATCTCTCTCTGCCTTGAGATATTTCCAAAGTTTTCTTAGTCTAGTAGCTCCGACCACACTCTTTGTCTGCCTCTGACCAATCAGCTTTTTATTAAACCAGTAGGGGGAACAAATATTTACATTGTACCATAATCTCATTACATGGCATTTAATTCAAAGAGGGAGGATGTGAGAAGCCATGCTGGATGTGACATGAGCTGAATGTAAGCTTAGGCAAGTACAGCTTCACTGAGTTTAACACACTTGAGCATCTACACACAAGAAATAAAACATATAGAGGTGGTGCATCTTGAAATTCTTGAAATTCTTCCAAAATTTGCTTTAATATTATATTTACTCACTATATCAATGATTAAGGAAATTATGTATTTCCCTAAATTATTGAGAGAATGCTTTCCCATGTTAAAATTATCACAATTATTAATATTAATTTTATTTATTCTTTTGGAGCCTTAACAAATATTATCAAAATAATTTTACTAATGAGGTTAAAAAAACAGTTTTGGAAGCTATGACATTTTATTAAAATTCCTCTAATTATATAATTAGTTCAAAAATAATAATAATTTTGGGAATATATCACTCCTTCAGGTTAAAAGGATTCATTGTTATATATGTTTATTTAAAATATATTTATGGACAGTTCTTGGTACAATATTATTTATTAAGTAAGTCCTCTTTGTGTTTATATGTCATTATAAGTTGGCAACAACATTAAGTTGTAAGCTTTTCTGGAGTTCAGTAGAAGAAACTGTGTGGTCTGCTACATGATAGTTTCTTAAATTGTAGCTTCCATCATTAACCAACATTTACTTTTCTGTTTTAAAATTTTTTGTGTATGTTTGTGCATTTATGTGTGCTTGTGTAGCTTTTCAAACATGTGTGTGTGTGTTTGTGTGTGTGTGTGTGTGTGTGTGTGTGTGTGTGTGTGTAGGCCAGATATTAATGAAGTATCTTCCTCAATCACTTCTGTATCTTAATTTTTGAGACTATTCTAGCTGAGCTCAGAGCACAGCAATTTGCTAGACTGGCCAGGCACTGAGCTTCAGTGATGATCTACCTCTGATTTTCCCTTGCTGGGGTTACAAACCTAGCTTTTACATAAATGCTGGGGATCTGAACTCAGGTCCTTATGCCTGCTTAGGAAGCACTTTAACTGCTGAGCCACCTACTCAGCTCCAGTTTGCTGGTTTCTAGTAACAGCTTTTCAAAGTGGAAAGTGGCTGACTCATTGTGGTGCCTATCTAGCATATGTGTTCAATCCTCAGCATGCAAAACAGACAGCAGTTAACTTTAAATTCCTTACCTGTATTGATTGACATCTGATTATAAAATTTTTCCATGATTCCAAAATCTAAAGGTGATTCTTGACACATATTTGAATTAGTATACATTTGGGCGTTCTTTAACTTTTAAAACTTAAAACTTAGTGTAACTTTATTCTAAAAAGAAAAAAGATTCACTAAATCCTAAGTGAACTAAATGACATTTTTCTCTATATAATTTTATGCCTCATAATTAAATTTCATCCAAATGTTTTGTTTCCAAATTTATTTCTTTCAGCCAAATTCTGTCTTGTTTGTATTCAGAATTGCATGTGATAGACAAAAGTGACCTATCTCACACTTAAATAATTCTCAATTTACTTACCCTCAACTTTTCCTATGTAGTATGTTCTTGCAATTTTTCTCTATCATTAAGTGAAAACATTCCAATACTAATAAAAGGTAAAAGTATAGACATTGATTATCCCACCTCAATCCTTCTTCAGGTATTATGTATTTTACCTCTAAGCAATACCCTCATTCTGTGCAACTCTCAGATACAGGATGCTCATTACTCATCACCTCTTTGTGGTCTAGTACAGAAGCTCCCTATAGATTGTGCAACTGCTTTCACAGCGATAGTACTTTAGTCCTCGTTTGATAAAATGACTCAATGAACCTTCATTGTGCTTGGTGATTACATCTGATCACCAGAGTTATTTGTTCTCTCATGCTTCTCCATTTTAGATTTTTATATCCCTTTAATTCTTAAAATACACGTTTTTGTTGTTGTTGTTTTTTTTTGTTTTGTTTTTTTTTTTTTGTCACATACTACACTGATTCTATTTGTCCACTTCTCTTTTCCAGGTTATCTCTAGTAAGTTTCCCATATAAATTTGACCATCTTACTAACATACCTCACTATCAATGGGTATTCTCAGCATGAGCACACCTGCTTTGGAAGTCTCTAACAACCCCTCCCCCAGATTTCTAATCTATGGTATACAGTATACTTTCCACTGGACTTTCAGTGTCTTGTGTTTCTCTGTAATTTGATATCCTGTGAACATTCTGTTTGCTCCACCAATTTCTTCTGTTTTTAAGGATTATACTTCCTAACATTGCAAGGGTTAGGCCAGAGGTTGATATTCAAGACAAACAGACTAGTCCTCAGTATAATCAGCTCTTCATCCTCCCCAACAGATACAACATTATCATACTTAGCATTTATTATATTTGTCTTTTGTTGCATGACTCCTAGTTGGTTTTATAATAAAAACCTGAAGCCCGATATTGGGGTAAAGCTGAAAGATTGGAGAGACAGAGGAACAAGCCACTAAGGAAACTTTTCACCACTACTGAATCCTCAGACCAAAAGGTGAAGATTCTGTCTCTATGAATCCTCAGACTGAATTCTTTGAGTCTTCAGCCAAAAGGGAAGGCACTGGGAAGAAAAAATTCTGTCTCCTCCCATCTTATGTTCTTTCCTCTGTCCAGCCATACCACTTCTGTTTCAACCTTCCTAGTGCAGGGATTAAAGTGTGTGCTATCACTGTCTGACTCTGTTTCTCTTTTAGACTGGATCAACCTCTTCCATCTCAGTGTGACCTTAAACTCATAGAGATCCATCTACTTCTGCCTCCCAAGTGCTAAGATTAAAGGTGTGCAATACTACTGCCTGGCCTCTATGGCTAAAACTCTGTGGTTGACTCTGCCCTCTGATCTTCAGGCAAGCTTTATTTTTTAGATTACAAACAATATATTACCACGATCTTCGCCATAGACTAAGAAAATATTTTAAATCAGATGTAAGAGGAAATCTTTAAAATCAGACGAACACTAAAAGTACAGATAGGGTCCCAAAGCCTTCACTTTATAAAAAGGAATATTGTAGAAAGGACTCTGAGCAGTCAGTGCTTATCAATATGCTTTCCAAGATAATCTACATACACATTGTATTCATGATCTGAGTAATGGAGAATGGAGCAGTGAACAGTGCCAATGCATTATCCAGGAATTAAAAGATGGTCTAGTTGATTTCCTTGCTAATTTAATATTCTTGTTTCTTAGACACTAATTACATTTGATTCTATCTAATGGGAATATTTTTAATCCTATTATACTTTTAAGTGTAATATATTTAAATGTGTTTATAAAAAAAAGATACTAGATTTTGTCACCAACAAAACTTCAATTTGGAAGAATAGGAATGCAATGGGAATTTATCTTAATAAATAACTGATCAAAACTCTGAATTTAAGAAGGTACCAACCATTCCTAGTTGTTCTGTTAGGAATATAGCTTTGTGGTTTAGAGCAGAGAACTCAACCTCCTTTGTTTTCATTTTCACTGGCAAAAATTCCTGGGGGACAAAAGGCTGGCTGGTTCTCCACCCTTGGAAAACAAGTATCTCCTTTGTAAAAATTTATATTTAAGAATGTCTTATATTTCTTCTATAGTTAGATATCTTGGTGTTCATTGCTTTTAGACAGAGATGGCTCTCACAGGGATTCCCTATTCTTTTCTCATACAATATAATTTTATATCAGTTTTTAATTTACTTAAGATATTTTATTCAACACTAGGAACTTAATATTGTTTGGGGTACCTTCTGTGATTTAGAATACTAATGCCATTTTCTGATCATTCTAGCATAAATCTAGAAAAAATTCATATAAATGATAGAGTCCACTTCTCTGAAACCCATGTGTGTGTGTATATATATATATATGCATATATATATATACACAAAAAAATACAATAGAATAGATAGCTATAGGTGGGTTGGGGTAAAATGGAGGATCATTTTATCATTACAACAAATTTAAAATTTGTATAATTTTTTCTAGGTATATATTTCCTGACAATTTTCTTTCAGGTAATAAACAGTAAAAATGGAGTAGAAGTGGCAGTAGAAATTCATGAAAAAATGCAATATGCATTACTATTAATAATATTAATAAAGCTAGAATTTATAATTGCTCAGTGTGTGAGAAAAACCAATAAAATTTTGTCAATCATTTCTAAAATCCAATATCTAATGTAAATGGTTGTAGATACACAATAACAATTTAAAATTATATAACTCTTTATAAATAAGTTTGAAAAACTTCAATAGTCACTCACCAAGGAAATGCTAATTTCATTATACCCCAGTCCATATGCCAAGCACTTTTTATGCTCTTGGTATAATTTGCAACCATTTGAGTATCAGGGAAGTAAAGTGAATATAATATAAACACCAAGATTAAGAAGAGACTATGCTTCTATATTGGGAAATCAGAAAGACCAAAGAAACAAAAGAAAGAGAGATTAGAAGGGGAAGTCAGCATAGGGTTTGGGAATAAGTATGCTATTGGTATAACAAGTAGATTCTGGGAAGGCCTGGGAATTAAAGACACTAGAGCAAGAGTCAAAAATTTCCAGAAGTGTAATGTGGCTAGAAAAGAAACAATATTCATGGTTGTGAGACAAGCCTTTAACGGCTGAGCTATCCTTCCAGCCCTTTTAATTTTTTTAAAGAATAGGTCGTTTATGGTGGTCCTGAGTACAATAATGCCCCAACATCAGCACCAAGGATGTGTCTCTCAGGTTATAGATTATCCACAAAGGTTTGTCACTTTAAATGTAAAGATGGTCAGAACGTGATTTAAAGCAATACTCTTGTTCTCCATCCCTTTTAGCTTGTACAGTCATGGCAGATACCATATGAAAATTTAAAAAGTAAGCTACTACCAACACTTCCAAACAGTGTAATAAGATAAACCCTTGTTATTAGCCATATGTCTTTTCTAGAAGACACCAGTGAATAACTTGCTGTCCTGGTAACTCTTCAGCCACTGGTAATTGTGGGTGTCACTTATGCACATTCAGCAAACTCAGTCTGTCATTGTTCAGTTCACTACTGCTGAGTCACTGGGACATTTTCTGCAGGTTTTAAGCAGGTGATATTCAGTTTGTGCACTCCAAACCTGTGTTCTGCAACATCTTAAATTAGGAAATTATCTTTGAATTTGTTAGATCTCAGGGTTCCATTCACCACTGAGAAAACATTTTGATATTAGTGATCTAAATGTTTCTCCTAAGCACTAAGGGTTATTTTTTTTTAAATAGTAATCAAAATAAGTTGAAATGATATACTGTCCTCTTCTGTCCGCTTCTAATAAAATAGCAGCCAGAAAATGAGTCTTCATTTTTAAAAAAAAAAGAAACAAAAGAAAAGAAAAGCTACTGAACAAAATTGAAGGCTGGTAAAATGGCTTAGTGGTAAAGGTGATTGCCACCAACCCTAAAGACCTCAGTTTGGTATCTGAGGTAAAAGGAGAAAATGTTGGCGCACAAGCTATCCTTTGACCTCTACACACATTCAATGGCACATACTTCATGTCCTGCCAAATACATAATCACACAAAATAAATTTATTTTAAAATTTTAAAGGAGTCTTATATGTGCTGTTTGTTGTAGTATTTGACCTCAATACTCTTCTCCCTGTGTACCAACTTAGCCTGATCATTATCTAAAGTCAAGGGGTGTAGCTCATTCTAACTGGTCTTAAAAATCCTGGAGTCAGATATAGGGTTAAATGCTGAAAGATCAGAGAGACAAAGTGGCCAGGCACAGCCACCTCTTACCTTGCCAACTCCTCAGCCGAAAAGGGATGAGTTTCTGTCTTTAAATTCTCTAATATTCCTCTCTTCACTCAGCCATATCACTTCCTTTTTCATCTGCTCAGGTGCTGGAATTAAAGGTATGAGCCACCACAGCCTAGTCACTATGCTTAACTAGTGGCTGGCTCTGCCCTCTGATCTCCATGCAAGCTTTATTTGCTTGAGCACAAACAAAATATCACCACCAAGTGTACTTTCAAATTATTGAGAATATCCAATGGGCGCTTGAAGAAAGAGTGTTGCAGAAATTCTGTTATGTTAATATATTGATAGCAATGACAGATTAGAAAACTGGAAAATGATAATTAGTATCAGTAACAATTACTGTGATTTCTAAAGTCAACTAATAAAATATTTATTCCCTTCTGAGGAGCTGGGCTTTCTAAAATACATACTTATATGAACATGATATAAATGATAACACCAAATAATGAGGGAAACAGAGCCCCAGCTTGCCATCCCCTGTCCTTCAATGAAGCTTCTAATATCAGTAATGAGTTAAATCTGATAGATTTGTTGGCCAAAGTGGTTCCATAGAATTCACAAACAACACAGACTATTGCTTATACAATAGGTTGTTTTTTACAAATGGACAGGAAGTTCCTATTGCTGAAGACAATATCTACATAGTTCATTGAACATAGAGAAGTCAAAGTGGTGCCTATATAGAGCCTTTACCACTACATGCTATTGTCATTGGTACAGGGAGTTTCTGGGTGTTTGTGGGTGATTGTGTATGTGTACACATTTGTATATGTGTGCATGTATAGACCAGTAGACAACCTATGGTGTAAGTCCTCTGATGACTCCTGCCTTTTGTTTGAGACAGGGTTTCTGGTTATCCTGGAACTTCACCATGGATGCTAGGTTGGCCCATAAGCTTCTAAAAATCCTCCATTTTCCTTTACGTCTTCCGGCACTGGAATTATGACCATGGACTCACATGACCAAGTCCAACTGAACTCAGATCTTAGCCTTTGCAAAACAAGTACTTTGATGTCCAAGCCTCTAAAGAGAGCTTTTAAAGCAAGGCAACAAAATTGATGCTATCTATCACTTCTTAGTTGAAAATATTTTATATATTATTCTTTAATTACAATGACTAGTGCTATAACCATACAACCACCTAGTCTGTCAATTGTGTCTTGAAATTTCTAACAAGCATCATTACACATCATTATTGCAATAAAATTCATTCTCAAAACAGGCCAAATGTTCACAGCATGGCCCCTAGCAACCCATCAACAACCCAATTTTTACAAATTATACATTTTGATAATTATACGTTCTTGTTTTAGTTTTTGTGCATTCTTGCCTTACCCACATTCAGTAAACTACCAAACCTCCTCTCACTGAAACGGACCCTTTTTCAAACTGTATGGTTCATCCTCAAATATTCACTTTTGACTTTACAATGATATCCTACTCTTATTACATGACTGACTTCATCTCCATAACCCAATTTAACTTGATTACTTTTTAAAATGATTGTACTGGATAGTGATGGCACAAAACCTCCACACTTTCTAAGACATCTGTAATTGACCCTTTACATACTTTCTGTTTTAGCAAAGTTTGCAGATAATACTGATATTTTGTGAAGGAAATTACTCTAGTTCTTTATCCTCAAGAAATCACATCTAACCCATAATAGCTGTCTCTTTCAAGATATCCTTTCCTCGCTCTCATTTTCTGTTCCTCCCTAACACAATCATCCTGTTGCCTCATGTTAGTCTCCAATTTCCCCTTAGGCTCTCCACCATTCCCAGACACCCTCCCAATTTACTCAGGAGATCTTATAAACCTCCCCTTACAAAGGGGATCTATGCTTGTCTCTCTTCAGGTCTTCTTTATCACCTTGTTTCTCTGGGGTTCTGGATTGTAACCTGGTTATTCTTTGTTGTATGTCTAATGTCCACTTTTGAGTAGGCACATACTATGTTTGTCTTTCTGAGTCTAGGTTACCTCACTCAGGATGATCTTTTTTTTCTAGTTCCATAAATTTGCCTGAAAACTTGAAGATGTTATTTTCTTTTAACTCTGAGTAATACTCTATTATGTAACCCTAACCCTAACCCTAACCCTTGTAATATGAATTGCATCCTTTGGGTATATGCTCAAGAGTGGTATTACTGAATCATGAGATAGATCGATTTCAAGTTTTCTGAGAAACTACCATATTGATTTCCAAATTGTGCTAGGGAAACTCCTAGGAATCCACAAGGATGATGCCAGCTAAGACTCTAAGCAATAGTTTAGGGTGCCTGAATGAGTTTTTACTCTATAATCAGGTTGATGATGATCCCAATCTTCTTCATAGAACCTTCATCCAGTAACTGATGAAAGCAGATACAGAGATCCATAGCTAAGCACTGGGCCAAGCTTCCAGAGTCCAGTGAACGAGATGGAGGAGGAATTATACGAGCAAAGGGTCAAGATCATGATGAGGAAACCCACAGAGACAGCTGACCTGAGTTACTAGGAGCTCACTGACACTGGACTGATAGCTGGGGAACCTACATAGGACTGAAGTAGGCCCTTGGAAAGTATATGACAGTTATCTGGATTGGGCAGTTTGTGGGACCTCTGGCAGTAAGACCAAGGTTTATCCCTAGTGTATTCACTGACGTTTTGGAATCCATTTCAGATAGAGGTATACCTTGCCCTGCCTTGATACAGGAGGAAGGGACTTGATCTTGCCTCAATTCAATATGCCAGACTTTGTTGACTCCTCATACTAATCCATATCCTCTCTGAGGAGTGGATGAGGGGTGGAATGTTCATAGCAGCATTATTTGTAATAGCAAGAACCTGGAAACAACCTAGATGTCCCTCAACTGAAGGATGGATTAACAAACACAATGGAGTACTACTCAGTAGTAAGAAAAAAATGATATCTTAAAATTTTCAGGTGAATGAATGGATTTGGAGAATATCCTCCTGAGCAAGGTATCACAAACCCAGGAAGATAAGCAGAAGGTATACTTACACATTAGTGGACTTTAAATAAAAAGCAGAAAATACCCAAGCTGCAAACCACAGCCACTGAAAAGTCTGGGATCTGAAGCAGTTTAAGAGACATTAAGTGAGTCCTCTAGGAAGAGAAAATAGAGAAGATCTCCTTAGCTAATTGGGAGCATAAGGTGATGCAACCAAGAAGAGGTGGAAACAAATCACTATAGAAAGAGATGACTAAATGAGAGAAACAAGGAGAGAGACAAAATAAAGATGGAGATCTTAATAGAGAAAGCCAATGTGTGATTGGAAAAAGACCAGAGTCCAGGGAAACCTCTAAGAACTCACAGGATGTCCCTGGCTAGGTCTCAAAATAATAGCAAAAAACTATTAAGAGCTGCAAAGGAAAAGGGACAATGTACCTGTAAAGACAGACCCATCAGAATAACACCAAACTATTCCATGGAAACAATGAAAGCAAGAAAGTCCTGGTCAGCAGTTATACAGACACTAAAAGAGAATGGCTGCCAACACCAGACTACAATACCTAGCAAAACTATCAATCACCATAGATGGAGTAAACAAGATATTTCACGACAAAATTACATTTAAATGATACCTATCCACAAATTCAGCCCTACAGAAAGCACTAAAGGGAAAACTCCACCCTAAGGAACCCAGATACACCAATGCAACAACAAATAATCAATAATTCCACAGAAGTCAAGTCCAAAGGAAATACACACACGATACCACCAAAATTAATAGGAAATAATAATCAGTGTTCATTAATATCCCTTAATATCAATGGACTCAATTTACCTCTAAAAAGACACATCCTAACACAATGGATACAAAACCAGTAATGATCCTTCTGTTGCATACAAGAAACACACCTCTCTCCAAAGACAGACACAGGCTCAGAGTAAAGCATTGGGAAAGATTTTCTAATCAAATGGCCCCAAGAAACAACCTGGTATTGCCATCCTAATATCTAACAAATTAGACTACAAACTAAAATCAATCAAGAGAGACAAGGATGGACACTACTTATTCATCTCAGGAGATCAAGATGATATCTCAATCCTGAATATTTATGCCCCTAATATAAGGGCACCTACATATGTAAAAGAAACACTACTAAAGTTTAAACTCCACATCAAACTTCACACTATAATACTGGGAAACTTCAATACCCCACTTTTCACCCTTGAATATGTCAACCAGACAGAAACTCAATGAGAAATAAGGGGTCTAACAGATGTTATGATGGAAATGAACTTAATAGATATTTGCAGAAGCTTTCAACCAAACACAAAAGAATTTTCATATTTTTTGGCACCCTATGAAACTTTCTCTAAATTGACCACATATTTGGTCATAAAGCAAATATCAATAGATACAAAGAAATGAGAATAACCGGCTGGATCATATCAGATCAGTATAGTCTAAAGTTAAAATTCAAAAACAAAACTCATAGAAAGCATACAAACTCATGGAAACTGAACATCTCTACATTAAACCACCTCTGGGTCAAGAAAGAATTTAAGAAAGAAATCAAAGACTTCCTAGAGTTTAACAAAAAAGAATTCACAACATCCTCAAACATATGGGAAACAATGAAAGCAATGTTAAGAGGAAAATTCATTGCACTAGATGCCTATATGAAAATCCAAGACAAATCCCACTCAAGAGACCTAACAGCACAGCTGTAGGCCTTAGATCAATTAGAAGCAAACTTATCTAGAAGGAGTGGACAGCAAGAAATAATCAAACTTAGGGCTGAAATCAGTACAATAGAAACAAAGAAAAAATACAAAGAAACAATGAATCAAAGAGTTGGTTCTTTGAGAAAGTCAACAAAATAGACAAACCTTTATCCAAACTAACCAAAAGGCAGAGAGAGTATCCAAATTAAGAGAATTAGAAATGAAAAGGGAGACATAACAACAGACACCCAGGAAATCCAAAGAATTATCAGGACATGCTTTGAAAATCTATACTAAAATGGAAAGCCTAAAAGGAATGAGCAGCTTTCTGACAGATACCAATTACAAAATTAAATCAAGATCATATTAAAGATGTAAACAGACATATAAGTCCAAAAAAATTGAAGTTGTTATTAAGAGTATCACAAATTAAAAAAGCACAGGACAAGATAGTATCACAGCAGGATTCTACCACACATTCAAAGAAGAAAAAAATACCAATACTCAACAAACTGTTTCTACAATAGAAACTGAAGAAACACTGCCAAACTCTTTTTAATGAGGTCACAATCATTCTGATACCCAAGCTACTCAAAGATGCAACAAAGAAAGAGAATTACAGACCAATCTCCCTCATGAACATTAATGCAAAAATACTCAACAAAATTCTGGCAAACATAATACAAAACATATGGGAATAAGAAGTCACCCACCAAAATCAAGTAGGCAAAATCACAGAAATGCAGGTATGATTCAACATATGAAAAAACTGTAAATGTCATCCATCATATAAACAAATTGAAGGAAAAAAAAACACATGATCATCCCCTTAGATGCTTAAAAGTCTGTGACAAAATCCAACACTCTTTTATGATAAAAGTTCTGGAGAGATCAGGAATACATGGAAAATACCTAAATATAATAAAGGTGATTTACAAGAAACTGACAGCCAACATTGAACTAAATAGAGAAAAGCTCAAAGCAATCCCACTAAAATCAGAAACTAGACAAGGCTGTCCTCTTTCTCTTATCTATTCAATATGGTTCTCGAAGTCCTAGCTAAAGCAATAACAGAATGAAAGGAGATTAAGTGAACACAAATTAGAAAAGAAGAAGTGAAACCATTTCTATTTGCAGATGATATGATTGTATGTATAAATGACCCACAAATTTCTACTGGGGAACTCCTACAGCTGATAAATACCTTCAGCAATGCAGCAGGATACAAGATTAACTCAAAGAAAACAGTAGCCCTACTATACACTAAAGATAAAAGGGCTGAAAAAGAAATAAGAAAAACATCACCATTTATGATAGCTGCAAATAGCATTAAATACCTCAGTGTATCTGTAATGAAAGAAGTAAAAGATCTGTTTGATAAAAAAACTTTAAATCACTGAAGAAATTGAAGAGGTTATTAGAAAATGGAAAGATCTCTCATGTTACTGGATACATAGAATCAACATAATAAAAATGGCAATCTTATAAAAAGCAATCTACAGATTCAATGCAATGCCCATCAAAATCTGAACACAATTTTTACAGAGCTTGAAAGAATACTCAATTTCATTTGGAATAACAGGAAATCCAGACTTGCCAAAACAATTTTGCTCTACAAAAGAACCTCAGGAGGCATCACCATCCCCAATTTCAAGTTACACTGTGGAGCTACATTAATGAAAACAACCTGGTACTGGCATAAAAACAGACTTGTGGATCAGTGGAATCAAATCAAAGACTTCGACATTAACTCACACATCTATAAACACCTTATTTTTGACAAAGAGGCCAAAACTATTCAATGGAAAAACGATAGTATCTTTAACAGATGGTTGTGGCGTAAGTGGATGGGAGTGTGTAGAAAAATGCAAATAGATCCAAACCTAGCACTCTGCACAAAACTCAAACCCAAGTGGAATAAAGACCACAACATAAAACCAGCTACACTGAACTTGTTAGAAAAGAAAGTGGGAAATATCCTTCAATGCATTGGCACAGGTAACAACTTCCTAAATATAACACCAGTAGCATAGACACTAAGAACAACAATCAATAAGAGGGACCTCCTGAAACTGAGAAGCTTCTTTCTGTAAGGCCAAGGACACATTCAACAATACAAAATAACACCCTACAGAATGGAAAAATATTTACACCAGCCTTACAAGTGGCAGAGGACTGGCATCTAAAATATATAGAGAACTCAATAAACTAGAACCCAAAACCCTAGATAACCCAATTAAAAAATGGGGTTCAGGACTAAAAAGGGAATTCTCAGCAGAAGAATTCCAAATGACTGAAAGTCACTTGAAAAATTGATCAACGTCTTTAGCCTTCAGAGAAATGCAAACCAAAACAACTTTGAAATACCACCTTATAACTGTCGTCAGAATGGCTAAGATTAAAAACACAGATGACAGCCTATGCTGTAGAGGATACAGAACAAGAAGAAGACTTCTCCATTGTTGGTGGGAGTGTAAGCTTTTTCAGCCACTCTGGAATGCAATATAGTGGCTTTTTCAGAAAACTGGGAATCAATATCCCCAAGGATCCAACAATACCACTGCTGGGCATATTCCCTAAAGATACACAGTCACACTCCAATGGCATTAGCTCAACTATGTTCAATAGCAGCCCTCAATGCCCCTCAACTGAAGAATGGATTAACAAACTGTGGTACATTTACACAATGGTATACTACTCAGCAATAAAACAAATGATACTATAAAATTCATAGGCAAATAGATTGATTTGGAAAATATACTCCTGAGCAAGGTATCACGAACCCAGAAAAATAAGCAGGGGATGTACTCACTCATTAGTGGACTTTAACAAAAAGCAAAGTACACTCAATCTGCAAATCACAACCACTGAACAGGTTGGGATCTGAAGGAACTTAAGAGACACATCCAGTGAGTCCCCCAGGAAGAGAAAATAGAGATCTCCTTAGCTAATTGATGTCATCATTTTGTCCCTTAGCTCTATTTTGATTTTTCAGGGACTACTGTTCTGGGTTCTGGTGTAGGTATATTGTCTTATTTGTTTTGATTGAGTTTAGACTTGGAGTCTAGTCATATGATTTTGAGACAATTGTGGTCTAGGTGTTGATATCTGGTCTTGTCTTTGTTGAGTGGGTGTTCTGTTCCTTTGATTCTTTTGCTTTCTCTCTATTAAAATTCCTATATGCTTCTTTACAGAACTTGAATGAAAAATTTTCTGCTACATATGGAACACACACACCAATATAGCTAAAACAATTCTTAACAAAAAACTGCTGGTAGCATCATTATTTGCAACTTCAAATTGTACTATAATAATCAAAACAGCACAGTGTTGGTGTTGATATCAAAAAATATTTAGTTTTATCAAAATAGAATTGAACATACGACTAAGACAAAAGTTCACATACCTATAAACACCTGATTTTTTGATAAAGGGGTCAGAAAAACACATTGGATGAAAGACAGCACCATCAGCAAATGGTGCTGGTTATACTGGATGTCCCCATCTAAAAGAATGCAAATAGATTCAAACTTACCACTCTGTTCAATTTCCAACTCCAAATAACCCAAAGACCTCAATGTGAGGCCAAATGCACTGAATATGATAAAAGAGAAAGTGGGAAATAGTTTTGAAGTCATTGGTAAAGAAAAAGACTTTCATAATAGAACAAGGTTAACACAAGCACCAAGAAAATCAATGAATAAATGGTACTTCATGAATCTGAGAAGTTTCTGTAAAGCTAAGAACAACTTCATTTAGATAAAATGGCAGTGTACAAAATGAGAATATATATATATATATATATACATATATGTTTGTGGTCTGTCTTGAAATATTGGGTTCATTCTATATTTTTTTACAGCCTGTATAGGGGACTCTGATGAAAGTCAGTCGAAGCAAGAGGTGGGAGGCTAGAAAGAGACTGGGTTCTATGCCTGTAAATAAGATGGAGTGTGATAGAAGAAAGCACAGCTCTGTCTCAAGATTTCATAAAAGCTTGCCCAGGTGTCTCACAAATGCACACACACACAAATACACACACACACAAACCATAAAATAAAATAAAAAAAGAATGTAAGGACCAAAGGTCATAGCCAACCCAAAAAGAGATCAACAATTTTTCTAAGTAGAACATATTAAGGAATTGGACATACCTCAACTTATAGTATCTACCAGGCTATGGCAATGAAAGTAGTTGATCCTGTAGACAAAAGGGTCAGAACAGACACAGAAAACAAACTCTAGACAATTGATTTTTTTTTTTTTTTTTTTTTTTTTTTTTTTTTTTTTTTTTTTTGAAGCAGAGGTTCCAAAGTAACTCAATGGGAAAAGTGAAAACTTTCAATCAAAGGTTTGGGATGACTGGCCATCAGCTGTCAGCTGTGAAAGGAAGCATTGCTGCTGCCTGCCCTGCTTCTGCTCACACGGGAAAGAAGTGACTAAAAATGCATCAAACTATGAAATCAGAGTCTGTGCCTATGAAGTGCAGGATTTTTTGTTTGTTTGTTATTTGACTGGGCAAATTTTCTTAGTTTGGCTATACAAAATAAGTTGATTCTTATAAATGGAACTTCATTGAAATAAAAACTGGCTTTCAATAGGGAAAATAAGTGATGAGACATAACTGAGAAGAGGAAACACCTGATCTGACAAAGGGTTAGAGTCTAACACTTGTGACGTCTATTGCCTATGAAGACAGAAGTTCATGAGAACTGTGAAGAGCTGGGACGGGGCATGCCATACAAAGATTTATGAATTACTGAAAGAAGCAAGACATCAAAATGTATGTGTCTATCTCACAGTTCTAGTACAGCCCAAAACACATCAAACTAAGCCAAAGACAGAAAGCACCTTTGTGTTGCCTGGCTCAGGAGAGTGTGGGCACTAAGTTCAGAACACAGAAAGAAACATGAAGGCACTTGAGGGAATCGTAGAAATATTCCCCTTTGTGTTTTGATAAGGGTTGGAACACAACACACAGTGATGATGAAAAGGCAGAGACACACATGCCTCAAGTAGGAAGTGCTTAAATTGATTTTTTGAAGAAAAGTCATCAGAATCCATTTAAGATCAGCATGCAGCTAGGGTTTCAGGAATGAACATGGAAGAAAGATGTCTAAACATCAAATAATGGAATTTGGACATCACAAGTGCTAAACCCCCAGGCAGGGCAAGATCACTGTTCCCGCTCAAAAGTGACCTAAGACCCACAAAAATACATCCTGATTTTCTATGTCTGTTTCAAAAGTCCATTTTTATCATTAATAAGTATATTCTTGATCTTTCTTTTACAAATATCTGCACTATCAACTGAGACAGACACCAGTTTTATCTGCCTGCCATCTCTTTGACAGCTGAGTTGATAGCTATTGTATTAAATTCTTTCAAGTAACAAATTCATACTTAGTATGATACACATTTACCAAAACTCCTTATTTATTACCTTTACACATTAATGAAGTTAATTTTAAACAAAATGTGACTATTATTTTATTGCCTAGAATGTATACATCAATGTTGTAGGAATGGCTCAGCAGTAAAGAACAAATATTGCTATCAACTTTGGATTTTTGCATCTATATCTGGCAGCTTAGAACCACCTGTAACACCAGCTACAGGAAATCAGACACACTTTTCTGACCTTTGAGGTTATGTAGCCTTCTAGAAACACATCTCCATAAACACACTCACATATGTGCAATATTTTAATGTAAAACAGATCTTAAAAATCCTATAAACAAGTAAATAAAAATATGAAAAACTAGTCATGGAGGGACATGTCAGCCATCCTCCATTTGGGAATTGGAGGCAGAAGAATTAAGAATTCAAGTCCAGTCTGGTTGAATATAGTTAGTAGTAGGTTGAAAAAGAGAAACAGAAAAACTCTTTAAGAATGACCTCTCTCCATGTTCCTTTAGGAATTAGATGTTTGGAGGTAATATATTAACATTAAACAAATGGATTTGTTTCCAGTGCCCAGTGTCTTTGTTGATTATATATGTTAGGAGTAAGATACCTATTCTTCTCAAGTGAGTTCTCTATGTATTCCTAAAGATTCCTAAGTCATTGTGACAATCACAGCCATGACTCTTGGGGCCTCCATCAGTATCTGATCTGATAGAGATCTGATCTACATCTCTCCCCAGGCATTGCTCTACTTGACATGTTTGGTTTTCTGCAGTGATGTCTAGTCTGCTTCTATAGCAACTAAGAAGGGAAGGGAGAGAGGCAACACTTCACGAGTCTTGGATTCTTGTTGCTAACAAGAGATATGATACCAACCTTTGGCTGCATAATAAAATTTGTCACTTCAAACAAAACATGCTTTGAACCACCAAGTTCCTGACAGTGCTCTGAGGCCAGCTGACTTTGGGCTTAGTCTAACGTGGTTTTATGGAAATAAATGCACAGGGAACAGAAAGACATGATCTCTCTGAAAACATGAGACAGTCTCTTGACTCCTCTAGGCCCTCTGATTTAATGTAATCAATCTGGATTTTGACTGCTGTGCCTAAGGATTTTCTTCTTGTTGCATTTTATTTTGTTAAAGAAATATTTTAAGAAGTTGAACATTTGCATTTGAAAAGAAGCTGTGGATGCTGCAACTCTTCAGGATCCTCTCTGCAATGATCTTCAGAATTACAGAAAGGCTAGCATGGGAGAGATTTGGGACAAAAGGAAACTCCCACTGGCTGACTGGCTCCCAGGGCTCTTTCTACTTTGATATTATCAGTTAATTTCTAATTCGGAGAAGGATATCCACTGTAACAATTTGCCTGAGGAACTTCTATGTATTTGAGTAAGTAAACAGTCCGTATGGTGAATAAGAAATTTATCCTTTCAGCAAGCTAGGCAAGAAGAACAATGCAGGGTAATTAAAATGTAAAAATAAATTAAAGATGTGTGAGAATTTAGTGTAGGTTAAAAATAGCACTCAAGCCAGAGGCAAAATAAAAAGTAAGCGACTGATGATCCACAAAAGAAAAATGGAATCAAGCTATGTGGAACACATTTATACTAAATGGATCAAATTATTTCCAAGTGGATTACAGCTATGTGAGAGGTCCCATTATGGGGAAAGCTGTTCTAAGCAGGACTTTAATCAAAAAACAATAAAGAAGAGCATTTGACCTCATTAGAAAGCTGCCAAGAACCTGAGGAGCTGGTTCTGTGGGTCCTAAGGGTAAAGATCTTGCTTTCAGTTCCTCAGTTATTCATGGAAAGCCAGAGTGTGTTAATAATCTTTGTGCTCTTCTGACAATGGGAAGTAAAGGAAGGCAAATTTCTAGGGGATTGCAAGCCCAAAAATTTGGTACACACAACTACAAACAGGAGATCCTGTTGCAAACAAATGAAACACAAGCACTGGCATTTGAGATTATTCTCTGATTCCCCATGTACAGGTAAGCCACTAACATGTACACAGATGCTTAACAATATGCAGAAGGAGAGCTCTTAAAGCCAGGTTCCCAATAAGCAAGTGCAAATGCTAATTAAAGAAAAAGTCAGCACAGCAAGGGCATAAGGGCCAAGTTCAAGACCAACATCAGTTTAAGAAGCTGTACAGAAATGGACAACTCTTTATACTCTTGATGGGGATACAACTCAACCCCATAGGAGAATTAGCATCGATATTTCTTAAAGTAACATTGATATATATTGATTGAAAATTACACATATTGAATTTACCTGGAAGATATATATGTATTTTCACAAACTTTTTACATATACATTGAAAAAATTGTGGTAGCAAAATATTGAAAAAAACCTTAAGAATATAACCAATAACTATTTGTAATATATAGATTTATCCTTTGGTAAATTCATAAATGAATATTATATATTTCTAGACCCACTACTGATTTCTTCTTTCTATTTAAAAATTTTATACATATTTGAGAATAAGCATATTTTAAAAATTTAGTTTAAATTACTTTTAATTGTTACAATTCAAAAGATAAAATTATACTATCATTTCATGAATTGTAAAAAATATTATTATATATTTAATTATTTTTACTTATATTATGGTTTGTACTTTATAAACTATAAAATTATAGTATTACATGAATAAGTTAAGCAGCATTACAATTTAAATGATATAAATTTAAGTTAAAGAAAGAGTTATGTTCATTCAGTATTGACATACTGGATTATCAACATATGCCAGGGAAGAAATTCAAGATGTAGCCAATAGCAAAAGAAGGCTGTAAAACAGTGATTGTTTTCTTGTATATACATAAGAAATTATGTCCATACTTGCTTTTCTACAAAAAATAGTCTGGCTGCAGGAAGAAATCAAAAATAGCAGGTATAAAGTTAAATGTAGAACATTAACAGGTGGGGATAAAGTTAAAGCAGTTATCAAAAAATTCCTCTTGGTGTGAATTTTTTTTCTGAATGGGGAATGCAGTTTCTTCAGCCTGGCATAAAGCACTCAGGGCCTAATAGTTTTCTATGGTTGCCATCACATCAGATAATGCCTCCTCTGCACTTTCTGGGATAGGAAAATTGCCCCCAGATCCCATTGCAGTAAATGGAGCAAGGAGATAGGATGTATCATTCCACATCAGTAAATCCCTATCCCTCCTCTTTAGGACTCCTGATAGAAAAGCACAGAGCTGTGGAGTCAGAGGAAAGCAAGAGTCATAGCAACAATGATTAGCCATCACCCTGTGGTGCCACAAGACACAAGTCAGGAACAAAGCACTTTGCTGACACAGATCCTTTGGGCTTCAGAAATTAAGAAACCCATTTGTTCTCCCAATTTCTGTCTACTTAATGTTTCTCTCATGTATAACATTTCTTATAAAGGTAGACCATATTTCCTTGTCAGTAACATCTATTTAAAAAGAATGAACATGAGTTTCTTCCTTTGTTTCCTTTGCCATGAGTCATGTGCTACTCCAGGCCAAGAAGTTTGTCTCTTTCAGCATGTCAGGGCTCCAGGTCTAGAGCTTAACCTATGACAGCAGTGAGTGAACAATTGATGGACTGGATTCAAAGACAGAAGTAAACACTAAGTTACAATTTTTACTCACTGGCAACCAGAAAGCTTCAAAGTAACTAGAGCTTCCAAAAACCAAACTTGGAGGATGTATAAATCTCTAGTATTGATTGATTTGCTCATAGCAATCTCTGGTCAATAACAGGCTGAATAATTTAACTGGTACTAGAAATCTGTATTAGTGCAATACCCATCCTTCACCTTAGTGTAACACAGTATGGAAATTGTTTCTTATGTATATCCAAGCAAAACAATGAGTAGAGAGGTTCTCAGATGTCACTTATCTATACTTTTGAATATACAATTGTACATTGTAATGGTCACTGTTAGAAACCCTTGCCATTCCATGCTTCTTACATAGCAGGCAGAAAAAGATCATCAACGCTGATAATCCTTAGTTCATATAAACAAGCAAAAATATGTACTTTTAGAGGGTGTGCACTCTAAAATTACAATAGATTTTTTTATTTTACAGATGAAAACACAGTAAAAATTTACTGAAATTTGATATTTACAGAGGCCAAGTACATAGTGACAATACAAAGCTAGGATAATAGAGAGACGGGCATTTTTCTCTTATAATTCAGAACCTACACTTTTCCTAAATACATTCAAAGATGAATGTTGGCCATCAAGGTGGATCAGCAGATAAGTGCTGTGAAGCTTAATGACTTGAGTTCAGTTTTCCATACCCACATGGGAGGAGAGAACTGACTCCTCCCTGCAAGTCATCAAGTTATCCTATAACCTCTACATGTGTATTGTAGCACCCATATACACATGCCCACAGAACAAGTAAATGAATGCTGTTTAAATTTTTCTTTATATATTTTTATTTATTATTTGGTGGTTTTTCATCATGTACCCCATCAAACTCAGTTATCAGTCCTCTCAGTATCATACCCACTCTTATGATCTCACCATTTACAAAAAAGCCCATTCATGATGCTCATTTATATACTGGAGGATAATTAAACTCCCTGTGGCCAGCCCTTTAAAGAAAAATGAGTCCTTCCTCACCCACACCCCTGCCAGAGTCCATCAATGTAGAAGTGAAACACTGTGTCATTTAGCTATGTTCTAGCCTTGAGCTCTTGTATACAATGACATCTTTTTTTTTTTTTTAAGTCCACTAATTAGTGAGTACATCCCTGCTTCTCTTTCTGAGTTTGTGACACCTTGGTCGCTCAGGAGGATATTCCCCAAATCCATCCATTTGCCTGTGAATTTTATGATATCATTTTTTCTTATTGATGAGTAGTACTCCATTGCATAGATGTACCATAGTTTGTTAATCCCTTTCTTAGCTGAGGGGCATCTAGGTTGTTTCCAGTTTCTTGTTATTACGAACAATGCTGCTGTGAACATAGTTGAGCTAATGCTTTTGGGGTGTGAATGTGCATCTTTAGGGAATATGCCTAAAAGTGGTATTGCTGGATCCTTGGGGAGATTGATTCCCAGTTTTTTGAGAAACCTCCATACTGCATTCCAGAGTGGCTGAACAAGCTTACATTCCCAACAATGGAGAAGTGTTCTCCTTGCTTCTCATCTAACCTTAATCTTCTTCTCTGTTATTTGATGTGGGATGTCTTTATTTATGCTTTGAATATTATTTTTTTTTAATTTAGAGACTCTTTTGGCCTATGGCAGGTATCTTAGAAATAGGTAGAGAAATCAGAACATAGATAGGGGAAGGAGGTTGGATCAAAGGGCACACCATCCAGCAGTCCAATATTCAACATGTAAAAGTAAAGTAACACAGGTAAGCTACAGGCCATGTGGCAAGACAGATTAATATAAATGGGTTGAATTAAGATGCAAGAGCTAGCTAGAAATATGCCTAAGTCATAGGCCAAGCAGAATGTAATTAATATAAATCTTTGTGTGATTATTTGGGACTAGTCAGTCTGGGACTGCAAGTCTGTGGGTCTGGACCACCAGCCGAACAGGCCAGAAATCTACTACAGTCACTTGCACAAAAATAATAGTCACCTTAACTTGTATTATTTTCATGGTATTTTTCCAGCACTCAGAGAATTTTACAAAGAAATATAAAGAACTTTCAGTGTATATATTCTTTCACAAATAGTGGATTTAAAGTTCTGTTTCCAAATCTCTAATTTCTACATGCAAATTTACCTTACTAAGACACAAAGAACTAATTTTAGCTTTTGATAATTTCAACTCTGCTTGGAAATAATCTTTCTGACACTTTATGGCTTTGTTTTTGTGTCTCTTTTATAGGAATTACTTAATCTATTTGGTGACTTCAAGCCATCGGGAGCCTGTTAGGTTCAATAAAATAATTACTTGCTGTGTTCACTAGTTTAATATGGTGTGCTGAGTTGGTGCTACAAAATTTAGAGCAAAAGCATTTTCCTTACCTTTACCTTTAGTCAAACTTACTTCTCAAATGAAAATTTTAATTGTACCCTTTTGGCTTTTCAAGGACTACCTCCTAGGCCAAGCCCTTGGCATGGTCTTGTTCTAGTCTCTCCTGGTTAGAAACCATTACATGATATCTTACCCAATCTGGTTTATTCCATTTAATGTGAAAATGTCAAAGTTTCCCAATCATTCAGCATGTAACAAAACTTTATTGAAATTTGGGGTAAGTAAATAATAATATAATAATAATAATAATCCTATAGATGTATATGCCATATTTTGTTGATATATTCATTGATGGATGGGCACTTGGGATATTTGTACCTGGTAGCTACTACAACAGTGATATCATATACATACTTTGGATATACACTGGTTCACAAATATCTATTCAAGATATATTTGGTGTTTTTCTTTTTTTCTTTATTATTATTATTATTATTATTAATAAAGTCACATTTTCTATCCGTGTATATCGTTGTTCGAGGTCCCTTCCCCCTCCCACCCCCTCCAGTCACTCTTTCTTCTCCTCATCTCTCCATTTCCTCCCCAGCAAGGGCAGGAGGTCCCAAAGTAACAATATTGCTCAGTTCAGCATCCCCTCCTGGCAAATCCAGTTTTCTCCCCCTAAAATCAAGACTGAGTCAGGTGTTCCTCTAGAGGGAGTGGGATCCAAGGTGCCAGTCCAATGTGTTTCAGATTCTAAGCTGTTCAGTGGTTGTGGTTTGCAGCTTGGGCATGCTTTGCTTTTTCCTTTTTTGTTTAGAGTTCACTAATGAGTGAGTACATCCCCTGCTTATCTTTCTAGGTTTGAGATACCTCGCTCAGGAGGATATTCTCCAAATCCACCCATTTGCCTGCAAATTTTAGGATATCATTTTTTCTTACTGCTGAGTAGTACTCCATTGTGTAGATGTACCACAGTTTGTTAATCTATTCTTCAGGTGAGGGACATCTAGATTGTTTCCAGGTTCTTGCTTTTACGAATAATGCTGCTACAAACATATTTGAGCTAATGCTTTTGGGGTGCAAATGTGCATCTTTAGGATTTACACCCAGAAGTGATATTACTGGATCCTTGGGGAGATTGATTCCCTGTTTTCTGAGAAACCTCCATACTGTATTCCAGAGTAGCTAAACAAGTTTACACTCCCACCAACAATGGAGGAGTGTTTTCCTTACTCTGCAACCTCTCCAACATAGGGTGTCATCTGTGTCTTTTAGCCAGGTGTAAGGTATAAGGTGGTATCTGAGCTGATATATTTGGTTTTACTTCTTCTAAAGATTAGCCTAGGAGGAATTGCTGGACCATACAGAAGCCTGTTTAACATGTATGAAATTACACTATTTTCCTCTATGGCTGTAGTGATAAAGGTCATACTAGAGGATATTTAGGGCTTCTTTCTGTGGCTTTGATTGATATTTTTCTTAGGAATAGTGTTATCAACATTCTTTTCAATGTGCTTATTAGTCGTTTTCATTGCAGAGAAATTTATTTGCATCTCCTGTCGACTTTGGAACTGGATTGCCCTTGTTGTAAGGAAGCGTTCTTCAGTATTTTCTCCTTTAAGTTATGGATTTGAGCTCCCTTTAGTTTCAATGTCATATTCACACAACAGAAAGAAACTCAAAATGGCAATAATAATAATAATGACAAATGATTGTTTATTGAGAGGATATTTTATGCCAACCATTTTCTTGAAGAAACTGTTTTAGTAGTGAATTAAGCAGATAAACAAGGGAACCAAAGAGAAACTAGCTCCTGTACACTCTTCAGAGAGACATTCATCAGATATGTGTGATGGTGACATGCTGTTTGGAGATTATGCAGGGACAGGGAAAGGGAAATGAGAGAGAGAAAGTGTAGACATTCATGTAGAGTGTTCAGGAAACCTCTTGATGTGAAGCTGGTGTTTGGATGAAGAATTTCTAGAATGGCCATCTGTAGACATCAAGAGAAAGAATAGAAAAATATTGCAAAACCCATAGGGAAGAGAGAATCATGTGCAGAGTTTATTAGAAAGAGCCAAGGTGTCAAGGCAGCCAGAGCAAAGTGAGACAGGAAGAGAGCAACAGATGGGATCAGAAAGTTGCAGAAAATGGGGTCACACAACCATTAGGATTTAGCTCCTACTCTAAGTGAGACTGAAAGCTGTTAGAATGCCTTAAGCAGCAGAACAAAGTGTTCCAGGGCATCTAAATGAACATCCTGGTTTGGGAATTTACAACACTGTAGGAAGCAAAGATGGAGTCAAAAAAGCTATTTAGTGTGTTGCTGCAGTAATTCAGAGATGCAGGGATGATGTATTCCTTTTCAGATGCTGGATAAAATATTCCAACCAAAGCAACTTAAGTGAAAAAGGATGGGTGCTGGCTTACACTTCCTAATGAATACAGTCTCTCACGGCAGGAAAGACATGTCAACAGACAGGGAAGGATAACAGCAAGCATGGGAGGCTGGCTGATCACATGGCATCTGGATTCAGGAAGCAGGGAGCAAAGAAGTGGGACATATTATAAAGACCCAGGGTCTGCCCCCAATAATTCACAGCATCCAAAGAGATGCCACCTCCTAAAGGTTCCAAAACCTTCCTCACCCACCACCAGCTGGTGACCAAGTGTTCAAATAAAGGAGCTTATGGGGGACATTTCTCACTTAAACCACAGTAGTGGCAAAAGAACAACTAAAGGTGCCTTATAGTTTATTAACCTATTAACATAAAACTGTATTTATTGTGTTTATGTGCTTGCAGGTGTCCATGCATGCAATGAAACACCCTGTGCACAGAGGTCAGAGGGCAATTTATGGGGTTGTGTTCTTTTTTTCTATCATGTGATGGTACTTGGGGTTTAAATTTAGATCACTGGTTTCACAGCGAACATTTTTACTCACTGAACCATTTCACAAGTTCAAACTGATCAGTTTTAATTACTCATGTTTTTACTTTGAAAGAATAAAAAATTTTGCCTCTTTTTTGTTAATTAGGTCAACATTTAATGATCACTCAAAATGTGCAGTATTCCATGGAATTAATTGGTTTTTAATTTTTGTTCATGTATTTATTGCCGAATGGAAACAGAACATTGGCTAATTTTCTTTTTTCCTTATTATTATTATTATTATTATTATTAACAAAGAAGTCACACTTTCTAACCTTGTATATCCTTATTCAAGGTCCCTTCCCCCTACCACCACATCAGGTCATTCTTTCTTCTCCATAGTTCCCCATCACATCCCTGGGCAGGCAGCAGGCAGTCCCATGGTCCCACTGACCCAATATTGCTTACTTTAGTCTCCACTCCTGGCAGATCCAGTTTTCTCCCCCCTCCCTCAAGAGTGAGTAAGGTGTTCCTCTAAGGAGAGTGGGATTCAAGGAGTCAGTCCAGGGTGTTTCTGATCCCAAGCTGTTCAGTGGTTGTGGTTTGCAGCTTGGGCATGCTTTGCTTTTTTCTTGTTTGTTTGTTTGTTTAGAGTCCACTAATGAGTGAGTTCATCCCCTGCTTATCTTTCTGAGTTTGTGATACCTCAGTCAGTAGGATATTCTCCAAATCTATCCATTTGCCTGCAAATTTTAGGATATCATTTTTTCTTACTGCTGAGTAGTACTCCATTGTGTAGATGTACCAAAGTTTGTTAATCCATTCTTCAGTTGAGGGACATCTAGGTTGTTTCCAGGTTCTTGCTATTACAAATAATGCTGCTATGAACATAGTTGAGCTAATGCCTTTGGAGTGTGACTGTGCATCTTTAGGGTATACACCCAGAAGTGGTATTGCTGGGTCCTTGGGAGATTGATTCTCAATTTTCTGAGAAACTGCCATATTGCATTCCAAAGTGGCTGAACAAGCTTACAATCCCACCAACAATGGAGGAGTGTTCCCCTTGCTCCACATCCTCTCCAGCATAGGCTGTCATCTGTGTCTTTTATCTTAGCCAATTTAAGAGGTGTCAGGTGGTATCTCAAAGTTGTTTTGATTTGCATTTCTCTGATGGCTAAAGATGATGAGCACTTTTTCAGGTGCCTTTCAACCATTCATAATTCTTCTGCTGAGAATTCCCTTTTTAAACCTGAACCCCATTTTTTATTGGGTTATTCAAGGTTTTGGGCTCTAGATTCTTGAGTTCTTTATATATCTTAGAGATCAGTCCTCTATCACTTGTAGGATTGGTGAAAATCTTTTCCCATTCTGTAGGCTGTCGTTTTGTCCTATTGACAGTGTCCTTGGCTTTATAGAAGCTTCTTAGCTGCAGAGATGACATGTATTCCTGCCTGTCAGACACTCACTCCCACCCTTGTAAAATAATAGTGTAGTCTTCCTTATGGTTACAAATACCTCCAATAATAAACTTGTAAAGACATAGGGTTTATTTTGGCTCACAGGTCTGGAGTTCAGTCTGTAGTCAAGAGACCATTACTTTTGAGCCTGTACTAAGGCAGCTGGTAAATATGGAGATCGTATACCAGGGCAGGTCCGCTCACCTCATGACCAGGACACAAACAGCAGAAAAAAAGAACACATAACTTGTACAGATATCTCTCTAAGGATATATTTGAATGACCCAAAGGCTATCATGGCCCCTCCTCCATAGGGTCCACCATCTCATAGTGCCTTCAATACTCAGTTGTTGGAGTTTTGTTGTTATTGTTTTGAAACATTTCTGTGATTTGTGGGTAATGATGACTTGACTTGAATATATCCACAGTCTCTTTCTGCATAACTTAGGTTAAGGAGGAAATAGAATGCAAAGCGCAGGTGGAGGGAAGAACACACATGGCACAGATACTTCCAAGAATCTTCAGCATAATGAGGCAGATACTAAGAAGAATATGGATTAGAAATCCTGAAAGACTGATGGGCATAAAGTAGACAGAGAATAAAGTGTGGCTGAAATACAAAAACAAACAAATAAAAATAAAAACAGAGAAAATAGTCACAATGCTGAAAGTCTGTAATTTCTACTTCTACACATTTAACAGTACAACAGAATCAGACCATTTAGCATGGAATTAATGGCCTATAGAAAAAAAGTAAGTTGTTAATAATAATTGCACTAAAATAAAATGACTAAATTGAGCTTTCTATTTTGCTTTAGAAGAAAGTAGCATATACAACTTGTAGTCTAGATTGTTCACCCAAGATTAATTAAAACCTTAAAGGTATAGTGGTAAAAAAAAAATCTCAGCTCTGTAAAGAATATCCAGGCTGAAAACCACAACCCCTGAAAAGCTACGTAATAGACCGAACTTAAGAGAGACATCCAAGGATCTCACTGGAAATGGGAAATAGAGATCTTCTGAGTAAGCTGGGATCATAATGGGGAGTGAGCAAGGAGAGGTAGGAACAAATTGTGAGAGAAGGTGATGGTTGAGTGAGAAGAGCAACCAACGAGAGGGAGAAAAAAAGAAATGGATACCTTGATAGAAGGAGCCACTGTGGGATTAGAAAGAAACTGGGTGCTAAGGAAACCTCAAGGAACTCACAAGATGTCCCTGGCTAGGACTCCAAGCAATATTGGAGAGGGTGCCTAAACAGGACTTCCCCTATAATCAAATGAATGACCACCCTGACTGTCACCATAGAACCTTTATCCAGCAATGGATAGAGGCAGAAGCAGAGATCCATAACTAAGCACCAGGTCGAGCTCCCAGTCCAGCTGAAGAGAGTGAGACGAGAGAGTATATGAGCAAAGAGATCAGAATTACAAGGAGGAGATCTACAGAGACAGCTTACCTGAGCTATTAGGAGCTCACTGACTCAGAAACAACCTCAAAGGAACCTTCAGGGAAAGAAATTAAATCCTCCAAATATAGACGACTGTCAAATGACATGAGCAGTTTGTAGAGCCTCTTGCAGTAGGATCAGACTATGTTCCTGTGCATGAACTGACATCTCAGAGCACATTCCCTACAAAGGAACACCTAAGTTAGCCTTAATACTGAGATGATGGACTCAGACCTACCTCAACTGGATATTTCAGACTGAATTGACCCACCTTGGGACTCCTTGCCCTCTTTGGAGAATGGATGGGGGATTGGGGTTGAGGTTGGAGGAGGCTGCAAGAGGACTGGGAGGGACTTGGAGGAAGGAAGGAAGAGGGAACAATGGTAAATATGGAAAAATACTTTTTAAATGAAATACCTAGCACTGAATAAAATATACTTTTATTTGGACTTCTGGGAAAGGAAGGTTCTCTCTCTCTCTCTCTCTCTCTCTCTCTCTCTCTCTCTCTCTCTCTCTCTCTCCATCTCTCTTTCCCCCTCTTTCCCTATTTAAAAAGGCTTCTTCCTTACATGTATCCCCCTGCTCACCCTCCCTTCCTTCCTCCCAATCCCTCCAAGTACTCCCTTGTTTTTAAGATGTTAGTGATGTTTTACTTTCAGTTACAGACTAAGTCACACAACCCCTATTCTACTCAACATGTCTCTTCTCATAATGTGCAGCTATTCGAAGGCACAAGGTGGCTAGCAAAAGACACTCCATAAATATTGTCTTATCACCTATAAGCACAAAACCAGTCTAGATTGGATCATTCATTCTGCCTTTTTTCTAATTAATGAAAAAATTAAAGATTATGTGTAATGTTAAAATGCTGATTTGTAATCACACTCACATACAACTAGCTCATCATTCTACTTAAGTATCATTATGCCATCTGAATTTCTGCATGTAACTAAAATAAAGCTCTAATTTCAACACATTTTTATTTTCACTAACATGTTTGGGTTATTTGCATTATGATAGTTTCAAGTATTTTATTTTTGAAGACAGAGACAGAGAATATCAGAAAAAAACAACAGTGTAAAACAGAAGAAAAACCTACATCTTTTTCTTTTATGATTATTAAATTTTTAGTATTTTTCACATACCCACCACTGTTCCCACTTCCTCCCCTTCTCCCAGTCCTTCCCTAACCTTTCCCCACCCCCCATTCATTCCCCAGAGAGAGCAAAGAATCCTAAGGTGAGTCAATTGTGTCTAGTATATCCACTTGAGGTGGAACCAAGGCCTTCCCCAGAGTATCAAGGCAGAGTAAAGTGTTCCCCTTGAGGGTACGGGCTCTGAGAAGCCAGTTCATGCACCAGGTGTAAACTCTGGTCCAAGTGCAAAAGGCTTCACAAACTTCCTTCTACATTCAGAGGGTTTAGATTCATTCCATGCAGGTTCCTCAGCTGTTGTTTCAGTCTGTGAGCTCCCAATAGCCTAACTGATCCCTTTGCTCATGTAATCTCTCCTTCCTCTTTTCAGCCGGACCAGTAGCTTGATCCAGTGTCTAGTTATGGATCTATGAATCTACCTCTACCAGTTGTTGGATAAGGTTCTATAATGGCAATTAGGGTGGCCATTCATTTGATATTAGGGGAAGGCGAGTTTAGGCATCCTGTCCACTATTGCTTGGAGTCCTAGCTGGGATCATTTGTGGGTTCTTGATTCCTTAGCACCAGATTTCTCTCTAACCCCACAAGCAAGATGTTCATTTCTTGTTCTCCTCTGTTGCCCCTCCCACACCCATCCTATTCTCTCATGTTCTCTTCTCACCTCCCTTTGCACCCTCTCTGCCCTCATATGTTCCCAATTTACTCAGGAGATCTTCTCTATTTCCCCTTTCCAGGGGGATCTATGGATGTCTCTCTTCCTTATGTTACCTAGCTGTTCAGAGGTTGTGGATTGTAGCCTGGTTAGTCTTTGCTTTACATCTAAAATCCACTTATGAGTGAGTATATAGTATGTCTATCATTCTGGGTCTATTTTACCTCATTCAGCATGCTATTCTCTAAATCCATCCATTTGCCTGAAAATTTAAAGATGTCATTTTTTTTTAACTGCTGAATAGCATTCCACTGTTTAAGTGTACCATAATTTTTTAATCCATTCTTCAGTTTAGGGGCATCTAGGTTGTTTCCAGGTTCTGGTTATTATAAATAATGCTACTATGAACATAGTTGAGCTGAAGCCCTTGGAGTCAGAATGTGCATCCTTTGGGTATACGCCCAATAGTGGTATTGCTGGATCATAGGGTAGATTGATTCCCAGTTTTCTGAAGAACCATCATGCTGATTTCCAAAGTGGCTGTGCAAGTTTACATTCTCACCAGCAATGCAGGAGTTTTCCTCTTGTTCCATAGCACCCCCCAGCATAGGTTGTCATCCATGTTTCCAATCTTAGCCATTCTGACAGATACAAGATTGTATCTCATAGTTGTTTTGATTTTCATTTCTCTAATGCCAAAGGATGTTGAGTAATTACTTAAAAGTCTTTCATCCATTTGGAGATCGTTTGTTGAGAATTCCCTGTTTATCTCTGTACCTCATTTTTTAATTGGATTCTTTGTTGTTGTTTTTTTCTCTGGTTTCCTGAGTTCTCTCTATATATTAGAAACCAGTTTTCTGTCACTTGTAGGATTGGTGAAGACCTTTTATCCATTCTATAGGCTGTAATTTTGTTTAATTGACTGTATTCTTTGTCTTACAGAAGCATCTCGGTTTTAGGAGGTCCCAGTTATTAATTGTTGTTCTTAGTATTTGTGCTAATGGTGTAATATTTAGGAAGTGGTCTTCTATGCAAATGCATTGGAGGATATTTCCCACTTTTTTCTATTAGGTTCAGTGTAACTAGGTTTATGTTCAGGTTTTAGATCCACTTAGACTTGTGTTTTGTGCAGGGTGATAGATATGAATCTATTTACATTTTTCTGAATACCACCATCCAGTTATACCAATTTTAGAAAAAATTCCATAGGGTGCTAAGAATAAGGTATTTTCCTTTATGTTTGGGTTGAAAGATCTGGGTGTTTGGGTGGAAGGTAAATGGACTTAAGTATATACTTATTTCTCTGTTAAGTTTCAGTCTGGTAAAACTATCCTTTGGTGAGAATGGGATGTTGAAGTCTCCCACTATTAATGTGTGTGATTTGATGTAAGATTTAAGCTTTAGTAATGTTTCTTTTACGTATGCAGTTTCCCTTGTATTGGGGGCATAAATGTTCAGAATTGAGAAGTCATCTTGAATTTTTCCTGAGATGAATAAGAAATGCTCATCCTATCTATTTTGATTGATTTTAGTTTGAAGTCTATTAGATATTAGAATAGTTACACTAACTTGTTTTTTAAGTTCATTTGATTAGAAAGCTTTTTCTCAACCCTTTACTGTAACTTCTGTCTTTGAAGTTGAGGTGTATCTCTTTTATGCAGAAGGGCAAATTGTGTTTTTATACCCATTTTGTTAGCCTGTGTCTTTTATAGGTGAATTGAGTCCATTGATATTAAGAAATGTTAATGACCAGTGACTGTTATTTTTGGTAGTAGTGTGGAGTGTGAGTTATATGTGCATGTGTGTGTATTTACCTTCTTTTGTGATTTCTTTTGTGGGATTAACTATTGCTTGTGGCTTTGTGGGTGTCTCTAGCTTCCTTAGGATTGAGGTCTTTTCCATTGCTTTCTGTGGGGATGGATTTGTGAATAGGTATTGTTTAAATCTGGTTTTGTCATGAAATATGTTGCTTACTCTATCTATGGTGATTCAGAGTTTTGTGTATAGTAGTCTGGGCTGGCAACTGTGGTCTCTTAGTGTTTGTACAATATCTGACCTGAACCTTCTGGATTTCATTGTTTCCACTGAGTAATCTGGTGTTATTCTTATGGTTCTGCCTTTTCAAGTTACTTGACCTTTTTCCTTTGAAGCTCTTAATATTCTTTCAAAGTTCTAGGTATAGTGGCTTGATTATTATGTATTGAGCAGATTTTTGGGGGAAGTCTATTGGTGTTCTGTAAGCTTCTTGTATTCCTATAGGCATTTCCTTCTTTAGATTAGGAAAGTTTTTTTTTTCTATAATTTTGTTGAATATTTTCTGTGCCTTTGAGCTTATACTCTTCTTCTTCTATTCATATTATTCTTAGATTTGGCCTTTCCATGGTGTTGCAGATTTTCTGAACATTTGTGTTAGGACTTTTTTGACTTCAGTGTTTTCTTTGGATGATACATCAATTTCCACTATCAAATCTTCCTTGCCAGGGATTCTCTCTTCCATCGCTTTCTTGGTTTTGGTTATTTATCTATCTGTAGTTCCTGTTTGTTTACTCAGATTTTTCATTTCCAGCACCCTTTCAGTTTGTGTCTTCTTTATTGCTTCTATTTCAATTTTTAAATCTTGAACTATTTCCTTCATCTGCTTGAGTGCTTTTTCTTTTTTTTTAATGAATTTGTTTATCTCTTCCAATTTTTGGTTTGTTTTTTCCTCTATTTTTTTAAGGGAGTTTTTTATTTCCTCTTTTAAGGCTTCTATTGTCTTTATAAAGATGTTTTTAAGGTCTTTTCCTTCTGCTTCTTATACATTGGTATATTTAGGTCTTGCTGTTGTAGAAACAGCAGATTCTGATGGTGCCATATTGTTCTTTATGCTGTTATATGTATTTTTGCACTGGCATCTTCCCATTGCTTTCTTGGATCAATGCAGGGTTTGTCAGTATCTCAGGGAACTGATCTTGGTGCAATCTGATCTGTCTGTGTCTCATGAAGCTTCTCTTGGTCCGATCTGGGCTCTTGGTCCACTTGTATTATAGCTTATTCTGTGCCTCTATGATCTGTTCTTGATCCAACAAGAGCTGGATATTTGTGTCTCAGGGATGCAATTTTGGTCCAGTATGAGCTTTTTATGCAGTAGGAGCTCTTAATCCTATAGGGCTGAAGACTTCTGGGTCTCAGGAAGAACTCTTAATCCAATAGAGGCTGGTGAATTGTGAGTCTCAGGGAGCTCCTGAAGTTGTTTTTGATCCAATAGGTGCTGGTGAACTGTGAGTCTCAAGGAGTTTCTGAGGTCACTGGGTGATGGGACAGTTTTGGGGGTAGGGGCAGAGTTTGTAGAATGGGGTATCCAAGAAATTGGGATTTTAATGTGGAGTTCTGGCCCAAGGAGTTTACACTACTAGTCTGGAATTAGAGGAGCAATAGGTAGGAGTGGTGCTCCAAGGGCTGTGTCCCAAGCCCTAGGTCATGGAGACTGGGCTCTCTGGCTGGGCTGGGTGAAGTGTCACTCACCTCTTGATCCAATAGGTCCTGGCAAACTGTTGGTCTCAGGCATCCACTGCAGTTGCAGGGTGATAGGGCAAATTGTGGCAGAATTTGTAGATGGGGAGACCTACCAACTGTAGTTTTAATGTGGTTCTGGCCCATAGGGATTTTCTCTGCTGGCCTGGGATTGGGGGAGCAATTGGGAGGGGTGTTCCAAGGGTTGTGCTACATCTGTTTTCTTTCAATTTCTGTTTTAAATTTCTTTTAGCTAAACTTTGTAAAGATTTATTAATGTTCATGTGTATGTGTCATTGTGCATGCAGTGCCCACAGAGCTCAGAAGGGGGCAGTGAGCCATTGAGCTGAAAACATAGCATTGTGCTCTGGCATGGGTGCTGGAACCTGAATTTATAACCTTAGAAAGAAATTTAGCTTCTTTTACTCTCTTATTCAGCTATGTCTCTCTCTGGATAAGAGACATACAGCCACATTTAAAGTTTGTTTATATTTCATTCAGTTAAATAAATATCTATTTACCTCTCAGTCAGTGTTAGTGTTTGAATTGAGGCTTGCTTTTCTAAATAAAATGTACTACCACAGGCATTCATTTTGACTTCTCACTACAATAATAGACACTTTCCACCTAACCTTCCTTTGTCTTTCTCTATTTTTTCTTATTCTTCTATCCCCTGGAATTCCAATTTTATTTTGTCTTTACATTCACTCGTTCTTCAAATAAGTGTTAACAATCATGGCTTTTTTCCACTTTGATTTTCTCTCTTCACATTTTCTGTGTTTTCCATCCTTAAAAAATATTAAAAATCACTTCTTCAGATGATTTCCCTGATTCTTTAAATTGTATTCTATTTCGAGTTTGTTCTAATAAAGAAGAAAATGAGTGGTATGGTGGTTAGCTTACCCCCTTAACACAAATTGAGTCAATTCTAGCGGAACAATCTGAAACCTAATAAACCTCACTAAAGAGCTTATAGGAGACCCAGGGCATACCCATGATCTTGAAGCAGAAATTTGATACCAAATGCATGTCTGTGGTGATGTGGACCTTGTACTCCCACTTTCCAATCTGAAGTGCTTTGCTGAATTGTCATGAGCTATCCTACTTGTCATATTGATTAGATGCTCTGGAAGGTACTTTGCTGAATAAAGCAGTGAGAGTCATGTGCATTTAGGTCAGCCCTAGGGATTTTCTTCTCCACTACCAAGTAGAGGTTCCACAATGATCAATGGAAAAACAAATTTCTCCTAAAATAAGACACAAATTGATTTGCTTTGCACAAAAGGGAAATATGTTTCTAGGAATATGACCTCACTATCTCTAGAGCACAGGGGTCATCACATATCTTCAGGGTACTGCATTCTAAACTATGTGCACATTTCCTTATCTCAAAGAAAAATAAGCAATCATAATTCCTAAAAAAATCATGTTTATAGTATCACTATCACTTTATAGACAAAGATAGGAGTGATCACAAAATAAATCCAAGATGGCTGGGAAGATCTAAACCAAGTGTCTTTGATGTAAACTTTAGCATCACTAAACTAATAATAATAAGCACTAGAAAAATAAGTTGAAATATTTTAGAGATGTTGTACAGTCCTGCTGGAGGACAATATACCTTTGCCCAAAAAAAGGTTGTATTTTAAACTCCTAATATGTGTTAAATGGTAATAATTCACTTACTCCCTGTTGGCTGTGCCATCAAGAGATTGGAGAGACTAAACACTAAATACCAAAGAATGCATGTATCTTTTCCTAGAAACCCAATTAATACCACCCTTGAGTTCCAGTGCTTTCTGGGAGATGAGGTTGCAGATGAGACTTTTAATTCTGGAAATGCAAAACAGACTAAACACCTGGGTCAGTCTTCAAAGTTTGTGTTTCTTTTGTGCTTAATGAAATTAATGTTTTACTTCCTTATACACCTAACCTTCTGAGATTCTGTGTCTCAGAGTTCTTAAAAATCCATTTATTGAGAAAAGACACACACTGTAGTTCTTTTATGAAAAATATATTGAATTCCTTCGGAAGAGCATAGAAGAGACATGGTATGTGACCTGCATATTGCAAGAAAAGTGAGAACAGCACACTTGAAAAAAATCAATAAGAAGAATTGTGAATTCCCTGCATTGGCAGAAGTGAAAGCTTATGTCCTTACATTTTTCCTGGGATAAAGGTGAACAAAGAAGTGAGATAGCTTAGCTAGCCATTCTAATTTAGAATCAGACTGTTTCTCAACTTGGAATACTGAAAGAAAAGCTTACTCACCAATTATTAAAAGATTTTTTAAATTTGCTAAAGCATCACATAAAATATTGGTCTGGCTCTCCAGTTTGTTTTCCAACAAATTAAATGAATAGAATCAGGGTTCTGTTTTTTATTTTGAAGACTTTTTTTTTTTTTTAAATTAAGTGAGGGATTGTAGAATAAAGAGATATGCATTAGCCCCATGTTTTGTTTGTTTTCTTTCTTGAGACAATGTTCAAGAAACCCAGGCTGGCCACAAATTGAAAAATAGCTTGGACCTTCTGATCTCTATATTCCCACCATATGAATGCTGGAGTTACAGGAGGTGCCACCAACTCCATATAAAAGATTGGCCACAGGGTTCCACCAGGAATATATTCTGTCACCTGAGTTATCTTCAAAGCCCTCATTCATGCTATAGTATTGGGCTGCATATTCAAGTACCACAAATAAGTAAACAAATAAACAACTCTCCAGTCTCCTTGGGTCAGCCCTGTTCGTATGGGGTGGAGGCAGAGGATTAAATATAACTACTACTCTTATATTCTCTTTAAAGTTATTTGAAATCTTTTACCAGAAGATGGGGATGTAGCTCAGTAGTACAGTGAGTATATTCCTCAAGTGTAGAAGGCTTTAGGTTCTATATACAGTGCCAAAATACATAATAAAATAAAGGAAATTTAAAAAGCTTTTCTCTTAGTACCTGCAAGTGTACAGCAGTGTAACACACATTAAAGTATTCAGGAAAATGTTCTCAGACCTGATCCATCCAATTTAGATTATCATGTCCTAGATTAGCATTTTAAAATAGAATTTTGATTTATGATTACATTTCTGGCACCTGTCTTTGTGTTAAAGATCCATGAAAATTGTTTTATTTTTGAAGAAATTTATTTATAATCTGTTAGGTGACAATCACTCTTCTAGGAACAAAGCTATAAAAATATTTTAAAGATTTTTGTATAGACACAAACTATTTATAAACAGCAAACTCAAGTCACCCAGAAGAAAAATAACTGGAGAGGAATTTTAGGAGAATATGAGGAAAATAAAAGAATTCAGACTTGTTCAGGACCCAGATTCACTGTCCTCATCCTATATTGACCTTTAGGCTTTACAGTGTGACCAAATATCTTGTTGTGAAAGTAATTTTTAAAAAATAAAAATAAAGCAAAGCATGCCCAAGTTTCAAACCACAACCACTGAACAGCTTGGGATCAGAAACACCTTGCACTGACTCCTTGGATCCCACTCCCCCTAGAGGAACACCTGACTCAGTCTTGATGTTGGGGGGAGAAAACTGGATTTGCCAGGAGTGGAGGCTGAACTAAGCAATATTGGGACCTTGGGACTGCCTGCCATGGGGAGGATGGGGAGTTGTGGAGAAGAAAGAATGACCTGATGTGGTGGGGGGGAGAAGGGACCTTGAATAAGGATGTACAGGGATAGAAAACGTGACTTCCTTATTCATAATAAAAAAAATAAAGTAATGATTGAATCATAAAACTAACTGAAAATTGGGATAAAGTTTTTGCTAGACTTACTTCACAAAAGTTACTGAAAATTATAGCTAAATTTTCAGTATTTCTTTACAGCTTGCTTCTTGGGTGACTGGATGGAGTCTCCCATTACTCTTCATTCCCCTGTATCTATACTTGGATTTCTGCCTCCTTCTAAGCTGCTCTGCCATAGGCCAAAATAATTTCTTTAGTATTGGTATTCACACCACACACAAAGACATCCCATGTCGTGGTGACCCTGGCAATGGGACCAGAACTTATCCTAGATATATGAACTGGCTTTTTGGAACCTACCATCTATGGTGAGAAGACTTACTCCACCCTGATACAGAGACATGGGGCTTTGTCCTGCCTCAACTTGGTATGCTAGCCTGTGTTGATTATTCAAGGAAGGCTTTATACCCTTTGAGGAGTTGATGTGGGTGGGGTGGTAGAAGGTGGAGGGGAGCAGGAGAAAGTGAAGGAGGGGGAACATTGATTGATATACAAAATAAAAAAAATCTTAAATAAAAAAGAGAAAAATAAAAAGAAATATCCTTTGATAAAGGCAAGGGAAAACTGATGTAAGGGTGACAGACTTAGGATGCTGAACTTGTTGATAATTTAGGCAAAAGTAGATGGTGTCCTGGAGAACAACTGCTAGTTCCACATTCCCTTAACTACAGAAAACAGAGCCTCCTATATGATGGCAGCTCTTCCTGGACAGGTATTAAGATACATGAAACAGACTTGAATGGCTATACACAGGGCATTGGAAGGGAACATGGCTTAGGGTAGCCTAGAACCAGGTTACTTCTAATGAATCACTACCTGCCAGAGGAGCCTCTAGAGCCTCCCGAAGTGACTCAGTGGAATCTTGTGGAATAGTACACAGGAAAACAGAAGTGCCTTGAGGATAAGTTGCTCAATGCACAATATCTGAGCTAGTAGGAATCTTGTCCTTTAGGGAAGAGGACCACACAGGATTATATAACCAGTGTTTATGGTAGCATCCATAAACTCTTAGCTTGCTATTACACTCTTACTCCAAAACCATCAATGTAGAAGCTCCTTAACACTAATTTCTCTCCTCTGTTATACATTTTTAAATTCACTGTCATAGAACATGACTTCCATGATGAAGTGATAAATTATGTTTAAAAAGTACTATGAACGTACAAGAATTAAGTAATCTTTTAATTTTTCTTTTACATTTTCATAATCTTATACTTATATATTATATATCTATGTATTCTGATACCTTTCGATCTACCTTTTCTCAATTTCCTTTTGCCCTTATAGACTCTATCTGACTCTTTATAAGTCCCTTTTTTATTTACTAATTTTGATTTTATTTATTATTCTAAAGTGTTCAGGCAGGGCAGAATTTGTGTTCATTTTTCTGACTAACCAATGAATGGGGCTTAGTGGGTTCTTCAGTGTATACACACCTAGATATTATGCCACACCCTCTTTCTGAACCAGCAGAATGTGGTTGTAGCCTGTGGGCCTTATCTCCCTGCATAGCTGACTGTTGAGAGTCCTGACTTCTGTCCATGCACTATGCACCAATAAAGTTACTTTGTAGTTCTTATGTCCATGTCTTGCTTAGAAAAGAGTATACTCTATACCCTCTCCCCTTCCTTAGAATCTCAAATTCTTTTCTCCATATATTCTGGAAAATTCTCTTAGTTTTAGGGGGTGGAGTGAATATCCTGTAAAAGGCTAAACCCTCAAGTATTATTTTTTATGCCCTGTGCAGCTATGGATTGTTGAATTCATCCCCACTGTAAGATCAGACTTCCCTGACTAAGGATGAGACTGGCCTGTTGTCTGAGGGCAAAGGACAGATACTGACATTCAATGTCAATGCAGTTAAATAGTCTCTTTAGGTTTCCTTCTTCAGTGTTTTGGTTTGGGGCTAGGCTGCCTCAAGGCATCTTGAAGAGTCTTGTTGCAGCCTAGCCTTCTTATAAAAATAGGGCTTCCTTTTGGACCTTTTTTTTTATTATGAATAAATTCTCATTCTTTATCCATATATCTCCTTGTTCAAACTCCCTTCCCCCTCTCGCCCCTCCCAGTCACTCTTTCTTCTGGGCTCAGTTTCATCCAACTTTTGATTTTTCACAATAATAGCTCTTTAAGTTCCTATCTGACCTATCCTGAATGACCTTTATTTCCAGAAAGTATTACCATGATTTATTTCTAGGAAAATTAAGTATTTATTCATTCAGATATTTTATTAAATATCTATTATCTAAATTGATAAAGATATAGAAAATACTTCAGGTGAATGGCAGACCTGTACTGACCCAGTCTGGGAAATGAATTAGTCTCCTGTCACTTCATTCTCTTTCTCCTGGCATAGAAACTGAGTGCCCCCCTGTTTGGTGAGTTCTTATGTCCTTCCTTCCTCAATATGAATAAGTGTTTGGGAGGTGACTGGAGGTGGTTACTGAAAAACTATACTTTGTTCAAGTACATCTTGTCTGAACTGCACCTGAAGAGAGTCACCCAGAACATGTATTCCTCCAGCATCCCCTGGAATGAGATTCCAGATGTCTCCTCAACAATCGGCTTAATGAAGTTCAGAGCCGCCGTCCTCTCTCCCACACAGAGAACTATTTTTAAATCGTTATGTTAATGTGTTGTTCTGTTCACTTTGACTGAATTTACTCCTCCTTAACATTCATTTTGGCAGTGATATTCTTAAAGTACAAAAGAATTACAAGTATCATCTTCAGGAGAAAACATTTCTTAACATCCATTAAAATGTCCTACATTCATTAGTGAAGTAAATAATTAACACAATTAATTGTTTTCATTTTACCTATATGACTTCCCCTCAAATTCTTGTGATCCAGATTAAAATTTTTTTTATCAGTATCTAGGTCACCATTAATAATTACTTTCTTTTATATAAAGCATTATAATTATCTTATTTCTCTTGGAGTTCTTCACACCCAGCCTTTTATAACCAGTATATTTGCTCTTTTACTTCTTATGGTTCATTGCATCATTTCAAGATCTCTCCAAGTGAGATTGCCTTCTATTTATTTAGCAATACCAATTATTCAGAATATGTTGATATCTGAAAAGCAACCAAATAAAAGACAATCAACAAAAATAGAGACTTTACACCCAGGTGTAGGCATGGTAGTCACTGACTCATACATAGTCTCTGAATCACACCACTTTGTAAATATTCTTTTCTCTCAACTCACAGCAGCAATTTGAATGCACTAAACCAGACACATCCAGTGGGTTTCACATCTGGAGCCCAGAAGAAGACTGCAGTAACAAACTGTGAAAGGCAAACATCAAAACTCACAAAAGCTTAACAGTTATGGGGCCACTGAAATTTCTCTCGAAGGCCTGATGACCTTCAGGAATTAGAATATGACTCATCAATAACTAGCCATCATGAAAAATGAAACCCAACACAATGGACAATTAATTCACTCATGTGCTGTTGTGTGGGTGCATAGGTATATCAATTTGGGGAGGGGAGGTTAGAGGTCACTCTTGAGTATTGTTCTCCATGATCCAGCTACCTCATCCCCCTGGTGAGACAGCATCTCCCAGTGACCTGGAGCTCTGCTTGCCTGTTTAGATAGTGAACCATAGGAATCCTTGTGAATCTGCCTCTTGATCAATGAGATTATCATCTTTGGCTTTGCAAATGCCATTTTGTTTTTCATAATGATATTAAACTCAGATCCTCATGTTTGCACAGTAAATACATTCCTGACCTAACCATGGCCTCAGCTCCTTGTCATAATTAGGGTTTCTATTGTTTTGAAGTACCACCATGACCATAAGAACTCCTATAAGGGAAAACATTTATTGAAGTGGCTCTATTACAGTTCAGAGGTTTAACCCACTATCATCATGGTGGGACGTGATGGTGTGCAGGCAGACAGGTATAGGAGAAGAAACTGAGAATTCTCACATCTTGATATGCAGGCAACAGGAAGTGACCTGAGACACTGGGTAGTGATGTCTTGAGCATAGGAGACTTCAAAGTCCACCCCAACAGTGGAACACTTCCTCCAACAAGAACACACCTACTTGAACAAAGTCATAGTCATACCACTTAATAGTGCCACTACCTATGAGCTTATGGGGTTAGGGTTAGGGTTACATTACATTCAAACTACCCTACTCCTTTTCTAGGTGAAATATCAGAACTTATCTTCCTACCAGTGCTCCTGCTCTAGACCAAATGAAACATATATAGCAATTTAGAATTATCAAATTTAGGTAAAAATTGATAGCATTTAGGAGAAAGACATAACAACATTATACTGTGAAATCAAACAGATAAATAAATAAAAGAACTTTCCACTTAAATTATCAGCCCACAGACTTCTTTTACTCTAAGTGTCTCAGTTTTCCCAAACTGTGAAGGTTTCTTTCTTAAGCTGAGGCCCCACTCACTTGCTCATCTTCCAATAGCTCTCCAATCAGATCTCACTGAGGATCTTGAAGTGAGTACTTTTTACATAAAAGAACTTCTACTAGGGACACAAAAATGATGATTGTTTTGTTCCTTTACAAGAACATATATGCAAGACACATTTTCATATAGAATTCATATTTTCAAGAGTGAAATTACTATTGTATGCTCCATTCTATGAAATTAAATAATAGGCAACCAATATTATAAAGTGTAAGAAACATGCAGACACAGATATTGATATCAACAAGAGAAATACCTGTGAAGGTATATTAAGTGATAATTATTGATTCCTGTACCTGACACTAGGCTTTCTGCAGACTCAACTCTGTTACTGTTAGAGATATTTTCTTATGTTAGCAAAGCACTATCTTCCTCAGAAACCCTGATTAATGTATCAATACTGACTAGAAAATACATTTTATTGCATAAGTTTAAATTGATAGATTTATAATCTTTGCAAAAATAACTACACACAAACAAAACTCTAGGAAAGTTCATTTTGGTAACTTTTTGAGAATTTTGGGGGATTTTGCTCCTATTTAATACTCTAGAAACACACATTTTTTAACACTCAGAAATCTTAAGAATAAAACCAAGGAAAATTTAGACTCATACAACTCATTAGAGATTATTTCAAAAGCACTAGCTAGCTGTATCCATGTTCCTAGCATTGTTTTCTGCCCTTTATTAAAAACAGCAAGTTTCTGTCAGCAGTTACTGAACCAAGAACTAATCTATCACAACGAGCTGTGTTTCCAAACATTAATTAATTAGTCTGATGCATTATTTTAAATGTTCATATCATTTCAAAGTGATACTGGAATAACAAGTCTTTTTAACTCCACTTAAAGAAAATGCATTGGTAGCTGAGAAACCAACTCTATTGTCTTTGCTTTTCTTAAAAGAAAAAAAAAAAAACTAGTAAGCCACATCAATAGCTGAACCAAGTCATACTTGGATCTAAAATTCTTTTTACTGAAAATGATATCATGATGATAAAATGTCATTAAGCAAATATAGATAACCACAAGCATACATAAAGTTAACCATGTTTCAATTATTTTGTTATTCACTTGACTTTTTTCAAGTATGTTCTAGTTTCTGTTTTATGTATCTCCCATTTCAAATATTTGAACTTTAGATTTAATGGAATTGCTGGCAGCAATTGTTCAAATTGAAAAATCGGACAGAAAAACTTCAATGCCTCTCAATACACACAAAAAGCCAGTAAGTCTAGAAAAAGAACAATATTGTGTGCCAATGATTAAGATAAAGGTCATAAAATGTGTAAAACTAGACTCAACTGTTCAAAATTAAACACAGGGATAATCATATCAATAATATTTTTGAAGATGCAATCTCTAAAAATGTGCAAGTTAGAGAAACGAATATATAATAGTGGTGAATATGTATACTTCCACATTGGCCTTGAGGTACAAGCCCCTAGAATGTGGCCTTCTGGATGTCATAAGATCTGCTGAATACATATCCTTTTTCCTTTAGGTACAACCTTCGGGTGTAGCCTATGAGCTAGCATAAGATCTTGGAAACACATACACAAGCCCCTTTTCCTCTTACATGCTTAGATGATAAAGAAGACTGAATCAGGCAGTTCGAAACAGTGTGGATTGGTCCGCTGCCTTCCATGAACTCTGCAATTGAGTTTGCCTTATTCTGTGTAAGTGAATTGCACCCCAGTAGAATCCTTTAATAGAATAATTCTTCTGTCAATCACCCATGAAATTTTCTCTTTATCTGCCACCCAACATAGGGATTAAAGTAAATGCTTTTTAAAAAGTCATGCATGCAAAAATGACATTTGCATTATTTTTCTAGTAAAATGAATATATGAATTAAATTGTTTTATGTCATGTAAACAAAAATTAATACACAAGTTTAAGAATGCTATCTTGTATTATATATATATATTAATGCTATATTGTGGTATTACAATAATTAAGAATGCTATCTTGTATTATATATATTAATGCTATATTGTGGTATTATAATATTAAATCAAAGGAATGGTGAATTAGGAAATTCCAAGTCAGTCTGTCAGATTCTACTTTTTCTATTCCCTTCCCATTTCACTACTCACTTATTGATGCCCTTTGCTATAAAATTCTACAAACTACATTTTATCTAGTTAGCATCTTAGTGATACTATTTGTGAAGTGTGTCTGAGATGTAAGTAAAGTACACAAGTGCCTTCTACAACAAGGTAGTACTTTGGCTACTATCAAGGCATCATATCTGTTACCGTAGTCAAGAACCTCCACAAAAAAATGGTGGAAAACATAAATCTAACTGAAGACAGATTACCAGAAGAATGTAAGTAAATATAAGAAAATAAAATTACAAGAAAAGCAGAAAAGCTCAAACAAATTTGGATGTTATATCCATCAAAAGAGCATTAAGAAATCCAAATGTGACCAGAGAAAAACTTTACCATATTGGAGTTAAGATGTTAAAATACAAAACAAAGGCACAAACAGACATACAAAGCACAAAGAAGAAACAACAATGTGAGACAATCTGCCACGAACATACTTCCAGAGGTTTAGGACTCCACAATTCTGGAGAATTAAGACAATGATATGGCTAAAGTGCTAGAAAAGAATTTCAGAATTCTTCTTTAATAAGTGATCAATAGCCACAAAAGAACATTCAAAGGAAAAGGTGAATAAAGTCAAAAAATTAACTCAGGAACTAGCCAAAAAATTGGCAATGTTGATAAAAACACAATTTAGAAAAATTCAAAAGTATAAAAGAAAATTCAAAAAGAAAACTGAGATCAAATGAAAGGAAAAAATGCTGGACATGGAAGAATCATTCCATCAAATAAAACACACAGTGGAAATCATCAACATAGAAGACCTAGAAGAAAGAAGTTTAGAAGTGTCAAGGCTAAGACAATATGTTCAGATATGTATAAAACAATATTAGCAAGTATAAGAAAAGCTTCCAAGACCTTTCAGATATACTCAAGAGACCAAACCTAAGACCCTGTGAAGGAGAAAAAAAGAACTAAAATAAAATCTTATGGGCTAGACAATTCATTCAATGAAATTATAGCAAGAAGTTTCTAAAATTCAAAGAAATGGAAATTCGAGCAAAAGAGCATTAAGAAATCCAAATGTGACCAGAGAAAAACTTTACCATATTGGAGTTAAGATGTTAAAATACAAAACAAAGACACAATATCAAAGGTTCTAAGGGCAAAACACTCACTCATTTACAATTAAAAAATTATGAAAGTAATTGTCAGCCAAAGTTGCTATATTCAACAATTTTATCTTTTATAATTAATAGAAGAATTAATGGTTCAAAACAAATACAATATAAGAAAATGAATAAGAACCAATTCAGACTGAAAACAAAAGACATACTACACAAAGAGAAGAACAAAAATAAAAGTTTCATTCTCAAAGGTACAAGAAAAAATATAACTTTATGAAAGTAATATAAAGGAAAACTAGGAAGAAATTCATCATGTAAAATACAGTAAACAAGAAAACTCATAATAATAATGGAAGAGGATTAAAAACACTGGTAAAAACCCAACCAACTTTACTACTAACCAACAACCCTATCAGAAATAGCAAATTTCTTTCATCAATAATCTGGAATAAAAATAGCCTCAATTCATCATGTAAAACATGAAATTCAAACAACAAATTCTGTCTTTTGTTTCCAAGAAACAGACATCAGAAACCGTATGGTTAAAGGATAGAAAGTGATTTCCAAGCAAATAGAGCTGCTCTCATAGATGGTAAAGTATACTCCAACCAAAAACCATCTAGAAGAGATGAAGATCATAAGTTATATTTAAAAGCAATCTATGAAGAAAGCAAAATGGTGGCAAATATTTGTGCATCAAAAGTTGTGGTTTCCAGCTTCATTAGACATTTAAAGTCATAAATGGGCAAATGACTCTATTATAGCAGGATAGTTCAAAACTCAACCTTCCTTTATATAGATCATCTGTACTAAAAGTCACTAAAGAATATTCGAGAAAAACTGTATCAAAAACACATACCACACAGCCTTCTCTTAAATTCATCCCATTATAAGCCACAAAGCAAGCCTTAACACACAAAAATAAACACAATAAGTACTTTCATTTGATCAAATCATAGTAGAATAAGACTACAATTAAACAGTAAAGGAAACTACACAAATATTTGGGGACTGAATAATATTCTTTTGAATGAGCATGAAGAAATCATGGAGAAAATTTTAAATGCTGAGAATTAAAAGAAAACCATGACACAACTATCCAGTACCCATGGGCTATGGCCATCAATGGCTGTGCCCATAAGAATTTTTTTAGTTCTAAGTGTTTCAATTAAAATATCAGAGAGAGATTTCATAAATACATAAGCTAATGTGGTACCTCAAAGTTATATGTGTGTGCATGGGGGGGGTAAACAAATAAAATCCAAATGTGATAGACAGCAAAAAATAATAAAGTGTACTGTAGAAATTAATGGCTAGAAGACATAAAAACAATAAATGAAATCACTCAGAGAAATTTTTCTTTGAAAAGATAAATAAAATTGAAAATATATTTAGTCAAACTAATCAAAAGGAAGAGGCGAGAACAAATTATAAAATAAGAGATGAAAAAGACATTATAACCCACACCAACGAAATCAAATAGAAAATACTTTAAAACATATACTTTATAAGTTCAACTCTATAAGAGATGGAAAAATTCCTGAATACGTATCACCTATAAAAATTAAATAAAAATATGTAATCAAGTTAAATCAATTTATAGTGATTAATTAAAAACATATTGGAAGTCTCAACAGAAAGAAAAACCCAGGATGGACTAACTCACTGAAGAAGACAATCAAATGCTTAAGAAAAAGCTAATGCCAACTCATTTCATATTGTTCTACAAAAATATATGGAGAAAGGCCCTATAGCCATTTCCTTGATGAACATAGATAAATTTCAAGGACATACTTGTAAGAAGAATTGAAAACAGATTAAAAAGACAAAAATCCCAACAACATCGGTTCTAACCCAGGGAGTCAAAGCTAGTTTAACACATAAAAATTAATAAGTGCTAGCAATATATAAACCAATTAAAAAGAAAAATTAGATGATTATTTCAATAGACATAGAAAAGTCACTTGACAAATATCAACTTCCCATTATGACATAAGTCCTGAAGATACTAGAAATAAAAGGAACATTCCTTTCTTAAGAAAGACCACAAAGGGGCTGGAGAGATGGCTCAGTGGTAAAGAGCACCATCTGCTCTTCCAGAGGACCCGGGTTTGATTCCCAGCACCCACATGGCAGCTAACAACTGTCTGTAGTTCCAGTTCCAGGCAAACACCAAGGCAAATAAATAAATAAGAAAGACCACAAAAAGCCAAGCAGTGGTTACACACAACTTTCCAAGCTGAAAACTACAACAACTGAATAGTTTGGGATCTGAAACACCTTGGACTGACACCTTGGATCCTACTCCCTCTAGAGGAACACCTCAGTCTTGATGTTAGGGGGAGAAAACTGGATCCACCAGGAGTGGAGGCTGAACTGAACAATATTGGGACCTTGGGACATCCTGACCTTGCTGGGGAGGAGAAAGGGAGATGTGGAGAAGAGAGAGTGACCTGAGCGGGTGAGAAGGGGAAGGGACCTTGAATAGGGATATACATGAATAGAAAATGTGACTTTGGGACCAGGTGCTGTCTGCAGAGTCCCAGCACATATGTAGCAGGGGCAGATAAAGTCTGCCTGTCACCATACCCACAGCTCCTACTGAGGGAATTTGCATGGCTACCAACCTCAACCTCGAACTGAGCGAACAGATAACTACAGGGGTCCCTGAAGGACATACTAAGACCTCGCCCAGAGGTGAGGAGGGGTCACCAGGCCCAAGTGCCTATATCCCAGCCAGGGAGGGAAAGTTGAGCTCCCATCGGTTTCTGTTCCACTTCCGGGACCCGGTGCTGTCTGCAGAGTAAGTCCCAGCGCACTCTGCAGCAGGGGTAGATAAAGTCTGCCTGTCACCATACCCACAGCTGCTACTGAGGAAATCTGCATGGCTACCCACCTCGACCTCGAATTGAGCGAAAAGATAACTTCTGGGGTCTCTGAAGGGCAGATTCAGACCCTGCCCAGAGAGGTGACAGGAGGCACACAAGCCTGAGTGCCACAACTGACCAGGAGCCATCTAATCGTGAACCACTGAAACCATGGGCAAACGTCAGTGCAAAAAATTACATAATAATACAAAGAACAACATGGTAACTCCAGAAGAGAGTGGCGATCTTACAAATACAAGACCTGAACTGAGCAATGAAGAGGAAACAGAAGGAAGCAACACCAAAAATTACTTTTTGATGATCATCGAAGCTCTCAAAGAAGATATGAAAAATAGCCTTAAAGAAAATACAAACAAAAAATTAGAAGAGATGAACAAATCTATGTAAGAAACATGCCAGGAACTAAAGCTGAAATAAAAACTGAAATGGAAGCAATAAAAAAGGCACAAAATGAGGCAAAGATGGAAATAGAAAATCTGAAGAAAAAAGCTGGAACCACAGATACAAGCATAACCACCAGAGTTCAAGAGATGGAAGATAGAATCTCTGAAGTGGAAGACTCAGTAGCTCAAATAGATATATCAGTCAAAGAAAATAGTAAAACTAAAAAAGCCATAACTCAAAACATTCAGGAAATCTGGGACACCATGAAAAGACCTAATTTGAGAATAATAGGAATAGAAGAAGGAGAAGAATACCAGCTCAAAGGTACAGACAATGTTTTCAATAAAATCATAGAAGAAAGCTTCCCTAACCTGAAGAAGGAAATGCCTGTAGAGATACAAGAAGCTTACAGAACACCAAATAGATATGACCCCGCAAAAAAGTCAGAGCGCCACATTAAAATCAAGCCACAAAACATACAGAACAAAGAAAAAATTTTAAGAGCTGCAAAAGAAAAGGGCCAACTTACATATAAAGGCAGACCCATCACAATAATGCCTGACTATTCAATGCAAACGATGAAAGCTAGAAGGGCTTGGTCAGAAGTTATACAGACGCTAAAACAGCATGGCTACCGAACTAGAATACTATACCCTGCAAAATTATCAATCACCATAAATGACGTAAACAAGGTATTTCAGGACAAAGTCAGACTGAAAGAATATCTATCTACCAATCCAGCACTACAGAGAGTATTAGAGGGAAAACTACAACCTAAGGACCCCAGATACACCCACAAAATCACAAACAATCAATAAGTCCACAGAAGAATACCCTAGAGAAAGGAAATACAAACAAGTTACCACCAAAAATGGCAGGAAATATGAATCAATGGTCACTAACTTCCCTTAATATCAATGGTCTCAACTCTCCTATAAAACGTCACACTCTAACAAGATGGATACAACAACAGAAGCCATCCTTCTGTTGCCTACAAGAAACACACCTCAACTGCAAGACAGACACAGGCTTAGAATAAAGGGTTGGGAAAAGATTTTCCAGTCAAACGGTCCTAAGAAACAAGCAGGGGTTGCAATCCTAATCTCTAACAAAGTAGACTTTAAGCTAAAAGCAATTAAAAGGGACCAAGATGGTCACTACTTATTCATCACAGGAAAAATTGGTCAAGAGGAGATTTCAATCCTGCATATTTATGCCCCTAATATAAGGGCACCTACTTATGTAAAAGAAACACTGCTAAAACTCGAATCCCACATCAATTCTTACACCCTAATAGTGGGAGACTTCAATACCTCACTTTCAACCCTGGATAGGTCAACCAGACAGAGCCTCAACAGAGAAAGAAGGAGTCTAAAAGAGGTTATGATGCAAATGGATTTCATAGATATCTACAGAACCTTCCACCCAAAGGCAAAGGAATATACATATTTCTCAGCTCCTCATGGAACTTTCTCCAAAATTGACCACATAATTGGTCATAAAGGAAATATCAACAGATACAAAAAAATGGAAATAATCCCTTGTAACATATCGGACCATCAGGGCCTAAAGTTAGAGTTCAACAACATCAAAGCCCAAAGAAAGCCTACCAACTCATGGAAACTAAACATCACTCAGCTGAACCATCTCTGGGTCAAGGAAGAAATTAAGAAAGAAATCAAAGTCTTCCTAGAATTCAATGAAAATGAATCTACAACGTATCCAAACTTGTGGGACACAATGAAAGCAGTCTTAAGAGGAAAATTCATAGCACTAGATGCCTATATGAAAAA
>PVIH01000027.1:138235-552583 GCA_004025045.1 Sigmodon hispidus | reverse complement strand
TCCTCCCCACATCCCTATCCATGTACTCTCCCAACTCATTCTAGATCCTCCCCACATCCCTATCCATTCACTCTCCCAACTCATTCTAGATCCTCCCCACCTCCCTATCCATGCAACTTCACACTCTTTCTTTTCTCTCTGCTTAGAACACAATTAGTCTAAAAGGAAACAAACAAAAATCTACAGGAAATAATGATTATAATTTTGAAGCCAGACATTTGAATTCAAACACTGAGTGTTTTTTTCTAATTCTTTACTGGCCTTGGCATTTGCTCTCATCTTCCATTAATAAAGAAGCACTTTTTCTTTCTGTGTGGTGTTGTGTAAATTCACTCAGACAACAGAGGCATTCTTGATATCAGTGCTTGGCACAGGATGAATGGTCAGCAGAGGCACTTCTGTTTGTCTCTTCCTCCACTTTGTAACCTTAGTCTCCTTATCTAGTTTTGGAAAGCAAAATCAAAGTTAATATAGATGAAGCCAATGTAACGTTTATTACTAACACAACTAAGAAGTGAGTGTGTGCTCACATTCAAATGCTTTGGAGACTGAAAGGCTCTCTTTTCCTTCAGAAGTAGGGAATATTTCCTGGTTAAACCTGAATGCTGGTTACATGATGCTATGGAACTATGTTCTTATACACTGTAAATATTTGTAATGGTTTTAATAAAATGCCGATTGGCCAGAAGCCCAACAGAATGTATAGGCAGGGCTACCAGACTAAAGGAACTCTGGGAAAAGGAAGAGCAGAAGCAGACACCAGCCAGATGGAGAGGAAGCAAGATGAGAATGCTGCACTGAGAAAAGGGTACCAAGCCATATAGTTAAACATGGATAATTATCATAGGTTAGTTTAAGAATAAGAACCACCAAGTAATAAGCCTCAGCATAGGCCAGCTTATAGTTAATATAAGTCTTTGTGTGATTATTTGGGACTAAATGACTGTGAGAACAGCCAGGTGGGACATAGAATCTTTCCACTACAATGAACACATGTGAAAAAATTGATTAAGATGTGTTTATGTTTAGAATTTGTATATTTTAACCTCTGTATACAATTAAAGCTCGTAGATATTTTAAGGAAAAATGGTACTCTCTAAATGTTACTATTTGCACATGTTTCTAAAAAATCCCACAAGGAAAGCTAAACTTTGTGGTTCACCCAAGCATTCTGAAGGTAGCTATTTCCAGTATATCCAGTGCTACACAGAGAAACCCTGTCTTAAAAACAAACACAGAAACAAACAAACCCACAATAAATTTATAATTACATAGAAATAAAATCCTGACCAATCTGCATTATATCAGTTATTTCCATATTATTTCTGTACATCTTAATCTCATAAGCACTATCTGTGTGTTCTCCTCATGATTCATGATTTCACAGGGACAGAGAAACAGCTTGGGTCTGGCTCATGCCAGTGTGAACCCAGTCTCCCTGTTGTTGCCTTTAAATGTCCAGCATCCTTTTTGAACAAAATGCAATGGTTCCTTTTCCCGGAAGTTTAATTAAGTATTTCATAATATTAGGAAACAAAAAACCCCCCAAAACAATATAGGATTAAAAACTTTCTCTACAAATCCAACTTTTTGGTTCTGATGCTCTCCACCAAGCTGGTCCAGGGTAAAACTGTCTGCACCCAGCGGGGAAGGGGTGACTGCTATGAGGATAACAATGGGCCAAGCCACATAGGGTTGCCCAAGGGAACAACTGGAATAGAGCCTTCAAACATAAGATTTTGTGATATCACTTTGGCTGTGTTATCCCAAAGATAACTAACTGCAAGAGACTGACACATCCTTTAGCCAAAGAATTTTAAAGTAGATGCAATGAGAGAAGCAGCCACATAGCCATGTCTGAAAGGGACTGGAAATCATTTGCTGAATGCTTGCTGGCTTGGCAGCAAATGGAATGTTCTCTAAGCTACAATGGGAGTTAATTCCCAGGAACCTGTATCTTATGTGTTATGTGAACATGCACATAAACATCGGCAAATGTGCGTGGTAGCTGTCCACTGCCCCATCTCACCACTGCATGCACCTCCACACCTGCACACAGTGAGGGATTTTATGACAAATATACAAAGTGATTGAATTTAAACATGTTATTAATAATAAATAATAATGATAGTAGCAAAGCTTGCTTTTCTGGAACTCTTAAACTGAGGCAAGATGTGTGCCTCAGGCCTACCTGCCATCACAGTGTCTATGAGGCAGATACAGCTTCAAGACTGCCCCAGGCAAGTGAAGCCTGACTCTGAAAGGCTTTTCAATCTGGGTTCCCTTATCATGGGAATGGCTAAAGGAAACTAATTTTCATTCACAGTGGATGCTTTTCCACCATAAAGAAAGTAAAGCCATGCCATTAGCAGAAAAATAAATTCAGCTTGATATCCATCTATTAAATAAGTTGAATGAGTTTCAGAAATACAAATACTATGTTTTCTCCCATTTGTTTTTTGAGATTTTATATGAAGACAAAATTTTATATAACATATACAACATGTTTACAAAATACATAATATATGTGTGTACACATATATTATATGTACATATGCTATAATTATATATGTGTATGCATATATATGTATATATACGTACACATACACATATACATGTGACATCAAAGTAGAAGTCAAACTGCCTTGGAAAACAAAGGAGACTAACCTGAGTGGGAGGGAAGACTGAGGAGCCTGGGGAGGAAGGCATTCAACCTACAATATCTCTGTTTCGTTCTCTGGTTTTGCCAGGGGCTTATGCTTCGCTGCTTCTCTGTTCTCTTTTACATAACCTTAACTTCCTGCACTCCATGAGATAGAAATAGTTTCTTAGAAACCTTCAACCACTTGCAGAAAATCATACTTGTGTGCAGATTTTAGACAACAAACATCCCAATAGATGTATTTTGGGAAAAGAATGATGCATCAAATTATCTAAGAAGTGCCTTATGTAATAAGTCCAAAATATGGAGACTAAGAAAGGTTCTGTGAGCCTTCTCTGGACCAGAGCTTCATACAGAGCAAAGGCTCTGTGGACCTTCTCTGGGACTGGAATGAGGCACTCCCCAAACAGAAAGTCTTTCTTCACAGGGCCAATGTTGCTGTTTCCAAGGCATTAACAGTCATTAGGAGTCTAAGCATTCATCTATACTAAATGAATTATCTGACAGGTCATTTACAAATTAAAATATAGAGATTATCCATGTGCTATGGCAAATCTAATTTTTGCTTTAATTGTCCTGATGATAAGAAGAAAGTTCACATTGATTCTTGGCCAAGGTGTTAAGCAAATGTGGTTTATAATTTCAATGGTCTCTATTGAAATTTCACTGTTTGCTAAACAAACAATTGGGGTTTGGGGTTTACTGTTTGGGCAGTTGATATTGTCAACTTGACATAATCTAAAATCACTTAGGAGATGAAGCTCTGGGCATGACTGTGCAGGAGCTTCCAAGCTGTATTCATTGAGCTGGAGAGATATGCTCCAAAGGAGGGCAGCGCTGTCTCACTGCCTGGGATACGGGGCTGAATTAAAAGTGGAGAGAAAGAAGGACACTGACATTCACCTCTCTGCTTCCTGGCTGAGGGTACAATACCATCAGCAGCCTCAGGCTGCTGCCACTCTGCCTTCCCACCATCCCATACTGTATCCCCTGCAGAGGTGAAATAGAAACCTGCCTTCCTTAAGTGGATTTTGTCTCAGAAGACAAGTAACTAATCCAATCTGGTTTAAAGCCTGTTTGATTGATACTTTTCTTCCCACTAATTGTTAGTTACAATGTTTACCTAGCAATTAGCAAGTATAAAGTGCTTCACATATACATTTGTTTCTTTGTGGTTTAGAAAACATCTATGATGGCTGATAGGTCCTTTCCTTTGCCATCTTTTCATTTCCTTGTTTCCTAGATTTGGGTAGTAAAAAGAATTGAACCTAGTGCCTCAAACAAAATTTAAACTTATATAGTTATTATTTATGTGGAGTCATACTAATTTACTGAGACTACCTTTGAGTTGTCTCTGTAACCCAGACACAAGCTGAGCTCAGTCTTTGTGGCTTATCCTGAGTAGCCAGGACCATAGGTTTGCGCTTAAGCCTAGCTGTTTGCCTTTTGACAAAACTGGGAAGCACAGTCAGAAACACATTGCTATCATCTGGTACAAAGAGCCTTTCCTCCTTGATTCTATAATAAGAACTTGTAAGGAAAATGAAGGATTCTATAATACTGGCTCTGACATGGCTCAAGTCCACCAGGGTCGGGGAAAGCTCTGTGCAATCATTAATGAGAAATGAAGGGATATACACAGGGCTACAGACTCAGGCACACCAACTACCAAGTTTGTATGTCTTATCCAGTTCATTAAAATTTGACTTCAATTTTACATGTGAAGAATGATGCTAGTTTAATGCCTTCTATGATACTCTGAATAGGAAACACCCAGAATAAGCTGAAGTATGTTCAAAATCAGTTTCATAGTTCTATGAATTTTGCAAATATAAAAGCTTCTCTGTTCAAAACAACAAAGATTAAAGAGACCATTGTCAGCCCTAAATGCTCCATCTGGCAACTCTCCTGCCTGTAATCACTGGAATGAGGACAACATGTTTTCCCTAAGAAAGATGCTGTTAGACAACATGAACCCCAAACTGCTCCTTGTGTATCTTTAGACAGTTGTATGCTATCCCTGAGCAAGCAGGAATGGTGTAATTAAGGGAACTCTGCCTTTACTCTGGGTTTTGGATGCTAGAGATGCAGTTTTATGGGAATTTTTTTACAAAGTCAGAACATGGAACAAATCAAAATTCTTGTGTTATACCCATAAAATAAGAACATATCCTGAGTATAAAACCTTTGAGACTTTTATTAAATTAATCATGTATTTAAAGTTAGATGAGGAAGCACTCTGCCAATATGCATCATGTAGGAGGAAAATTCGATAAAACCACAGCCCCACTAAGAACAACCACGACAGTCAGGTCAAATACAAAGTGAATTTATTTGATACATTGCAGAGGTTCTGAAGAAAGAAGTGTTTTAAGGACTGAGGTCTTAGAGAAAAGGAAACTTCAGAAATGGACTTGTTCCTATGCCAAATGCTCAGGATACAGCTCAGATGTAGTAGGCATAGGGAGCCAACACACCAGACAATGGAACACCCACTTCCCTAGTCCCACAATGCAGCAGAAAATATGTTTTCACAGCAAAGACGTGAAGCAAAACATGGACTTTGATGCTGACAACCTATTCATGATGAGGCAACCCAACACCTCAGACAGATCTGGAACATATCCCCGCTCTAGGATCTCATGTCCCTTGAAATATTTGAGAGTCCTCAGTGTGAGATCCTAAAGCTGTAAGCATCTTAGAGGAACAGAGGTCTCTAGTAGGCTGGAGCTGCTGAGATGTGAATGAGCTGGTTATAAAGAGCAGAGGCTTTCTGTCCCAGTTGATATCCGTGATCCCATTCATTCCCTGCAGATAGGGCAAGGTAGAAGTAGCCAAGGTCGTGACCACAGCACTTGTCAGCTGTGAGTCCATTAAACGTCTGATTGGATTAAGACTATCTCCAGGAATCTCACAAGTTTTCTATACTGAACATTCATTACATCTCTGTATTTTAAGATTTCCCATCTCTATCATTCATGTCTCCACCAGCATTTCCCCCTCCACCACTTGTGATAATTTGGAGGTGAGGAAAAAAGAGACTTTGACCCACCCCCCTCTTTTCCCTACACAGTGCTGGACTCACCTAGGCCACCATTAACATTCCAATAATGCTCACACTCTTAATTACCAGTTTTATTCATCTCAGAAATTCTTTACATACTCTGATTTTTTTTTTTTAACTTTACCCTTCTTTTGTTTGAAATCTCCCTACTATTTTGTCTCTTCCATCTGATCTTCAGGAAACATTTCAAAATTTCTTCAAACTCTGTATCTAAGATTAAAAAAATACGCCATTTCAGAATAAAAATGTCATCTCAGAGTTGCCAGTTAGTTGATTGAATTTGAGGTGGTTAATCTTCTAATTCATAATGAATTCTCCTGATCCTAGTAACTGAATTTTTCCTCTAAAATATCCCATACCTCTCCCACTCCACTACCTAGGGTCTCATCCACTGTCAACTTTCCTGTAGCCATTATAGTTCCCCACTAACTACTCTCTGTACATCCATCCTGAGGTCCTGAAGTCATTTATCCACAGGGGCCTTTTGTACATTGCAGCCCTAATCATACCACTCTTGTGTTTGAAAACTTCAATCACTTCTGGATGCTTTAGGGATGAAATCTGGTCACTGTCAATTGCTCTAGCAGCATGGTGGTCCTTTCTCCCTCCAGCTCTTTATTCCTAACAAATAGCACAACCATCAGCTCCTTAAATAAACCTGCTCCCTTCTGCCTGAGATCATTTGAACAGAATATTCCTTCTTCCCACAATGCCCTTCCCAGGTCTTTTGTCTGTAGAGTTATGTACCACCTATTCATTTCTCCAGGTTTGCCTCAAATAGCACTGCCTCGGGGAAGCTTTTCTGGACCTCTCTGGTTGATTCTTCCGACAGTCTCAACACATCTGGTCTTTCTTAATGGGAGCTGTGCTTTGGGGTGTCTGTTTCCTTCCTTTATCCTAAATGTTCTACTCACCCCAGTGCCAACCACAGGGTGAGTTCCGTGAGACCACAGACTATACCTGCCTTGTTCTCATTTCATTACCTACTCATGATACTCACTGATAGTAGATATTTATCTTAAGAGGTCCATGATGCTGAGGATGGACTGAGGTTGTTACATCTGGAGTGAGTTAATTAGCTCCACTGTTACCCTTCTCCATCCTTCTCACTTTTGATATCCTTAAGGAACAAATGCAAAAGGATTGAAGGCATTTATGTCTGGATGGATAGGGAAACACAAAGGGTACAAGTTCTTTGTATACTCTTAGCTAGCAAGGCACGAGAAAATGTGTTCCCCAAATTAAAACTTCTTGTTATTAAATTACATTCAGCCACCACAGTGATGCACTGGGGACTCATTAGAGATTCTTCACCATGGCATCCTAATGGACTACCTGATAGTTCATATTCTTGCTCTAAGATGGAAATTTCCTGAGAATTTCTGTGTTAGTTTACTTGGTGCCTTTCAAAAAGAAAACATGAAAGTGAATAATAATGAGCATAATTTATTTCTTACTGCTGTGGATGATGAAGAGTCAAAGTCTGATGGGTCAGACCTGGTAAGGGTTTTCACATGCTGTATTCTCTCATGGTAGGAAGAAGGACAAGTGACAACCAAAAGTGAGAAGGATGGAGAAGAGTAACAGTGGAGCTAATTAACTCACTCCAGATGTAACAACCTCAGTCCATCCTCAGCATCATGGACCTCTTCAAGCTTCTATTCTTTACCACAGTACAACTGAGAATTATGCTTCTAACACAAAAGCTATGGGAACGTTCAAACTACAGCATCTTCTGATTTCTTATGTTATTTTTTTTTTTAATTCACAGACAATCAACATGTGAGTTTAAAACAGAGTATATTTGGACCTGGAGAGATGGCTTCGTGGATAAGATTGCTTACTGCCCCAGCAGAGGATAAATTCAATCCCCAGCATCTGCACTGGACAGCTCAGAATTGGCTGTAATTCCAGCTCCAGGAGATCCAGTGTCCATTTCTGACATCTGAGAGAATGTACACAAAGATACTACATAAACACACATAGCTATACATAAATAATTAGATGGTAGGAAGATAAGATAGATAATGATAGATAGAGTCATTGGTAGTTGGTAGAGAGACAATGAGAGATACATAAATGGTAGACACATAGAAATCAGAATATCTACAAAAATGCAAAATAGTCTGCACTTACATTTTTTTAAATCTTCCTTGGTTTTGGAATCTTACACTGCTTTATTATAGAATGTATCTACTAGTTTACAAGACAAAACTTATTCAAATTATTTATTCTGTACTACTAGATTGTTTTCCTCTTATTTTTCTACTTCTTTTTTCAAATGTCAAATGATTAAAATGTTAGAAAATATCAGGTTAAAATACAGCCTTCTTAACATCTTCAGTTTTCTAAACCATCTCTTATTTTATAAGAAAATGTCTTCTTGCTGATCAGTCTTGAAGTGACAGAAATGACATTTTGGTTCTAGCATATCCTGTATAGTATATTTACTTTAACTAAAGAAGGATCAGACATGTGAATAGAAGAATACCAGGAAAATTTACTGCACAACTCTGCATTTTCTTAGTGTAAATATTACTGCCCCAGATTATTTGGCACAGACACGAACATATAAATATTGTATTCAACATAGATAAAATCAATTTCCTCTATGGGAAAATTGTCAGCTTGTGAGCATCTTAATATAGTTCATTAAATTATGCTGCTGAAAGTGACAGTGGAGAGAATTTCAATAAAACCTCCATTTCTATCTGCTAGTAGCCTAGATTTTTATGTCTTAATCACCGCAAATACAATGAGACAATTTTCTCAGAGGAAAATATGAATATATTATCATTTAAGAATAAGATGATTTTAGGATAAATAGGGGTATTTTTTGAGGAGCTTAGATAAAGGCAAAGGTTGTTAAATTGACCAAAGCATTTGAGGTTGTCCATTGATATTTTGTTTGTTTATTCTGTATGTTGCAGAGATATTGAATCTTGGGGAATCAGATGACTATATCTTTTGTGCTAACTGATTCTCAGACACCAGAGAATTGGTATTTAAATGTATTCATTGTGGAAGAAGAAACAATCAGACTTCTTCTTGATTTTAAAAAATTTTCCCTCCATTCCTAACAAATCTGATTTGTTTTTTTAAAGCATGAAGTCCAATGCCCATTTTTCCCTTTCTTGGAGTACATGCAAAATTAGTGTTGAGTAAATGCATGATGGTTCTCCTCCAAATTGTAATGTTTATCTTTCTCATTATCCACAAGATCCTCTGACAAGATTCCTTCATTTGCAATAATCATAACATCTCACACCCACTTATACTTGTGCATTTGTATTTGAATTTCATTTTTTTATCTAACACTATAATTGTGGTGTTGTCTACTTTGGAGTACATTTGAATGGTGTTCATAAAAGTATTTATTATTTATTAGTGTGTATTATTAAATGTATTGTGCAACATAAGACCCTAGTATTTGAAAACCATGCTTATCAATATGTAAGGTGGTTTAGCCTCATGAATTTGTTTGTTCTTCTGCAGAGCTCAAGATAAAGCATAGAGGCCTCATATGCTGCACAGCAGTTTTGCTGCTGAACTACATACTATTAGATTTATCATACGGTCTCTCTCTCTCTCTCTGTATCTTCTTTTCAAGAAGTGTGTGTGTGAGTGTGTGTGTGTACACTTACACCAAGAGTGTCTGCAAAGGCCAGGATGATCTGGAAGTGAAGTCCAAGGAGGCTATTGACTTCTGCCTCACCTGAGAGTTGGGAACTAACCACTCGTTCTTTCTAAGAGTCATAAATGTTCCTAACACTGATTGACTTCTCCAGGCCCTGTGACTTGGTTTTCTAAGAATATTTCAGAGTAAATACAAAACAAAGAATGGATTCACTCAAAATATTAAAATTTGTCTTCCACAGTATACTCTGACAAGCACTTCTCATTTGCAATAGCCATTAACACCTCACATCTCCACTCATATTGGTATATCCCTCTTTCCAGAAATCCATGGCCATTCTGATGTCTATTACAATAGAGAGAGAGAGAGAGAGAGAGAGAGAGAGAGAGAGAGAGAGAGAGAGAGAGAGAGAGAGAGTTGTGTATATACTGAAAACTTTAATGACTTACTTGGTAACTGACAGTTTAAGGCATTTCACCTTTTATTCTTTATTCAATTGTATTATTATACTAAGACTTATTAATGTTGGCAATGGTAATAAGTATTGATCATCACTCTCTTTCACTGCATGGCTATACAAATTGTCTTCCTCAAGCAAAAATAAAAATCTGAAGTCTTTAATAGTCTTTCTGTGATTTCCTGAACTTTCTAGATCATCAACTAGTTTGTAACATGTTTTCTACAATTTAAAAGTGTGCAGCACAGTATCCCTTTGGAACTTCTGGGATACAAAGCAGATCAAAGATATGTTATGTTCTCTATAAAATTTAGGGTTGCAATTGTTAGTAGTTTATAAAAGAAATTTGAGTTCTTCTAAAGGGAAACTTGGGTTTTATTTTTCCTAATATGAACTATTGAAAAAGAAAAACAAATCAATGATTTTTGGTTAACACATAGAAAAATGAGTAAAGATAAGAACACAAAGCAAGAATGGTCAAAATACAGGATTGAGAAAAAAGACTGATGTGAGCCAGCTTTATCCTGGGAAGCTAGCATGGATGTACACCCCTCTCCACCTACTCTCTGTCAAAGCCTTACAAAAATATCTGTGGTAATGAGAAAATGAAAACCAAGCATGTGACAACCTTCTTGGGCTAGAAATATTTTTAAGGCATAGATATATCCAACTGAAACCCTTTCTAAAGCCTACAGAGGTAGCCATAATCACAGTCAACTGGAGGCAGAGAGACTTCCAATGCCCACATATCGTATGTTCTGAATTAACTGTCTTTGTGCTGTAGCTTACCATGCCCCTTCCTAACAGTGAGTTTCTTTCTAGACATGTTATGGAAAAGGTTATGATTTAGATAAAAATGTCTTGATATCTGATACCATTATTATATTAAAAACAACTGGAAGTATGGTATTCCCATTATCTTTATTACACTTATGTACTGCCATTTGAGGATGGGAGGATGTGCATGCCATAAACCACATGTGAATGTCAGAGGAGAACTTAGAAAAGTTGGCTTTCTCCTTCTAACCTGTTGGTCCTGGGAATCATATTCCAGAGGTCAAGAGAAATGATAAGTTACTTTATCCCAGGGGTCCAGAATATCACCTTTCCTTTACAAAGTTTTCCCAGAGATAAAGACTTTCAAAGAATCTTTCTTTGATTAAATGAAATAGGTTTGATAGCACTTACAGGAACAACTATTTTGTTTAAAGCCGATATTTCACACAACGTATCATGATGGAAATTGATCAGCCACAGTAGTTCAGAGAATAATGTGAACACCAAATGGATTTTGAAAGGCTTGGATGTTATAGGCTTGATCCCTAGATTATGGCATAGTTGGAAGGTAGCACTATATTTAGAGGTGGGAGGAACTTAGGTCATTGAGGGGGATATTTGGAAATAAGACTCTTCTCTTTAGCTACTTCTTGGTTCTCATAAAAACAGGAGCTTCCTCTGTCCTGTATTCCTGGCACAATGGACTGCTACATCACAAGCCCTAAAGCAGCAAAGTCAAAGGATCATGGCCAGAAACCCCTAATAATGTAAGCCAAACTTTCTTTATTTGATTATCTAGGATATTCTGTTATAGTAACTGAATGATAAATAGAGCTAAGTATTCAGATATATAAAAGCATAGAAAAGGCATAGTAAATATATTGCCAATTTACCTACATAGAGCTTTTATCATGAAAAAAGTTGTTTTTCATGATAAACAGAGTTACTGAGTGTGGGATGAGAAAATGGGAGGCCTATGTTATATATGTCCACTGTAGTAGAGTTTATGAACACTGTCACTTAGGCTTCAACTCACTAATAGTGTGGCATCCTGGTAAGTTAACGACGTTCCGGTAGCTGGCCACTCAAAAGTATATGGATAACACAAGTTGAACTTACCTGTTTAAAAAAATAAATAAATAAAAAGGACTAAAATTTGAGTGTTTAGATAATTGGTTGGATAGATCCTGGAGGAGATGGAGGCATAAGGTAAATATAATCAAAATACATTTATAAATTTTTTGAAGAACTAATAAAATGAATTTATTTTAAATTATCATTTCATCAATAGCAACTGCCTGTACTTTTTTTTTTTTTTACTTTAGAATCTTTTAAATTTCCTTGGCTTGCTTTTCTTCTCAATTACCATTGCACCAAACAACATAAACATTGCTGTTAGGATTTTGAAGGTCCATATAACACCCAGAAGTAATCTATAGCCTAATAATAAACTTGCTTGTCAAAATGTGGCATCATGGTTCAGTAACTTGATTGTGCTACTTTCTAGAAGAGTTTCTGTTCTCTTGTATTTTGGGTGAGTAGTTTGGTCACTACTTTTTCATCCCATTCATACTGAAGCAGAGAAAACCCAGTTCCACAATGAAAACCCTTCAACCACACACACATACCACCTTGACCAGTGGGAAATTCCCAGTCTTCACTGTGGTATCAACTTGACTTTAATCACTTAAAAACAGTGATAAAATGCATCTCTTCCACATGAGACAACATCACTATTAAACCACAAAGCCCAAAAGACCCAATTAAATCAGTAACAGCCTTTCTGCTTGTGTGACGTCCTTCCCACTGAGTGGTGGTGTCCTAAGGAAGCATCCAAGAGCCAGGGAGCTAGAAGGGCATAACCCCAGATAGGCACATGCAATGCACTTTCTAGGCATACTTGTCCCAGAAAACTTGTTTAAATGATTCCATGTTCTCTTCTTATATAAGGAAATACATTTTTACAACTTCAGGCTTGAAGTGTTAACGAATGACACTTTCTGAAACAAGTTTTGTTTCATTTTCTCCATCAGACCGATGCTGTTGTGAGAAAGACGACATTTTAGGAATTGTTGAAAAGAAACGGTGTACTTCTCAGCAATCTATAAGTCAAGGAATTCACAAGATTTCAGAAGATATTCTGAGCACCTGACATTTACTTTTTACATGACCTGTATATTTTGTTTATACATTTCAAGCCCAGAAAATTATTCTTTAGGTCCTTATAATATGAACCTATAGTTTCTGAGGTATAGATTTGGACAGAATAACAAGCATGACAGATGACTCAACAACTCTCCAATTCTGCAAACACACGTTTGATTTATAATTACTGAATGTATAGACTGTTTAGCTTTTCCCTTTGTTGTACATACAATTTTTAAAGCAATATTATGATTGAGAGTTAGTACATTCTAATTGTAAATTATATTTTGTTTCAGATGTGATACTACTCTAGCTAGAAGTTTCTGGTCTGGCCTAGTCCCAAGTCTGGACCACACCAGTTTAGTGCCACATTATCACAGAAAGGTTTATATTAATTACAGACTGTTAGGCCTATAGCTCAGGCTCATTACCAACTAGCTCTTACCACTTAACCCACTTTTATTAATCTATGTATTGTCATGTGGCTCTGTGGTTTACCTGTTTCCCATTACATCTTGCTTTCTGGCCAGCAGCATGCAGGTCTCTCTGACTCCACTTTTTACATTTATCTCTGCTTGGATTTTCCACATGCCTCTAAGCTGCCTTGCCATAGGCCAAAACAGCTTTTTTATTAACAAATAGTAATAAAGCATATTCACAGCATATAGAAAGACATTCCATATCATATTATTGTTGGAAAGAATAAGTCAACAGGTTGAAACATGTCAGTTCCCCCTGAACTGGAGGAGTTTGTGTAGTCTGAGGACTAGAAGCTCTGTTAGTGGCACTTGGCTATAACACCCCAAAGCTTAAATGCCACATGGCTTCTGTACATTTTTAGTCTCATCACTCGTTAGTAGTAACAATCTGTACAACTAGAGATTGTGCACAACATATTATGAGAAGTCTGTTTCACCAAGGCATTATGCCAAGCCTGGGGTTCAAATATTTACCTCTGGTACCTTAACTTTTTTTTTTTTTTTTTTTTTAAAAAAAACTTTATTTATTTATTTGCCTTGGTGTTTGCCTGGAACTGGAACTACAGACAGTTGTTAGCTGCCATGTGGGTGCTGGGAATCGAACCCGGGTCCTCTGGAAGAGCAGACGGTGCTCTTAACCGCTGAGCCATCTCTCCAGCCCCACCTTAACTTTTAAAAATAAGAACCACAAAACAGATTATTTTTATAATAACTAGAAATTTATAGGGATATCTCAAGTTGATTAATGTGGTCAACTATTCAATATTATAAATTATGTGTGTTTGTGTTAGAAAAGAACTCTGGCCTCTGTTGCTGGAAGTTTATAAACTTTCATCTTTGTACATTGAAGTTGCTTCCTAATGGTTATATACACCCAGTCTGGCTTGCTGCTCACAGCAAGGTCTTGGTGACTAGTTGGTAAACAATCAGTACTAGACAAGGATACCCATGACACTACTGTGTCTAGACAAAAGCAAAGGCCCCTTTGTATTCATAGCTAAAGATTGGTAAAATATGAAGGTGTTCCAAGCCACATAAAAATAATAATCAAATGTTGCTGATCCTTGAGGATAAGGGTTACAGCATTCCCTCTGTCAATCACAGCCCAGCCCTTTATATTCTACACAGTAACATGCCAGTAGAGAAATATCTCATAAGAGAAGAATTGATGCTGGCCTAAACTACTACATTTGGAGAATTTGAAAGGCACTCTGAGGCAGGTACTTTTTCTAAAGGAATGCAGCTCACCAAAGACTCCATTGTGGACTTTGAACCTTCACTATTGTGGGAATTCCTTTCTGCTGCCTACTCTTATCCTTGTTCTTTGTGGTATTTTGTGGTCTCCAAAATCTTTGCAAGTACAACCCTAGACCTAACAGCATCGGAATGACTATTAAGACTAAAGCTCCCTGTCCAACAGAGCATGAAAAGCTACTCTCACTGGTAGTCAACTTGCACATTTTAAAATTTCATTTTTCAACACTGGAATGTAAAATTATGGAGAGACTAACCAGTGCAAAAAGTGTGAAAATTATTTGACAAGGTTTATTACTGTTAGTAATGACTCTCAAAGTGAGTTTTCATTAAGCACCAGACAGCGTATTTAAAACCTCTTACCAATACTGCACACAGAAATTGAGACCACCTAAAAAGGTAAAAGATTCATTGATGTATGACAGAATCCAATATGGAATCCAGGGCACAAGTGTTCGTTTAATAAATTGCTTTTTCAATAATATAGCTGCTCACAGCAGCCTGTAACTTTAGCTCCAGGGGATCTGATGCCCTCTTCTGGCTTTTGTGAGTACTGTATTTATGTGGCATAATCTCACATAGACATACATACATATATACATAAAGGAAAATGAGAATAAACTTGATATATACTTGAATATACTTGAAGCCTGATGTGGGAAGTTAAAATGAATACAGAATTTATCCAACACCATGCAAATACACACTTTCTGGTTTATAAATACAGATAAATAAAATCAAAAGCATTTTTTGGGCTGAAGAGTTAGTTTAATTAGTAAAGGGTTTTGCCACCAAGAGTGATGATCTAGGTCTAATTCCCTGGAACCTACATGGTAGAACAAGTATTGTCCTGACCTCAACATGTCCTTCATGAACCATAAAGAGCAAGTATACACACACAAATATAAATAAGTAAAAATAAATAAATGCAAATAAAATTTGTAACAAAAACATTGCACTAAGAAGGCAGTCTATGTTCAGAAATTTTTGAGAAATCGGAGACGCATTCTCAGAAATAGATCAGTTAAAAAAAAGTCTTACTTTTATCTCACCCTATGTGTTATTTGTACAAAATGATGAGCCCCAGAGCACAGTGTTCAAATCTCAGTTTCATCTGAAAATATCTAATGTCTGAATTAACTTTAGAATAAAAAAATATTAACACTAGCAATAGAATAACTTAAGCCAAAGTAATATTAGCGTATCTTTTCTTTACTGGTGTGTAATGTGTCACTAGTCAGTTTTTGTCTTGGAAGTGAAAATACACTGAGACATTTCTGTTGAGAAAGCTTCTAATGTAGTTTGGTCATTAATATAAGAAGCAACAAACTATAGTCCCATGGATATGAAGATTTTCATGGACATTTGTGAGAGGGCAGAAAACCCTACAGTAGTGTTAACATGACACTTTGATACATTAGTGGTTTGCTTAAAATTTCTAATATATTTTTATTTAAAGAAAATACCTGTCCAGAAAGCTTTCCATTTCTTCTAGGTTTTCTATTGTTATGGAGTATAGATTTTCAAAGTATTACCTGATAATTCTCTGAATTTCCTGGGGGGTCTGTTGTTATATTCCCTTTTTCATTTCTGATTTTGTTAATTTGGATTCTCTCTCTGCTTTTTGATTAGTTTGGATATGGGTTTATCTATCTTGTTGACTTTCTCAAAGAACCAGCTCTTTGATTCATTGATTGTTTGTATTGTTCTTTTTGTTTCAATTGTATTGATTTCAGCTCTAAGTTTGATTATTTCCTGCCATCTACTCCTTCTAGGTGAGTTTGCTTCTAATTGTTCTAGGGCTTTCAGTTGTGCTCATAGTTCTCTAGTGTGGGATTTCTCTAGTCTTTTCATGTAGGCATCTAGTGTATTTGAGAATTTAGTAAGATGCCTATCTCTAATTTTTTTAAAAAAAATATATGTATTTTTTCTGGATTTAGAAAGATGGCCATCTCCTTTACTTCTGTCAGCGGAAAGGCACATGGAATGTATGTTCAAGCAAAGTTGTATGGCCTGGGCTGTAGCTGTAGCTCAGTGGCAGAGCACTTGACTAGCAAGTGTGAGGTCCTAGGATCAATCACCAATAGGAGAAAAATTAAAACCAAAACAAAGTTGTAGAACATTAAAAATCAGATAAGGTTCATCAAGTAAAAACACTTGCCATGCAAACCTAGAGCCCATACCCATAGTTTAGATTCCAGGAACCATGTAACATGCTATAGGTGTGGTCTTATACATACCCACAACCTCAGCACAGATATGGGGAGACTTGGAGAATCAATGGTGCTTACTGGGTGTTAGTCGAACAACAATAACAAATCAAGAAAACAAACACATAAATGCAGGCTCTGGATTCAAGGAGAGACCCTGACTCAAAGGAGTTAAGAGAGGAATACCTGATGACCTCTACAGCCTTTACATACTCTCTCAAGCTAATACACATGTGCATACATATACATAAAACATAAATATGTGCCACACTGGGATTCTCTTCCCCTCTCTCAAACCTTCAGACTGACAACAACAAAATAAAGTTCCATTTTTTCGAGGGAAAATATCTAAAGAAATAGACTTTTACATATAATTAATATGTAAAGTGTTTGAAGAAGAATGCCTTCTCTCCTGGCCTGTCATATGTTTTTGTATTATTTTTTTATTTAAAATTTTTTTTCCTTATACCCACCACTGCTCCCCTTCCTCTCCTCCCGTTCTCCCTCCCTCAGCCTCCCCCACATTCCATCTCCCCATCCATTCTCCAGGGAGAGCAAAGACTCCCAAGGTGAGTCAGTTCATTCTGGCATATCCAGCTGAGGTAGGTTTAAGTCCCTCCACCCAGTATCAAGGCTGAGTTAGGTGTTCCTCTGTAGGGAATGGGCTCTGAGAAGCCAGTTCATATACTAGAAATAAACTCTGTTCCTACTGCAAGAGTTTCCACAAACTGTCTATGCCTTTAGACTATTATCTATATTTGGAGGGTTTAGTTCCTTTTTGTGAAGTTTCCTCAGCTGTTATTTCAGAGTCAGTGAATTCGAAATACCTTCAGTCAGCTGTCTCTGTGGGTCTCCTCTTCATGATCCTGATCCTTTTGCTCATACAATCTCTCCTCTCTCTCTCTTCAGCTGGACCAGGAGCTCCACGATGTTTAGTTATGGATCTCTGCTTCTGCCTTCATCAGTGTTAGATGAAGGTTCTATAATGACAATTAGAATGGTCATTCATTTGATTATAGGGCAAGTTCTGTTTAGGCACCCTCTCCAATATTTCTTGGAGTCCTAGCCAGGAATATCATGTGGGTTCTTGGAGGTTTCCTATCACAGGATTTCTCTCTAACCCCACAATGGCTTTCTCTATCAAGATACCTATTTCTTTGTTCTCCCTCTCTGTGGCTCCTCCCACTCAACCATCTCATTCTTTCATGATCTCTTCCTACCTCCACTTGCTCACTCCACCATATGATCCCAATTTACTCAGGAGATCATTTCTAATTCCCCTTTCCAGGGGTAACCATGGATGGCTCTCTTAAGTTCCTCCAGTTATCTAGCTGCTCAGGAATTATGGATTGTAAACTGGTTATTCTTTGCTTTATGTGTAAAATCAACTTAAAAGTGAATATAGACCATGTCTATCTTTCTGAGTCTGTGTTACATCACTCCAAATGCATCCATTTGCCTGCAAATTTTAGGATGTCATTTTTTTCCTGCTGAGTAGTAATCCATTGTGTAGATGTACCACAATTTTTTAATCCATTTTTCAGTGAGGGGCATCTAGGTTGTTTCTAGGTTCTGACTATTACAAATAATGCTGCTATGAACATAGTTGTACTGATTAGGGTAAGAATGTGTATCCACTGGGTATATGCCTAATAGTTGTATTGCTGGATCATTGGATAAATTGATTCCCAGTTTTCTGAGGAACCACCATACTTATTTCTAAAGTGGCTGTACAAGTTTACATTCCCACTAGCAATGGAGGAGTGTTCCCCTTGCTCCCCATTCTTTACAGCATAGGCTGTCATCTGCATTTTTGGTTTTGGCTATTCTAACAGGCATAACATAGTATCTCAGAATTGTTTTGATTTGCATTTCTCAGATGGCTAAGGATGTTGACCAATTCTTTAAGTGTCTTTCTGCCATTTGAAATTTTTCTATTGAGAATTCCCTATTTAGCTCTGAAATCCATTTTTTCAATTGGATTATTTGTGTTTTGGCCTGTCATATTTTCAATGATATTTAACCCAATGACTGATAGAGCACAATTTCTATACCTTCTAAGTGATGCTCTCTGTCTATATTTAAAATAGCATTTCTAACTAATTTTTTGGGCCATTATGATTCTTATCACATTAGATTTGAGTTCACTGACTAATAAGCTTACTCTTTATTAAGCTGCTAAATATTAAACTGAGAACATTACTAAGACTAATTTTATTCTGCTGAGTTTCAAAAAACTTTGCTTGAAAAAACACATTAAGTGAAAAGTAACAAGTAGATCTTAATTTGTTAAGTAGATCTTTAATTTGAGTAAGCTCTTTAGAACCCCATTTTAAAATACTAACACAGTGTTTGGTACAATTTTCTCAATTAAACTTTTTAAACAAAATTTTATGTAAAGTAAGCTAGTCTCAGACTCCCCATGTATCAGAGGATGACCTTGAACTTCTGATCCTCCTGCCTCTACTTCTCGTGTTGTTACTACAGGTGTGTATCACCCCTTTCACTTTATGCAGTACTGGGAATTGAACCCTGGGCTTTGACCATGCTAGGTAAACAGTCTATCAACTGAGCTATAACCCTAGTCCTCAGCTACATAGTATAAAATTATAAACTTAACAAATCATTAAACTTTATATAATTTCCCTTTCATAATGTATATCTTTCAATAGAGTAACATTAGCCAAAATCATTTAATACAGAAAGACTTGACTAAGGATAAAAATATTACAAAAGAAAATTTAAGAAAAAGGTTATCTATCCATGCTTATGTAGGATATTGTCAAGTTATGTTACTGAATAAGAAGAAAAGTTTTGAGAATTAGTGATGGACTGACTACACAAAGATAGCCCTTCACAATCCTTGCATCGTGGCATTTAAGAGGTTTTGTAAATTTGTATGCAATATTTATACATTGCATATATATTTGTATCAACTCCACCACCCATTTTCTCCTCTTCATTTCTCCCGTATTCCTGCCCACTAACCCCCCCCCCCCCACTGAATCCATTTCAAACTATCTGCATGTGGAACAATTCACTGGAGCATGGGATGAATCTCAGAGTCCTTATTTGTGAAGCAAATGGACTATGCCGCACCCATCATAAACTGCTAACAGACCTTCAGAAAAGCGTAGGGCTTGAAAATTACCACTCCCACCAATGGTGGAATTTTGGCTAGTCTGGTTTTTTCACAAGCCTAATAACTGTGAGTTTATGTGTGCAAATGCCCTATCAATACAATAAATAGTTTTTAGCTACAGACATTCATACCCTGTAACTCTTAGAACTTCCTACCCCTCTTTAGCAATGGCCTCTTAGCCTTAAAGAGGAGAGATGTGATAGTGATGTCACATGTAGACTTGAGTTCTCAACAATCCCCTGCCTGTAGACTGTAGGTTTCTGAGCAAAGACTCACAAGACCCTCACCCCTAGATGAAGAACTACAGGTAGTCAATAGGTGCTGAAAGAAGAAAATTAGTTTCCTCCAGGAACAAGGCCCATGATACATTATTTAATGCTAAGGAGTAAGCCCTAAACACACATATTTACGAGCAACAATAAATGGATTCAGTAGGTTATACAATATACCTCAAAAGACTCTATATCCTACTATATAAACACTTGCTCCACCATGCCAGGAAATAAAAACAGCCTGTGTCCATCAACATATGAATGATTAAAATATGATTCATCTGCACAATAGAATGTCGTTCAGCTGTAAATCAAAATGAATGCCAGTTCCAACTATATATAACTTCGTAAGTTTGTAGAAAATTGGGATCGGGTTAATTTTGGTGTATAGTGTTTTAATTTATTTTCAAAAATTTTAAATGAATTATTTTTATTTTAAATGAATAATTTAAAATGAAATTAGAAAACTTACAGGTAAATGAATGGAGTTGGAAATAATTAGTTTAAGTGAGGTAATCTAGACCCAGTAAGACAAACACTTCATGTTCATATGTGGAAGGTAACTCTGAATATTTAAATATATGTGTTTAGAGTAACCATACAAGTTAGAAAATCAGCAAGGGATCATGAAGGTTGTCCAGTAAATGGGTACCAAAACAGGTGGAATACAGGAGAAAAAGGAATAATGTAACAGGAAGGGCTAAGTGGGATAGGGCTGGGAGGGCAGAATAGAGGAGACTTTACTACTATGAAAGATAACTAAAACTAAGCATTGAAAATATCATATGGAAACCAAACTACTACTGGAGAAGATTATTAAAAATATAGAAACAAAGATAGATAAAGGCATTAAAATGGAGTTACTCTGTAAAAGTAACTTTTCCCCAGATATCATACTCTATTAAATAAAAACAAAGTGGCAGGTATGGGTTATCTCTTTTTGAGTTGTTGTTCAGTGAGGTTAATAAACAGCCCCCTAATTACATACTATGTTCATTGGTATCAGTTACCTTCAGAACTTGATGTTAAGACCCTGTTGCTGTCAACACCACATACTTGAGTTAGAAGACATAGAGAAATCAAGATGGTACTTCCCTAGAAAATTCATTCCTACTGGTTGGCTTTCTTAATGCTAGAAGAGTTGATACATGCTACAGTCAGAGGCTAGAAAGGTCTGGAATGTATTAATACAGAATCTCTAAGACACCTCATTCAAGCTCTTAGAAGTTAGAGCTTGGAAAATACCTACAATGAAGTCTCAAAAAAGGTAAGAAGAATAGTCTCCAAAATTATAGGAAAATGACTCTTACCAAGTAGCAAAAAGCTGAAGAAATTTTACATGTTAGTCATGCAGGTAATGTGTGACTTACCTGATTAACTATTAAAGCACACTGGTAAAGGTACCCCTGGTTTCTTCTTGTTAATTGTGGTATGTGTACAAGAGACAATAAATTAGGGGATTTATTATTAAAGTTAACAGAACTAGTCATTGCTGATGTTCTAAGCATCTTTATTTGGACAAAGAAAAAAAACTGAGGTATACTCTCTAGGTGTGATCAGAAAATAGGTTATGGGGGCTTTCTTTAGTGATAACTGAATGTTGAGTGTAAACCTACTCAAACCTGTTAAAAAAACAAAAACTCAGAAATGTAAGATATCTGAGCACCTCACCACAAAAGCAGTCCTGTTGGAACCTGTATGACTTGTTCTTAAATCCTATCAGTAGAACCCAAAGTAGAAAACCTGGACTGTGTTATTTCAAATCTGCAAGAAAATTATACCACAAAAATACTGGTAAAAGTAGGTTGAAGAAACAGAGTCAGGCCAGAGGAGAACACAAGATAGATACCACTCAGCTAGAATTATCTTTCCATGATACAAACTGAGAAAATGACTGCAGTGTATCTTATGGCCATCTTGACTGGAAAAAGTAGGAGACATAGGAAAACACAGCACAGAGAGTGTGGAGCCACATACAGAGAAAACCATGCCTGAGCCTAGAAACAAAAATCAAAGAACATTCAACATTTGCCTAGATCCGTTTCCAAATTACTATGGTCTCTTTCTTAGCAAACATCTCCACATTCTTGTAATGGCAGCAGTCATCATCCCATGGACTGCTGCCCTTGTCAGGCTGTCTTGGTAGGAGAATCCTTCTTCCCTAGTGTCCTGGGTTGACAGATGAAGAGCTGCTGATCTCTTCAGCCAACCTCTGTCAGTACCACAAGAACCTACCTTGATGCAAACAAGTTTGCATTCCTGGAGAATTGGGGTGTGTTTTTGTGCCAAGGCCAGTCAAGAATATTTGGGGGTCTGAATGCAGATCATGTTAAATAGTGTCTAGAATGGCTCCTAAATTTTTCAGCTTCCTGCTGTTAATGAAATAAAGTAAAACAAATTCTTTACCCAAGTGGCTTCTGACCAGAATATCTCAGATTTGAGAGAATATAACTGTTCTGAGGAGAGTTGTTTATGATCCTGTATCTTGCCATTTGGCACATTCTATCTTGGCATTCAGTGCCTCTAATGGTTTTCTTAAAGAGATTTCTGAGAAGAGGAAATGAGAATGGACCCAAGAAAACTGTCAGTTCAAAAATGAAATTTTGACTCCAAAAATGAAGTTCCACCAATAAGCATGAATGTTTGGAAAGTGGACCTTTCACTTATCATTACATGATGGATACCTGAAGATATACTGGTAGTCAATACAACCTTTTGAGAAACCCTAGAAGAGAGTACACAAGTACCCCATGCTCATGTTTCTCCTTGGAGGAGAAGATTCAGGTACACCATGTTCATGACATGTACTGTGAGTTAACGTGTTTAAGCTTCCAACTCTGTGATCATTCTTTCCACAGTAATAGTTAGGAAACATAGCATACAGACATGTGCTTTTACTATGTGTCAGACACTCCAATTGTACAATAAATGAAAGACAGTAGTCACATCAAAATGCAACAGGCACCCTTGCTGGTTAGGTAATGTATTTTTCTTTGTATATCTTTGAGACTTCAGAATTTTTCTAAGTTGTGTATATTACTAAAAATGTTATCTTTCATGAGATAAATTATTTTCCAATAATTTAAGATCTTATGCAGAATAATTTCAGAAAATACTTGCCATCTAAGTTCTCTCCAAATTCCTAAATTAGAAAGCTTGAGAGTTCAGAGTGGAAACTCAAATGAGAATGCAATCAAAGCAAGGTCACACTTTGGTCCAATTACTTGAAGATGCCTTTGTAGAGTCAATAAATAAAATCTGTGCCTATTTATGTCTAGGGTTTTTGTATCAGTTACAGACTGAGACTCTCTTGGGTACCTAGGAGATGTTAAATTTGCTCCTATCTAAACTTAACACCTTCAGCTGTACCATAATCCATTTTCTTCTTATAAATATGAGGATGAGAAGGTCCCTTATTAAGCTTTCAGGGTGTCAGAAATGTGTACTCTGAAGTACTGACAGTTTAGGGAGATGGCGCTAGTGAGATCTGACTGGGTCCCCCAAGAATGGAGAGGATGAAGAAATAGATTCCCTTATGATGTGTGCTAGTTGTAAGGAAAACCAACTGCCATCTCATTTTTCCTTCATTTCTACCATAGCATGATATAACAAGAAGGCCCTTACTCAACACCAGTTCTGTGATCACGGACTTCCCTGCCTCCATAATCATGTGCTATAAATGGCCACTTATCATAAATTACAGAGTTAAAGTTATTCTATGAAATCAGCAGAAAGATATTCAAATTCTGTCATGATTATTTGTTTTATCACACGCACATATGTACATACATACATGTTTCTTTTAAAGGCTACCTTTAAAACAACTAACCCTGGAACATCAATTGCAAACTGGGAAATTTTATCCTTGGAAACTTCCAAGGGTAGAGAGAAAAAGAGACACCAGAAAGAGTGTTCCATCTCCAAGAACATGTCAGTGTGATGAATGCCATGACAGATAAGAGCACCAGGAGGCTGATGGAAGAAGGAGAGGCCCCCCTGTGAGCCTGTGGGATGAGGACTTGGGCAGTTTTCCAGAAGAGCTGTTCACCAGTCCAGGTTTTCTTTTACCACAGCTAATGCAATTTCACCTCTGACTTTAACATTCTGTTTGGGATTTTATTCTTACCTCTTCTCCCATGGCTTGCTTTATTTTCTGTCCAGTAATCTTCTTTACAACAACACAGCCAGCTCGTTGGCTTAGCTATCAGATTAAGCCAGTGGCAAATCCTGAAAACCCTGGCCATCTCTTTCATATCCTGAGGAGTTTGGAGATGCTAGTCCATGAAACGGAGCTGCAGTAGGGGCACTGGAGAGGAACAGTAACCAAAAAAAAAAAAAAAAAAAATAGCTTAGGGTGCCAAAGGCATAGAAAGAATCTCAGAACTGACAGGGGAGGGTTTGCTGAGCATCTCGGGGGACACGCTCTCAGTGGACGTGAACAGATGGTGGAAAGAAAAATTATATATAGACACACACATATATTTAAAAGCTGTACAGCATGGCCCATGGAGATCGAGTAGGCTGACAATTAGCATAGCATATTATCTATTATTTTTAGTTTGCAGATCCCTATTTATTTCTCTCAAGGAGTGCTCTTAGCATGCCACAGATTTTGAAATGAGGGACGCAGGGAAGGGTGGGTGAGATTAGGAGAGATCAGAGTGACTCAGTGGAAAACGAGCACAGATGCTGTGGCCCAGTGCCATCCCATCTTCCTGGGCAAGCGCACATACTGGCTAATGAAATTGTCGGGACTTTGCTAGGGTTCCATCGCTCAGCTCCAGGGACTTTGCAGTGAGGTGCATCCACAGCTTTTTAGCTGCCTTCTGTTTTGCACATGGCAGCATGCACTCCAAGGGTCCTGAGGCTACTGGACCCCTTCCCTGGTTTCTGAGCTTGAACGCGCACACAGTTATCTCAGGAATCTCACTTTGTAGGTTAAGGAAAAGACTGATCATTATTAACTGTACTGTGTGAAACTGAAAACAATGATGAGGAATTTGCATAAACCATGACTACTAATATCTTCTTTGTGCTCTATCCCATACTATTTATTGGGTAGTATGCAGAAAGAGGAAATGTAGAGCAATTTATTGGGCAGATCATATATTAGCTCATAACAAAAAAAAAATGAAAATAAACCACTGAAAAAAGATCTCGGGCCTCTAGGGTTCCTTTAATTTTCTGTCCTATCCTCATATAACTAGGGTCATTCTCACTCTCCAGATTAACCTAACCAAATCAAAGCATGGGAAGAGCAATCAATTTTAAAATATGCAAAGATGAAAATATAAAGACCTTACTACCAATGCAGGATCTATGTTTAATTTAAAATAATCTGTGCAAAAAGGTCATGAAGTACAGATTGTTTTTATTTTTATTCCCTTTGTCAGTCTGGTTTCCCTGTTAGCTTAATCTCCCTAATGCTTTCCTTGCCAGAAATTGAGCTTCTCTCTCTCTCTCTCTCTCTCTCTCTCTCTCTCTCTCTCTCTCTCTCTCTCTCTCTCTCTCACTTACTCTCTCTCTCTCCCTCCTCACACAGGTAAATATCAGTGTGTATTCATATGAGTTAGCCAAGCCATTCAGACTAGATTTCCTCTTTAAGTTCAAACCAACTAAGACAGAAAATCAGTGAATTGAAAACATATGGAATTAGTTGGTTTGTTGCCAGTGAAGGTGTGGGTATGGTTGGAGTATGCAGGAATGCAAATAAGCATGGGGTCCAGGGTGGTAATTAGGTTGGTGAAGAGTAAGACTCACAAGCATGAGGATGTGAGTTCAGTTCCTGGGACCCACAAAGGCCTGTTTGGTTGTTTTTAGCCAGATTTACAGTTCTTGCTGAAGTTGTCCCTCACTAACAGATATCATGACACTCAGTCCAAGTGAAGCATAATGCTGTCCCTAACATGGACTGTTTGTCATAGATCATCAACACGTAGCCCAAGGCCAAGGAATCAAAGTGAGAGCACAAAGTAATGAAATATTCAGTCATCTTCCCAGGAAACAAAGATAAAAGCAAAGACATTGGCCATCCCTTACTACTCAACAACCCTGAGAGTTTACTCACTGAAGTGTGCTATCAAGAGGATCCTACTAAACTCATTACCAGAAAGATAAAACAACAGACAAATCCAGAATTGATGATTTGCCCCATTTCTGAAACAAAACACCAAAATCACATCAAGAATTATAGGACCCAAATAGCATTCCAACAATATACTACTATATTAGATAATTTTGGCAGCTCTAATTCAACAGCTTTCTAAGAACAATGTGGAAAGAAGTAGAAAAATAGCTAAAATCAATACCTCTGTAAGGTATTGTTAGGAAACAGTCCATTCAAGTGTTACTGTCTCTAATCCTTCCACAGCTCTTCCTGAGGAGAAGGATGTCAAGTCCCTCAGTATTATGTTTTCAAAGATTTACAACTGAAGTTTCTTTTTTGATTAGGTGTGGTGTTCAAAAGAAAGAGAAGACATTGGTTGAACTGTTATCTGTTAAGTCTTTCTCTAAGTTAGTATAGACTGTATAGAATAATGCTTCTGCAGGACATGGATTACCCTAAGAGACCCCATTTTACATCTACAGCTTTTAAATCCATTTTGATGGTAGAGGGCTATTATTGCATCCCTGGGTAAGGCAGCCTACATCATAGTCAGTCCAGCTCTCCACTCCCACCCCCCATGTATGCAACTTATTTGTTGTGCAGGCTGATACACAACTTATTCCTGGTAAAATAATTGGCATTTCCCTAGATTTCTGGGAGTCAAAGAAATAGAGCACTATCTTTATAATAAAGCAACTTGACTAGCTGCAGTCTCTTCCAGTATAGGACTCAAATCAAGGTTTTAACCTAGACTTAAAAAAATTATCACATAGTCCAGGGCAAGTCCTCAGAATTTTCTTAAAAATGTATTCTGTCATCTTAGTTACCTTTCCTATTGCTGTGATAAAATTCTCAGGTAGAAGTGAGCCTAGTGAGAAAAAAGGATTTTGTTTGTTTTTGTTTCACACTTTAAAGTCCAATTCTATGATGGAGTGTTCAGGTGGGACCTCTGAGAATCAGAAGCTTGAGCAGCTTGCCACCTTAAGTTCAAAATTAAGAAGCAGAGAAGGATAAATGCTTCTGATTCAGCTCATATTCTCCCTTTGAACAGCCTAGAACCTCTAGCCCAGGGAATGCAACCACATACAGTGTGTAGGTCTCCTTTGTCAGTTAACTCAACCAGGATCATCCTCCACAGGCAAGCCCAGAAGGTCTCCGGGATAATCAGAGAGCCCAGTATGTTGACAATTGAGATTATCAGTCACAGCTATTATTTCTTCTAAGCCCTAAAAATCAGTTACTTGACTCTATAACATGAATGACCACTTCCTAGATATTAAAATCTTTAAAAAGAGGTTATTTATAAGACCCCCCTCAGTATCCCAGGAAGGAATCAACTCTGGAAGCTCTTGAATGACATTTACAGGCCCTCAGGAAAATGAACTTTATTTAGAACAAAAACTCTATTCTACAGACATCTGGGCCTTTACTCTGAGGGGAGTCATTAAGCCTACTCATTATTTATGTGAAAGATCTATTCCCAGAAAAAGAAAAAAAGAATATTTTCAAAGTTAATGTAATATTTTTTTAAGCTTTACAAACATGAGGAGTCTAAGAAGTTCAACTGTGTAAGCAGCAGGTTAGTTTCATCTAGGCAAATATATTATTGTTATAACTTGAGGTTATTAATATTTGATAAAAAAATAAATAGTATATTGCTGCTACTAATGGAAAAACATGGTGCTTAGGTAATGAGTGTTCCAAGTTGCAACAGAAAACCCAGACTGAGGCTTTTGAGTTCCAGTTTTTATAATACCATACCCATTTAACATAACAATTTTACTTAATCTTGGAGAATGTGTTACTCATACACAATATATTTTGATCATACTTACCCCCTACTTCCCCTCTTACTTCTCCTGGATCCTTTCCATTTCTATCTCCCAAACTCACATGTTTCTATTTATTCCAGTTTATTCTACAAATATATGAATGAGTATGGGATCATCCACTGGAGCATGGTCAACCTACTAGGACCCACATCGCTAAAGGAAACTGACTCATGCCATTGTGCCAATAACTGTCAAGAGCTCTTCAGCCATGAGTTTGGGCTCCTTCTCCATCCATATTGGCATGCTAACTGGAGCAATCTTGTGCAATACATGTCTAGGTAGCTGTAGCAATTGTAAGATGGTCCTGGCATGTCCAATAGACACTGTATTGACACAGTTTCCCCAGTATATAGCTATTAAAATCTTTCAGCCCCCTCTTCTATGATGTTTCTTGAGCTTTGGAGTCACAATATGGATATATCATTTACAACTGACTATATACTCCACAGACACTTAATCTCAGCACTTTGGACAGTTCTGATACTCTGTAATAAACATTCAATGCACACAGATGCTTCTCTGATGCTTCTTGTTCTTATTGATTTAGAACAAGGTAAACTACACTGAGGTCTAGAGATACATTAGTAGGAAGGACAAGGTCAGGACTTTGAGCTTCACTGAGTTGTGAGTCTAGCCCAGCAGACAGATTTTGTTTTAAAAGTAATTATATAATGAATATTGACCTTTACACTTAGGATAATAAAAAATAGCAGGAAAAATTTTCAAAATGTGTATAAGATCTAGGAATGCCGTGGAATGATGACAATCTGGAAATTCATGAAGTAATGCAAAAAGGAACTTGGAATTCAGGACAGACTTCTAATGAGCAGTGTCTGACACATTCTGAAGAGGCGGGTGAATAGCAAGCATAATAAGTAGTTATTATGGTGGGTTTCCGGGGATGGAGCACAAACCTTGGTTCCAGATTATACCTAAGAAGAAAAGTTTGTCTTTCTTCCCTTTTAGTTGTGTTGAAAATTTCATATATGTATATAATGTCATATCGATTCTTCACTCCCCCAGCCCATTGACCTCCAGGAACCTCCAGCACATCTCCATCCCAATTTCATGTCCCTTTTTTATATTTATTGATTGATTATTTTTTCACCTAGTGATTCCAGTTAGCCTTTCCCACATTCACATATACATGAGATAATTCACTGGGACATGAGTAACCTATAGGTATCTATAGCCCCAATATCACTACCCTGTTATCCAGGAATTGCCAATGGGAGCCTTTCTCTGTAACATACTGGGAGTTTTTACTTGATCTTGTGTAGGAAATCACAGCCTCTGTAAATTCATGCGTACCACAGCTATGTCATGAGTGGAGCCTTTCATACTCCCATCCCCACCCTCTGTTTATGCACTGTTGTCTGCATTTTTATAAAACTGACTGAGCATGAGCCCAGTAATTTCCATGGAAGTAACACATTTGTTTTAGTATTTTTATTTTTATTAATTAATCAATTACCTAATTTTTACCAGCCCAATCAGTTTCTCCTCCCAGTCACTGCCCACAACTACACCCCTTCACCAACCCTCTCTCCCCTCCCTTCAGAAAAGTGCTGTTCTCCTGTGTATATTACCCAGCCATGGCATATCAAGTTGCAGTAAGACTAGGCACCTCCTTTCCTATTAAGGCTGAACAAGTCAAACCAGCGGAGAAAAGAGTCCCAAGAACAAGCAAAAGAGACAGCCCCCACACCCTCTGCCAGAAGTGCCACAAAAAGACCAAGCCACACAGCTGAAACACATGTGCAGGGGGCCCATGTCAGTCTAGTGCAAGTTCTTTGGTGGGTAGGTCCGTCTCTGTGAACCATCATGAGCCCAGGTAAGTTGACTCTGTGTGTTTTCCTGTGGTATCTTTGGCTCCTCTGTCTCTCATAATCCCTCCTCCCCCTCTTTCAGAGTTTTCTGAGGTCCTTTGGCTGTGGGACTCTGAATCTGTTTCATCAGTTGCTGGATAAAGCCTGTCTGATGGCAATTGGGTTATGCAATACTCCATGAGTATTATTAGTATATACTCCAGAGTATTATTAGGAATAATTTCATTGACTTTTTTTTTTCTTTCTTGCCAGTCATGTTTTGTTCTATCCCAGGTCTCTAGTTTGTTAAGCCTCTGGGTACTGACCCTCCAGGCATTTTCAGGGGTGGGCTACATCTCATAATACGGGTCTCAAGCTGGATCAGTCATTGGTTGGCCATTCCCTCAATCTCTGTGCCACATTTTTCCTAGTTTATCTTCTAGGCAGGGAAAGTTGTAGATTAGAGGTTATGTGGCTGGTTTGAGGTCACAATCCCTCCACTGGAAGTCTTGCCTGGTTACAGGAGATGACCAGTCCTGGCTCTGTATCTTCCATTGCTAGGAGTCTTAGCTAGGGTCATTCTCATAGATTCCTGAGAGTTTCCATTGTACTAGGGTTCTAGCTCATCCCAGAGATGCCCTTGATTTTGTCTTTCCCAGTATCTCTCCTTCCATCCTTCCCTGGCTCAATCTCTCCTATTTCCATGTCCACCCTCTTATTCAGACTGCTCCTCCTTTTTACCTGTGATGTCTATTCTATTTTCCCTTTGCATTAAGATTCATATGACCTTCTTTGAGCTTTTCTTGTTACATAGCTTCTTTGGGTGTATGAATTGTAGCATGGTTATCCTTTACTTCATGGCTAATATCTACCTATACATAAGTACATACTGTGTTTGTCTTGTTGGGTCTGGGTTACGTTACTCAGAAATATCTTTTCTAGTTTCATCCATTTGCCAGCAAATTTCATGATGTCATTGTTTTTAACAAATGAATAATTCATTGTGTAATTACACCACAGTTTCTTTATCCATTCTTTTGTTGATGGGTATTCAGGATGCTTCTAGAAACTATGCAAACAACACTCTTCACAATAACCACACATAATATAAAATATCTCAGTGTAACTCTAACCAAACAAGTAAAAGACATGTATAAAAATCAGTTCAAGTTTTTGAAAGAATAAATTGAAGATGAAATCAGAATATAGGAAGATCTCCATGTTCCTAGGTTGGGAGGATTAACATAGTAAAAATGGCCATATTACCAAAAGCAATCTACATATTCAACACAATCTACATCAAAATTTCAACACAATTTTTGAACTAAACCACCTTGGGACCTTGGGACCTCCTGCGCTTGCTGGGGAGGAGATGAAGTGATGGAGAGAAGAGTGAGTGACTAAGAGGGGCAGGAGGGAGAAGGAAGTCTGAACAAGGGGATATATAGATAAAATAATATGACTTTATTCATAATAAAAAAAGAAAAGGTAAAAGGTTACCAGAAGCCTTCCAAGCAAACATAGCAATGTAAAAAAAATCAACACAATTTTTTATAGAACTTAAAAGAAAAATACTCAACATCATAAGGGAAAACAAAGACCCCAGATAGCTAAAAATAATCTTATACAATAAAAGAACTTAAACAGAAGTATCACCATCTATGATTTCAAGCTGGACTACAGATCTATAGTAATAAAAACCACATTGGCCTAAAAACAGACAGGTTGAATAATGGAACCAAAAAAAAGACCCAGACATAAACACACATATCTCTGTGTAGTGAAAAGTTTCTCTGTCTTGCTTGGCCAGTCCCAAGGTCCAGACCTGCCCACAGCTGCTTAACTCAAATAGTCACATAAACGCTTATAATTACAAGCTGTTTGGTCCATGGCTCTGGCATATTACTATCTAACTCTTATACTTTAAGTCAACCCAAATGTCTTATATTTAGCCAGGTGGCTTGGTACCTTTTCTCAGAGCAGCATTCTCATCTTTCTTCCTCTGAGTCTTCTGGCATCTCCCTCCGATTCTGCCCTCCTTTGTCTTTATCTCTGATTGGATTTCCCATCGTCTCTAAGCTACCTTGCCATAGGACAAAACAGCTTCTTTATTAACCAAAGATGATAAAGCATATTCACAGTGTACAAAAAGACATTCTACATCACTTCACTTTTTCTGTCTAATTAAAAAAGAAGGTGTTGTGATATATTTAATAAAGTTAGTCTGGAATATCAGAGGACAGAGCTATCTCTCCAGCATCTTTTGATTTTGTTTTGTTTGTGTTTGTTTTACAAGACAGGGTTTTCTGTGTAACAGTCTTGGCTTTCCTGGAACTTGGTTTGTTGACCAGGCTGGCCTCAAACTCATATAGAGCCTCCTGTTTCTGCCTCCTAAGTGCTGGGACTAACAGCATTTGCTACCATTGCCTGGCTGGTTGCTCGTACAGAATACCTGAATGTCTGCCTACACCTGCCTTAAATATCTTCTTTGCCCAGTTGTTTTACTTCCTGGTTGAATACAATATGTGAATCTAATCATAACCCTAGAGTTTAGGATTAAAAGTGTGAGCTACTACTGTTTTGTTTTTAGGTTTTGAACTCATACAAATACAGAAAGAGTTCTGTCTCTTGAGTAATGGTCATTTTCATGCTAGTATTAAAAGCATGAGTTACCACTCTTTGACCCTCATGGCTTGATTGTGGGTGATTCTGTTATCTAATATTCCAGACTGATTTTATTAAATATAAAACATATTTCCACAGGAAAGTTTCAATTTTAGCATAGTAAAATATAACCAAATAGTTATCAAGCAAGAATTATGGTTACAATATACATTCTATTTGTATTTAGCAAAATTAAAGAACATATTTTATTGTCTATCTTATCCTTGTCAGTCCAAAGTTTCATATCTAATTTACCTTTTATTATAACTATGGAACACTGTAGTTATAACTATAATCTTCAACTTCATTAAAGACTACAGAAAGATATAAAATATAGTCTGAATAAATAGGAAGGACCTTTTAGCAACTTCAAAAATTCTAGAAATGACAGAGATATCTGGTTGCCTTCAGACAGAGCCATCTTTCTAGACATTTGTTTTGAGACAGGGTTTCTGTGTAACAGCTCTGGACATCCTGAAACTTGCTTTGTAGACCAGGCTGGTCTTGAATTCACAAAGATCCTCCTGCCTCTGCCTTCCAAGTTCTGGGATGCCACTACTGCCTGGCTGTTAGGTCTTGAATTCACAGAGATCCACATGGATCTGTCTCCTCAATAATGGAATTAAAGGTATGGGTCATCACTTTCTGACTTTCATGGCTTGGCTCTGTGGATGACTCATCCTCTAACATTCCAGACTATTTTTATTAAATATATAATATATCACATCTATGGACACCTGATTTTTAATAAAGAAGCCAGAAATATACAATAGAAAGAGGAAAATATATTCAACAAATGGTGCTGGTCTAACTGGATGGCAGCATATAGAAGAATGCAAATAGACCCATATCTACCACCCTGAATAAAACTCAAATTCAAATGGATCAAAGGCCTCAACATAAAACCAGATACACTGAATCTGACAGAAGAGACTGTGGAGAGTAGCCTGGAATGCATTGGCATGAAGATCAACAATTAATAAATGGGACTTCATGAAACTGTAAATCTTCTATAAGGCAAAAGAAACTCTCGAACAAACAATATTACAATGAATAGAATGGGAAAAGGTCTTTACTATCCCACATCAGACAGAGGGCTGATTTTCAAAATATATTAAAAAAACTCAAAAAAATACACATCAAAAAACCCCAAATAATCCAATTTAAAAATGTCATACAGATATTAACAGAGGAATCTCAAATGGCTGAGAAACACCTAAAGTAGTGTTCAATACCCTTAGTCATCAGGGAAATGCAAATCAAATTGGCACTGAGATTCCATTGTATACCTGTCAGAATGGCTAAGATCAAAAACACAAGAGACAGCTCATGCTGGAGGGGATGTAAAGAAAGGGGAAGACTTCTCAGTTGCTGGTGGAAGTGCAAATTTATCCAGTCACTTTGGAAAACAATATTACAGTGTCTTGGAAAATTGAAAATCAATCTACTTCAAGACCCTGCTATACCATTCTTGGGCATATACCTAAAAGACTCTACCATACCGGGAAGATATCTGTTCAACTATGTTCATAGCATCCAGAAACTGGAAACTCTTAGATTTTTTTCTGCCACTTCTTCTCTATGATTTGTGATGAAAAAAAAAAGTATTGCATCTCAAAAGTTATTTTTATTGATTCTTTGTGCATTTCATATCATATACCCCAATCCTCTTCCTCTCTCCAACCCTCCTTAGCTAACCTATGCCTTTGCAACTTCTCCACAAATGAAAACATAAAAATACCTATGATAAAATTAAAAATGCAATTAAAAAAAATAAAAAATATTCAGCTTTGGAAGTTGCAGTGTTTCACAATAGTAACCTAGTCTGCCCTTTTCTCAAACAGTTTTGCTTGCAAATGTTCACTGCAATGAGTTGTTTGGTCTGGTTGAAGGCCTCTGGATTCTGCTGAACTCTCAACACTGGATCCTCACTGGGACTTCTCCCTGATATCCTGTGGTTGCCCCATGTCATAGAGATCCTGCAGCTTTCTTTCATAGGGCTGATACTTTCAGGTGTTCCAACAGTACTCAGATGTCTGGATGGTGTAGGCCAATTCAAAGCCTTGGAGCTGGGTCTGGGTGGTAGGTGAGTTGGTCAGTACACCTGCTATCCTATGCTCAGGCCACTAGGGCCAGCTCCTCTGCTCAGATGAGAAGCAGGGCCAGCTCATCCACTCTTACATCTTTGGGACCAAGTCTTCCACACTGCATAGATGATGAGTGAGGCTAGTTATCCTGCACTTATACCCTCTGGGCAGACTCATAAGTGGCCATGCCACCAGAACCAGGTCTACTGTGCTGCCCAGATGAGAAGAAGGCCTCCTCTCCAAGTGCAGCAGCCAGTGAGGGGTGAAGCCAACCAGCTGAGCTTCCCTAGTAATTTGACTAACAATCTTTTTGTTGACTACTGTTCTAAAGAAAATGTAACTCAGAACAGTACTAAGCTAAAAAAAATTGTAGTTTAATCTTCTTATACTGTTCATCTTAATTATGTGAGGGTGAAGTTATAACTTTAGCATTCAAAGCACCCTTTAGATATAAATTCAAATCTCAAAGGGAATATTATACTATCTGACATCTCAAATTACTTGTAGAACTTTTCACATAATTCTTCTACTCAACAAATCAAAAGCAAAGCCATTCAAGAAAATAAAAGGTAAATGAATCAATAAATGTAATTCAACAAAAACAAGCTTTCAAGAGTGATTTAGCTTCTACATCTAGTATAAATATCAAGCCAAGGGGAGCAGGAGAAATCTGTAATAGCCACAGTCAGTAAGAAGTCCTGGCTCAAATATGGAAAACAATTGAAAAAGACACTAAATGATATTCTTTGTTCTGCAAGTGCACACACACACACACACACACACACACACAGAGAGAGAGAGAGAGAGAGAGAGAGAGAGAGAGAGAGAGAGAGAGAGAGAGAGAGAGAGGAGGGGGGGATGGGAAGGGTATAGTACCAACCAATCAATGGGCTCAACAATAACATAGAAGAATGTCATAAATTTTGGGAAGAAAATATCTTACAAGAGAGAAAAAGGAATTATTAGAAAATTGAAACTGAACTTACACATGAAATTGCCACCATGTGAGAACTTGTTTGGTGAGTCTGGCAAGGAGCTCAGCTACTCAAATACCTTTGGCCCAAGAGCAGTCCTCCTCTGTCAAGAAAGGATGTCTTCTTTGATTGGGTGCACACCTTTGGGAGGGTCATATTTGAAATGGTGGATAAGGAAGAAAATACACACCTAGTGAGCCAGATCAACAGAACCAACCCATAACTCAAAAGGAGGAAAGTTAAAATATAACAAGATACCATGCAACATTCTGCAGAATGTGTAATGTATAAAATACTGGCAAGAATTTTAAATTATAGATACACTCTGCTAAGAAATATGATTCATTGCTAATACACCCAGTAACAGTCTACCATGACTAATTGCACATAAGTTGGTATATACTTCATCTGGGAGCAATCCATTCTTAATTATTACCAAAATAAATTTGTTAAATATATGCACTAAGAGATACATTTGCAAATGTCATAACAATATTGAATGTCATAAACAAAACCTACACACTTTAAAACATATACAACTGTATAAACAAATTGTTTATAATATGAATAACACAGAATTACATAATTACATGAATTAATTTTACAATTGTCAGGTTTTTTCTTTTTTCCCTTTTTTTAATTATTATTATTATGAACAAAGAAGTCACACTATCTAACCTTGTATATCCTTATTCAACGTCCCTTCCACCTCATACCACATCAGGTCATTCTTTCTTCTCCACAATCCCCATCCCTTCCCTGGGCAGGCTGCAGGCAGTCCCATGGTCCCACTGCCCCAGTATTGCTTAGTTCAGTCTCCACTCCTGGAAGATGCACTGTTCTCCCCCCTCCCTCAAGAGTGAGTCAGGTGTTCCTCTAGGGGGAGTGGGATCCAAGGTGTCAGTCCAGGGTGTTTCTGATCCCAAGCTGTTCAGTGGTTGTGGTTTGCAGCTTGGGCATGCTTTGCTTTTTTCTTGTTTGTTTGTTTGTTTGTTTGTTTGTTTGGAGTCCACTAATGAGTGAGTTCACCCCCTGCTTATCTTTCTGAGTTTGTGATACCTCAGTCAGTAGGATATTCTCCAAATCTATCCATTTACCTGCAAATTTTAGGATATTATTTTTTCTTACTGCTGAGTAGTACTCCATTGTGTAGATGTACCACAATTTGTTAATCCATTCTTAGGTTGAGGGACATCTAGGTTGTTTCCACATTCTTGCTATTACAAATAACACTGCTATGAACATAGTTGAGCTAATGCCTTTAGAGTGTGACTGTGCATCTTTAGGGTATAAACTCAGAAGTGGTATTGCTGGGTCCTTGGGGAGATTGCTGCTCAATTTGGATTTCCATACTGCATTCCAAAGTGGCTGAACAAGCTTACATTCCCACCAACAATGGAGGAGTGTTTCCCTTGCTCTGCATCCTCTCTAGCATAGGCTGTCCTCTGTGTCTTTTATCTTAGCCAATCTAACAGGTGTCAGATGGTATCTCAAAGTTGTTTTGATTTGCATTTCTCTGATGGCTAAAGATGATGAGAACTTTTTCAGGTGCCTTTCAGCCATTCGTATTTCTTCTGAGAATTCCCTTTTTAGATTTGAACCCCATTTTTTGATTGGGTTATTCAAGGTTTTGGGCTCTAGATTCTTGAGTTCTTTATGTATCTTAGAGATCAGTCCTCTATCATTTGTACGGTTGGTGAAAATCTTTTCCCATTCTGTAGGCTGTCGTTTTGTCCTATTGACAGTGACCTTGGCTTTACAGAAGATTCTTAGCTTCAGGAGATCACACTTATTGATTGTTGGTCTTAGTGTCTGTGCCACTGGTGTTTATTTAGGAAGTGGTTGCCTGTGCCAATTTGTAGAAGTGTATTTCCCACTTTCTTTTCTATCAAGTTTAAAGTGGCTGAGTTTATGTTGAGGTCTTTGATTAACTTGGATTTGAGTTTTGTGCAGGGTGACAGGCTTGGATCTATTTGCATTTTTCTACACACTTCCATCCAGCTATGCCAACACCATTTGTTAAATATACTATATTTTTTCCATTGAATATTTTGGGCCTCTTTGTCAAAGATCAGGTGTTCATAGGTTTGGGGTTAATGTCTGGATCCTCAATTCTATTCCATTGATCCACAAGTCTGTTTTTATGCCTGTACCAAGCTGTTTTTATTACTGTAGCTCTATTGTATAACTTGAAGTCAGGTGATACCTCCTGAGGTTCTTTTGTTGAGTAAAATTGTTTTGGCAATCCTAGCTTTCCTGTTATTCCAAATGAAACTGAGTATTGTCTCAAGGCCCAAAAAACTATTGAGTTGGGATTTTGATGGGCAGTGCATTGAATCTGTAGATTGCCTTTGGTAGAATTGCCATTTTTACTATGTTGATCCTACCAATCCAGGAACATGGGAGAGCTTTCCAATTTCTGATATCCTCTTCAATTTCTTTCTTCAGTGATTTAAAATTTTTGTCAATTAGGTCTTTTACTTCTTTGGTTATAGTTACTCCAAGGTATTTAATACTATTTGCTGCTATAATGAAGGGTAATGTTTCCCTTATTTCTTTTTCAGCTCTTCTATCTTTAGTGTATAGAAGGGCTACTGATTTCTTTGAGTTAATTTTTTATCCTGCTACATTGCTGAAGGTGTTTATTAGCCATAGCAGTTCCTTAGAAGAATTTTGTGGGTCACTAATGTATACAATATATCATCTGCAAATAGAGATAGCTTCACTTCTTCTTTTCCAATTTGTATCCCCTTAATCTCCTTTTGTTCTCTTATTGCTTTAGTTAAAACTTCGAGAACTATATTAAATAGATAAGGGGAGAGAGGACATCCTTGTCCAGTTCCTGATTTTAGTGGGATTTCTTTGAGTTTTTCTCCATTAAGTTTGATACTGGCTGTCGGCTTCTTGTAAATTGCCTTTCTTATATTTAGATATTCTCCCTGTATTCATGAAAATCGCCTTTCTTATATTTAGGTATTCTCCCTGTATTCCTGATCTCTCCAGGGCTTTAATCATAAAGGAGTGTTGGATTTTGTCAAAGGCTTTTTCAGCATCTAAGGATATGATCATGTGGTTTTGTTCCTTTAATTTGTTTATACAATGGATAACGTTTACGGTTTTTTGTATGTTAAAGCAACCCTGCATTTCTGGGATGAAGCCTACTTGGTCGTGGTGGATGATATTTTTTATGCATTGTTGTATACGGTTTGCTAAAATTTTGTTGAGAATTTTTGCATCAATATTCATGAGGGAAATTGGTCTGTAATTCTCCTTCTTTGTTGTGTCTTTGAGTGGCTTAGGTATTAGGGTGATTGTGGCCTCATAAAAGGAATTTGGCAATATTCCTTCAGTTTCTACTGTGTGAAATAGTTTGAGGAGTAATGGTAGTAATTCTTCTTTGAATGTCTGGTAGAATTCGGCACTGAAACCATCTGGACCAGGGCTTTTATTTTTGGGGAGGCTTTTAATGATAGCTTCAATTTCCTTAAGGGTTATAGGTCTATTTAGGTAACTAATCTGATCTTCATTTAATTTTGGTAGATGGTACCTGTCCAGAAAGCTGTCCATTTCTTCGAGGTTTTCCATTTTTGTGGAATACAGATTTTCAAAGTATGATCTGATAATTCTCTGGATTTCCTGGGGATCTGTTTTTATGTCCCCCTTTTCATTTCTGATTTTGTTGATTTGAACACTCTCTGTTTTTTGATTAGTTTGGCTAAGGACTTATCTATCTTGTTGACTTTCTCAAAGAACCAACACTTAGATTCGTTGATTTTTTTGTATTGTTCTTTTCGTTTCAATTGTATTGATTTCAGCTCTAAGTTTGATTATTTCCTGCCATATACTCTTTCTAGGTGAGTTCACTTCTAATTGTTCTAAGGCTTTTAGCTGAGCTGTTAGGTCTCTTGTATGAGATTTCTCTAGGTTTTTCATGTAGGCATCTAGCACTATGAATTTTCCTCTTAAGACTGCTTTCATTGTGTCCCACAAGTTTGCATATGTTGTGGATGCATTTTCATTAAATTCTAAGAAGACTTTGATTTCTTTCTTAATTTCTTCCTTAACCCAGAGATGGTTCAGCTGAGTGATGTTTAGTTTCCATGAGTTGGTAGGCTTTCTTTGATTTTTGATGTTGTTACTCTAACTTTAGGCCCTGGTGGTCCGTTATGTTACAAGGGATTATTTTCATTTTTTATATCTGTTGATATTTGCTTTATGACCAATTATGTGGTCAATTTTGGAGAAAGTTCCATGAGGAACTGAGAAATATGTATATTTCTTTGCCTTTGGGTGGAAGCTTCTGTAGATATCTATTAAATCCATTTGTATCATAATCTCTTTTAGACCTCTTATTTCTCTGTTGAGTCTCTGTCTGGTTTACCTATCCAGGGTTGAAAGTGGGGTATTGAAGTCTCCCACTATTAGGGTGTAAGAATTGATGTGGGATTCGAGCTTTAGCAGTGTTTCTTTTACATAAGTAGGTGCCCTTGTATTAGGGGCATAAATATTCAGGATTGAAATCTCTTCTTGACCAGTTTTTCCTGTGTTGAATAAGTAATGACCATCTTGGTCCCTTTTAATTGCTTTTAGCTTAAAGTCTACTTTGTTAGATATTAGGATTGCAACCCCTGCTTGTTTCTTAGGACCATTTGACTGGAAAATCTTTTTCCCAACCCTTTACTCTAAGCCTGTGTCTGTCCTTGCGGTTGAGGTGTGTTTCTTGTAGGCAACGGAAGGATGGCTTTTGTTGTTGTATCCATCTTGTTAGTGTGTGATGTTTTATAGGAGAGTTGAGTCCATTTATATTATGGGAAATTAGTGACCATTGATTGATATTTCCTGTCATTTTTGGTGGTAACTTGTTTGTATTTCCTTTCTCTGGAGTATTCTTCTGTGGAATTATTGATTGTTTGTGGTTTCATGGGTTTATCTGGGGTCCTGAGGTTGGAGTTTTCTCTCTAATAATCTCTGTAGCGCTGGATTGGTAGATTGATATTGTTTCAGTCTGACTTTGTCATGAAATATCTTGTTTACTCCATCTATGGTGATTGATAATTTTTCAGGGTATAGTATTCTAGTTTGGCAGCCATGCTCTTTTAGTGTCTATATAACTTCTGATCAAGTCCTTCTAGCTTTCATCGTTTCCATTGAATAGTCAGGTGTTATTCTGATGGGTCTGCCTTTATATGTGAGTTGGCCCTTTTCTTTAGCAGTTCTTAAAATTTTTTCTTTGTTTTGTATGTTTTGTGGCTTGATTATAATGTGGCATGCTGACTTTTTTGGGGGGTCATATCTATTTAGTGTTCTGTAAGCTTCTTGTATCTTTGTAGGCATTTCCTTCTTCAGGTTAGGGAAGTTTTCTTCTATGATTTTATTGAAAACATTATCTGTGCCTTTGAGTTGGTATTCTTCTCCTTCTTCTATTCCAATTATTCTCAAGTTAGGTCTTTTCATGGTGTCCCAGATTTCCTGAACATTTTGAGTTATGGCTTTTTTGGTTTTGGTATTTTCTTTGACCGATATATCTATTTGAGCTACTGAGTCTTCCACTTCAGAGATTCTATCTTCCATCTCTTGAACTCTGCTGATTATGCTTGTATCTGTGGTTCCAGCTTTTTTCTTCAGGTTTTCTATTTTCTTCTTTGCCTCATTTTGTACCTTTTTTATTGCTTCTATTTCAGGTTTAGTTCCTGGCATGTTTCTTTCATAGATTTGTTCATCTCTTCTAATTTTTTGTTTGTATTTTCTTCTATTTATTTAAGGCTATTTTTCATATCTTCTTTGAGAGCTTTGATGATCATCAAAAAGGAATTTTTGGTGTTGCTTCCTTCTGTTTCCTCTTCATTGCTCAGTTCAGATCTTGTAGTTGAAGGACCGCTACTTTCTTCTGGAGTTATCTTGTGGTTCTCTACATTATTATATATATTTTTGCACTGGCATCTGCCCATGGCTTTAGTGGTTCACGATTAGGTATCTCCTAGTCAGTTGTGGCACACAGGTTTGTGTGTCTCCTGTCACCTCTGAATAAAAGATCTGCTCAATATCTACCTCGTCTCTGGGCAGGGGACTGGATTTGAACTCTTCAGTCCTTATCTGATTGATCAGTTGGAGGAAGGTGGCCGTGCAAATTCCCTCAGCACAGCTGGGGGGACCCTGGCAGACCGACTTTATCTCTGTTGCTACAGAGTGTGTGGGGACAAGCTCCACAGACAGCCCCTGATCCCAGAACTGGAACCCGACCAGAACACAATTTTCCCTGACAAGGATTCAGGCACTGGGGCCTGCTGAACCCACCTCACGTTTGGGTGTCTGAGACTATCTTTCAGAGTCCTCAGTCCTTATTTCTTTGATCCATTGGAAGTGCATGGTCGTGCAAAATCCCTCAGCAGCAGCTGTGGAGACCCTGGCAGACCGAGTTTATCTCTGTCTGCTACGGAATGTGTGGGGACCCAATTTTCAGTTTTGTAAAGAAGAGAAAATTGTGAGACACTGGTCAGTGGGCTTTCATTTTATTTATAATCCTTTGTACTGTATATTTATTGTGTTTTGTATGTATGCTGGAATGATGTACAAGTTTAAAATTTCAATAATTTCTCTGCCTTTCTCCAAGTATGCCATACAATAGTATCTAATAAGAGAAACTTACTTCAGCTGGAGTTTGCGAAGTTCAATCATTAAAACTCGAAGATGGTTGTGGTCTACAGAGTCATCTGAAGTCTGGCAGTTCTAAGTCTACATGGCCAGTGCACTGTTAGTTAGAGAACAAAGAAGTCAAGGGCCAGACCACAAAAAGCATTGTGGACTACTACAAATTATTACTAAAAATTAGGTTTGATGGCTTAGAGAGGTGACTTGTAAGTGCAAAGTTCATACTATGCACACATAAGAACCTGAATTTGGATCCCAAGAGCCCATGAAAAATCAAGGCAAGGCAATGTCTATGATTACAACACTGGAGATAGGCTGACCCTTGTAGCTTACTGGCCAGCTAGTCTAGCCAAATCTGTGAAACCCAGGTTCAATGAGAAACTCTGTCTCGAAAAGTAATGTGGACACTGAAAGGAAGACATACAGCATCAATTTCTTATATCAGCAAGCATGCACACACTTGCATGTGAAGCCTCACACATGCAAAAATGTGTTTATATACAATACACACAAAATAGATTCAAAATTAGACCCTAAGAATTACACAGAAAAAATTTAGACTTGAGCATTCAAATGATAGTTGTCTCCTCTATTTGGTCTAATTGATTAAGAGAAGACTTGAGTCATCACAGTGAGAGTGAGACTGTTTTTGTTACTCTGGAAGGTTGGACCATTTCTCAAATTAAAATGTGCCATTAACAATCAGCCATCTTTTATTTGAATCTCTCTTTGATGAGGCAGTTGGTTTAAATGAGAACCGCCCTCATATTCTCATGTTTCAATCTGTGGTACCATGGTAGTGGAACTGCTTAGGGAGGATTAAGCCGTGTGGCCTTGTCAGAGGAGGTTTGTCACCAGGGGTGAGCTTTGACTCAAGTCATTTCAAGCCCGTTCTTTCTACCTCCTAATTATGGTTTGAGATCTAAGCTTTCTGCTGTTTCTACCTCTACATATTTGCACCACCATCACTGACTCCAACATTCTAGAGTCATTCCAATTAAGCTCTTTCTTTTATAAGTTGCCTTGGCTATGGTGTTTTTTCACAGCAATAGAAAAAAATATAGTTGTATGCCACCATGAGCTGGGTGCTAGATAAACCTCCAAGAACTCACAGGATGTCCCTGCCTAGGTCTCCAACCAATAGCGAAGGTGTTGCCTAAACAGGACTTTCCCATAATCAAATGAATAACCACCCTAAGTGCCATCACAGAACTTACATTCAATAATAAATAGAGGTAGAGGCAGGGATACATGGCTGAGAATGGGGCTGAGTCCCTGCTCCAGCTGATAGCAGAGGAGGAGACTCTGTATGAGCAAAGGGATAGGAACTATGAAAAAAATTCTCACAGTGATGGCTGGCTTGAGCTCTGGGGAGCTCACTGAATCAAAAACAGCCACATGGGAACCATCTGGAAAAGGGACTAAGCCCTCCAAGGATAGGCAACTGTCCAATGGCATAGACAATATGTGGAGCCTCATGGTGAGGGTTCAGATTGTGTTTCTGTGGATGGACTGGCACCTTGGAGACCATTCCCTGCAGAGGAACACCTAATCCAGTGTTGATATTAGGATGAAGAAATTGAACTTGCCTAGAGTTGATGCTGAGCTAATCCACCTTGGTATCTCTTGCGCTTTCAGGGGAAGAAATTTGGCAGTGGGAAGGAGGGAGGCTGAAGACTGACCAGGAGAGTTTGGGAAGGGGAACGGAGTTGGAACAAGGGGATAGATGAATAAAAAATAAAACTTTATTCTATAAAAATAAAAAAATTATAGATGTAAAAATGATCATTTGTGTATGTGTGCAGTCATGTTCCCATGTGTGCATCTATATGTAAAGGTGCATATGCATGTGTATGTGTTCATGAAGACCCAAGGTATACCCTAGGTGTGTTCTTCAGGAAGTATCCATCTTGTTTACTAAGATAGCATCTCCCACTTTTGTCTAAAATTTACTAATTTATTTATGCTTCCTTGTCATTTATCCACTCCAATTTAGGGCTGAAAAGTGAACACATGGTAGAAACTTTGAGTGTCATGTACAAGGCTCTGGATTTGGTCCTCAGCACTGTAAAGAAATTGGTTAATAAATAAGAATAATAAATATTTCTACTCATATCATTATAAAAGTTTCAGGAAGCCAAATAGTACTTAAGTAACCAATTGTTAATATTTTTAGAAAGTAGTCTTTAATTTACTTTGAGGATTTAGGGAATTCCTAAGAGAGCCATCATGGAGTAAATGAGGTAAAATTTTTCAAAGATTTTGTGTTTTTTCTTTTTTTTCCCATGTCATCCTAACAGATTTAATGTAACCATCTTTAGCTCTCTGGGCTTGGTTGAATTGATCCCAGACTGTCTGACCTTTGCCTCTTTTAAGAACAAAAGCTTCAGAAAGTTCTGAATTGCTCTTAGATAGAAATTAAGATTTCACTGTAGAATGCATTTGCATTTTTGCTTGAGCTGGAGCCTTTGGGGGAGTTTGGGTGAAGTCTTCAACATGGCTGTAATTCCCTGTGGGTCCCTGGGGATAGCTTCTGACCTTGAGAGACTTTCCACAAGGTTCGTATTTATATAAGATACTCTAAATCACTTAAACAACAAAAAATAGTGTAATGGCTATAAAAACACTTAAATATTAAATGTTAAAAGCAATACCATTTTATTGACATTTTCATGGGTTGAACTAATTAGTCAGGGTGCCTTAGCTAAAGCTGGGGGTTAATGAAGAGAGGTTAAGGTTCTGTTATGGGTTATAGTTGTTTTGCTTTCCTATACTCACCAATATTTTACAGATAAATAGAACATTAGTCATAAGAGGCTAAGGTCTGAAATATTTATTCAAATATATTCCCTTCTGACCTACAAAATTGTAGTTTTCGATAATGTGTGAAAACTAAGGCCATTGTTCTCCCTGAGAAGCAAGCCTCTGCCAGGAAAGTTCATGACTGCAGAGTCTAAGGTACTTGAATATTGATCTCTATGTTCAACTATCAGCATCACTTAAGACAAAGACTTGAAGCTAAACATCTGCCATCTAGGAAGTGGCGATGACAAGAAGTTATACAATGGCTAACTCAGTGTGGATGGACAGCATCAAGTTCAGTTGAGGGAATACATGTGAGTTTCACCTTCATTAAGATTTAGAGAACTTTGAAAGATAGTTTCCATGGGCTACGATCACCATCAGAGGAATGGAATGAAGATACCACAGAAAGGATCATTTTACATTCCATCAAAAGTCCTCTCTATGTGAATGAATTATGGTAGATATGCTACAGTAATTTATTACTGACAATGAAAAAAACATTGGTTGTGCTGTGTAAGCTTAATGGCATTTTGATTGGTGTATGTGAAATAAACATATAGTTTGGGGATTATTTTATTTTTATTTATGTGTGTTTACATATATGTGTTTGTTTGCATCCTTCTGTGTATGCCATATGTATATGAATGCTCAGAGATGTCAGAAGAGAACATCAGACAGTTGGAAGTCACCTGATGTGGGTTCTGGTAACTGAGCTTCAGGCCTCTACAATAGCAGTAAATGTTCTTAACTGCTGAGCCATCTCTTCAGCCCTTGGTGTTCCATAGTTTTAAAAGCTTTGATTTACTCACATGTCTATCTATACTTAATTGTATTAACTCTAATATCAGTCCATAGGTTAATTAAATACTTTCTTCTGTTCCTTGTTAGAACAAAATATGGATTTACCTTAAAGTTTTAGCATATATATATTTATTCAAGTAAACACCTTTCCTAAAGAAAGCATGTACGGATTTAGTTCAAGTTGCATGATTTCCACTATGCAATATTTGAAGCCAGTGTAATGGAATAGAACATAATTTAAAAATTAAAAAAAATGTATTTTTCTTTAAAATACAAGTAATGTAATGATAAAGAAGTGGCATACAATAGAAATGAGAAGCAACAAAAGAACCAGACCATGGATCAGTAATGAAGAGAATGAAGCTGAGAAACTTATACACAGAGAGAAGATTCGCAAGGCATCTTAGGAAAGAGATTGATGGGGGATGCTGAGAAATAAAAAGTTGACTGTGGTGGCAGACAGAATAAAATAACTATTAAAAAGTACTAGATACCTGTGACTTACTTCATATAAATTGATAGGATGAGAATGGACATGGCCTTACTACATAAACAGAAACCTCTTGTAGTGTATCTCAAAAAATGACAATATTAAATTTAGTAACTTTAATATCCCCAGAAAGTTACATATATTCAAAAAGTTCCAATTAATATCAAGTTTTATTCTGATGAAACAAAAAACTAGTTAACATGTGAAAGAACAAATATAAAAGAAAATAATAAGATACAATAAAATGTTTTGTCTTAAATACAATGAAATGGCTAAACAAAAAAAAATTCAATAAATCTGGATAAGTCTTTGAGCCAATTAAGTATTTTTAAACATTAAATTAAATTTAAATATTAACATTTAAATATCAAATATTTATTAAATAGCATTTGAGTATCCATGACTTCTGCAACTAAACAGAAGAATCTTACCACTATATAATATATCCTAGTCACACGCTTCAGACATCTAAACATAAAAAACGTCCACCTCAACACTCTGAGATTTCTCTGGTGTGAGAAACCAAGGCCATATGGGCATATCTAGTTATATCCTGCCATTAATGCTTCTGTATTTATTTTTGTGAGTCTATCCAAAATGCAATAAATAGTCCTATACTGTATTCTGTTATTAACCCATTAATGAGCATGGCCTTTTAGTCTTTACTGATGAGGAAGCAATCCCAAAGGCACACAAACAAGCCATCTTGTCTGGCTCATCCCAAATAAACAACTCACAGCAACAATAATCAGAATAAAAAGACCATTTTAAGACAGTTAAATTTAGGATAATTTATTAGACAGCCATAGAAATTGCAACAGCAGCTGAACATCTCAGGGGATATTCCTTGACTTGACAGCTATTTTAATTTTAAAAAAATGCAAAGATACAGAAAATGAGAAATGGATAAATCACACATAGATAAGAACAGCAGTAGTCAATTTTGGGTGGTTTCAGAGATTTCAAAATAGCTATTATTAACACTAAGTTTAAAGGATCCTTAGATTGTTCAACATAGACTCAAGCAATGCCAAATTAATTTGACAACTGTAAAATATACACAAAATAATATTTGAATCTTTGGTATGTAGATGTCAGAGAACTCCTGGGAATCATTTCTCTCCTTCCACTGTTGATTGTATGGGTTGAACTTAGGCCAGGTGGCTTGATAGCAAGTCCCTTCCTTACCCACTGAGCTATCCACATTCCATGAAGTTGTCTTTCCCTAGGAGGAATGATGATAAGCAAAAAGCCAGCTAAGTCTCAGAATCGTTGTCCTTGAATCAGGGAATCCAGACAAAAGCAGGACCTCATCCAAGAGTTCCCTTTCAGAGAAGATTGAGTACATTCAAGATTGTATAGCCTCAGACATGATCCCAATAAAGTACCTCTAGAAAAGTAGTTCTCCACTTGTGGGTCACAACCCATTGGGTGTCAAATAACCTTATAATGGGATCACATTCCAGATATCCTGCATATCAGATATTTACATTATGATTCATAGTAGTAGCAAAATTAGAGTTATGAAGTAGCAATGAAAATGATCTTACAGCCATATTAGGAAGTAATTTATTAAAAATTTACAGCATTAGAAAGTTTGAGAAGCACTGCTCCAGAAACTAAAAGATAGAACAAATCTCCATTGTGTAAATCAGGGTCACTGTTAGCTCTCAAGGTGAAGGGATTGTAGAATGGAAAATGAGAAATTTCTGTAAGGATAACAACATTCGTGGTAAAATGCATGCAATTACTTGTCAAGCCATGGAAACATCCACTCACAGGCTATATTTTATGTTTGTAATTTAACATCATTTTTCTTTCAATGAACACTGTGTAGTTTCTAAATTTTATTCTAAAAAACCTAATTACAACAAACTGTCTTGTTTGTCTTTCATTTTTTTTTTAATCATGACAACCTAAAGTTTCTATATCAGAGTAGAAACTCAGTCACTTTTGAATTATCTCATTATGAGGCAATGCTGTTTTATTTGACAAAATTTGACTTGGATACATTTTTTTAAAGAATCTCCAGACTAAATGAAGACATAAATGCCTATCTGATAATAGTGTCATTACTTAGTATTAGCTGATCAAAGTATTTGTGGGTAATGAAAGTGAATTTTCCAGACCAAATCAGTCAGTAATTTAGATTACTTGTTACTCCATAGCTAAAATGAGCAGGGCTGTACTTACGGAATTTGTGTCACAAGCATTTTGTATATTTTTAGTGTCTGTCACATTACCATCTGAAGCCTCTTTTATGTACTACTTATACCTAACTAAGAAGGCATTTAATGTGGATGGATTGTTAAACACTCTAATATGGATTATTAGATTATATAAAATTGCAGGCTGGAGAGATGGCTCAGTGGTTAGGAGCACTGACAGCTCTTCCGAAGGACCAGGGTTCAATTCCCAGCTCCCACATGGCAGCTCACAACTGTCTGTAGTTCCAGTTCCAGGCAAACATCAAGGCAAATAAATGTTTTTTAAAAATTGATCTAATTATATATTTAAGACTAAAATAATTGGGGAATTGAAAGTATCTTGTATATAGGAATTTATATCTCAAAAATATTTCTTATACATTTTTATTTTTATTTTCAACTTAGAAATGTTTTAAAAGCAAAGTTTACATGTAGAGACTTCTAGTTGACACAGATCTGGGTGTCTATGTCTCTGGAAAGGGTGGTTGCTTTGGGTCACCTTCCATTCTCCAATTTAAAGGCTGTGTCATGTTTATACAGCCAAGGAAGAGGGTGCCTGTGCTTCATTAGTCTTAAAATTATTTTACCAAATTACCTTTGTAGTGCTTAGTAGAAATAATATGTATAATACCTGGTCAGGACAAAGACATTGCTGTGTAGTCCTCCTAATTTAAATACCCCCACCACTAGATGCAGGATGTTAAGACTCTGAAGTATGCAAAACCTACAATGCCCAGAAGTAAAGGAAACTCAGAATAATGTGGAAACACAGGAAGTCTCAAAACTCACAAGGCTCTTCCAGGTTGCATAATCCCTAATGATTGCTAAGAAGAGGAGACTCAGTCTGGTTTTGGGGCCTGAAATTCTTGTTGAGAGCTTGAGGGATGCAGCTTTGATGACTCACAGGCTGACAGCTGTGCTTTTCAGTGACACAGCTGCTTTTGAGTCATCAGTATTCCTGTAAGTACCCACATTCAGCTCACTGGTTCTCTAAGCCACAAGTGAGAGGAATTATTTCTCTGGTCGGTTGTAAGTGTGATTTTTGTGGTGGATGCATGTTTGCTGATGTCTCTCCAGGAAAAGCCACACAATAGATGTTTAATGATATAAGTTTATGATTTTTTAAATCATTAATAGTATGGTCCATTATTCAGCCCCTGTGTAGTTCCCATCTGTGGCATGACTCAGGTTCTCATAATTAATTCATAGTCCCTAGGATAAAACAAATGCCTTTTCAAAATAGGTAAATAAATATAAACAATTAAGTATTTAAAACCTAACCACTTAGTTGTTCAATAATTACGTTGTTGAAAATTATACATAGAAATTAAAATACTTTTATTCACTCTAGAGAAGATAAGTCACTGACTTATTAAATATAACCATTTATATCATCCTCAACTACTCAAACTTCAGAATCAGGCTGGCTGCCTCCACAGAAGCCTATGCATACTCAATTCTACATTATCTTTACTGTTCAACCAAGATTCCACAGATCTATTTTGCCCAGACACTTTTTACTTGAAAGGGGAAAAAGACATATTCTAATGTTGACATTTAGAACTAGCTTATTTAAACATGTCATATACTCAGTGTCCAAAATATCTAACACCACTGGAAGTCTTTATAATCTTAAAGTATCTCATGGTGTCTTGTGAATTACCATGATGTCTCAGAGCAATTGGCCATACCTAGCCAAAAAAAAAAAAAAAAGCTTTCTCAAGGTTTTGAGCTCTAATAACATTTTGTTGTTTGTTGTTGTTGTTTGGGTTTTTTTTTTTTTTTTTTGGCTAGGCATGTCTAACTGCCCTGAGACATCATGTAATTCACAAAAAATGGGGCTCAGAACTAAAAAGGGAATTCTCAGCAGAAGAATTATGACTGACTGAAAGGCACTTGGAAAAGTGCTCAACATCTTTAGCTATCAGAGAAATGAAATGCAAATCAAAACAACTTTGAGATACCACCTTACACCTGTCAGATTGGCTAAGCTAAAAGACACAGATGACAGCCTGTGCAGGAGAGGTTGTGGAGCAAGGGGAACACTCCTCCATTGTTGGTGGGAGTGTAAACTTGTTCAACCATTCTGGAATGCAGTATGGCAGTTTCTCAGAAAACTGGGAATCAATCTCCCCAAGGATCCAGCAATACCATTTCTGGGTGTATACCCTAAAGACACACATTTGCACTTCAAAGGCATAAGCTAAACTATGTTCATAACAGCATTATTCGTAATAGCCAAAAAAACAGCTTAGCATGTCCAAGCTGCAAACCACAACAACTGAACAGCTTGGGATCTGAAACACATTGGACTGGCATCTTGGAGTCCATTCCCTCCAGAGAAACACCTGACTCAGTCTTGATGTAGGGGTGAGGAAAGCAGATCTGCCTGGAGTGGATGCTAAACTAAGCTACCTTGGACCTTGAGACCTCCTGCCCTTGCTGGGGAGGAGATGAACTGATGGAGAGAAGAATGAGTGACTGGGAAGGGCAGGAAGGGGAAGGGAGCCTGAACAAAGGGATACATGGATTAAAAAAAAATGACTTTTTTCACAATTTAAAAAAAAGAAAAACAATGTTTCTCATTATCAAGTACAACTTAGTAGGTATCTGATTTAATATAAGAAAGCATGAAATTATTAAATTGAGACTACAAAACAGAAGATAAGATATTCGATTAATGAGCTCTTGGAAGGACCCTTTGACTTTCATAAAGAGCACTGAAACTGGAGGAAACAAACTTCCATACCAAGTACAGTATTCCCAAAATGATAATATCACTTCCATGTGAGAACTCACTGTATTCTTTAGAAATTGCAGCATGTGGCTTGAACCAAATGGAGATGGAGTGGATCTACATTTTCTATTCAGAATTCTCAAACTTGGAAAGCTCTGGGAAAATTTGTCAATTTAGTACCAAAATTCTTTCAGTAGGGAATTTGTGATTCTTGTGAAGATAGACTAAAAGAGACCCATTTACCCTTATGCCTCAAACAATCAATCAGAAATGATAAATGGTGGTAGTTTATAAGCTGTCCACCATAAGGCAATGGAAGGTACTGATCCTGTACGATATGATGCTAAACAAGCTGAGCCCAATGACTACCTCCAGCTATTACCAAAATATCAGAATGGTGAAGAAAGTATTTTCTTTGATTGAGGAACTAGTGACAGTGGTCTGAATAACTGCGTAGATGTGGAGGGGAGTGTGCCCATACTTATTTTTTAGTTCCTTTTGAGAATTTGATAGAGCACGCAAATATGTAATCCTAGAACTGAAAAGTGGAAGCAAGTGATTCAGGAGTTCAAGGTCATTATCAGCTACAAAGGCAGTACAAGACCAGAAGACAATGCTTCTTGAGTACTTGACTGAAAAAGTAAAGCCAAAAGTCAAACAAAACCATAACAAAGAAAAAGCAATAAATAAATAAAGAGATAAATAGATAGACAGACAGACAGGCAGACAGACAGACAGACAGACAGACAGACAGACAGACAGACAGATAGATAGATAGATAGATAGATAGATAGATAGATAGATAGATAAAACCACAACAAACATTCTCTCTCCTCAGGTCTTCTTCCCATGCCCTTACAGCAATAAACTGCCCTTAATCTTTTTATATAGTCAAGATCTTGAATGTCTACACTTCTATCTCTATCTCTAAGTTCTGGGATTACAAGCATGGCCCACCATGCCTAGTTTTTCTGGAGCTTTGGATTTAATTGAGATTGTCATGAATGTGAGGGCATCACTCTTCTAGCATCGAAACCTACTTTTAACGTACTTAGGCACATGCGCGTGTGCACACACACACACACAAACATATATTATGCATACCACACACACACTACACACTAAACACATATGATTTTATAGAGAAGAAAACTAAATAACTCATAGCATTCTCAACATATTTTCCTGAATACTAACATCTTTATAGTGATACAGCAGTGTAGAATATTAATATTAAGAAAAATAAGTTTCTCAAGGCTAGCTTTTGTTTTTTGGCTGAAAGTAATAGAGTGTTACTGTTAAAATCAACAAAGAGCCCAGAGTTGTCTGACTATAGATCCACATTATCCAAATCCACTGTTGGCAACTACCACCATCTTTCCTATCTACAATTTTTGACATTAACAATATAGACATCAGTAAGACCCGTCCATGCAACACCAAAACCCTGCGAGGAACAGCTCAAGGCAGCATGAAAACTACACATGCAAGTTCCTGTTAGAACACAAAAGTCAATAAAACTCCTTTGAAATTCCTGCATTTATATTTTAGAGACCTTTGAAGCAGTTGAATGTTGATTTTTAAGTTGTTTTTAGTTATTTAAGACAGTGTCTAACTATACAGTCATAATTGTTCTGGCCTAGAATTTTCTATGCAGACCAAGCCTCCTTTGATTGTATGTTGATCATCTTGTTTCTGCCCTCTAAGCACAGGGGTTACAGGTATGAGCCATCATGTCTCGTATTGAAAACACAGTTTTTAAAAGCTCATTGTTTGTCCTTACAACCAACGTGAGGGCCCTTGGTTTGAAAGAGCATGTTAGAACAAGCAGAGTCCCGCATTGTGCTGATCAGATTTAACCTTGCTTGACAAATACCTGAGAGGGACAATATAAATGAGCAGGGATGTACTTGGGTTCATAGTTCTAGAGGCTTGATGATCTGGAATCTAGTAAGGCAGAGTATCATGAGGAAAAGGTTAAGAGTATGGAAGAGGGGCTGAAGAGATGGCTCAGTGGTTAGAAGTGCTAATGATCTCTTGCTAATGATCCAGAGTTCAGGTCCCTGCACCTACGTCAAGTACCTGACAATAGCAAGTTATTCTGTGTCCAGGGCATCTGAGGCCCCTGGCCTGTCTAAACACACACACACACACACACACACACACACACACACACACACACACACAAACACAGAGAGAGAGAGAGACAGAGAGACACAGAAACACAGAGAGAGAGACTCATATATATACATATGAATGAATAGAAAAAATAAAGATAAATATTTAAAAAGAGTGTGGAAGAACAAAGGTCATTCTCTTATGACAAGAAACAGAGGGAAAGACAAGAAGGACCAGGGATAAGACATCCCTACACATAACACACAGGGCCTATTCTGTGTGTGATTTCCTGTCAGATGTCTTCTGGTGATGCTGCAGCATGGGTTCCAGTGCCTCAGACAGAAGCCTTAAAATCAAAGGACCAGATTACCTAACTCTACTTGTCTTTGATAGTTGTGAATTCCAGGATCAGTACCATCTATTCCTTGGGTCAAGATTCTCCTATGAGAAACAAGTATTTATTTTAAATCAAATGTTAATGCTTTTCTGTTCAAATGAAACCCCATGTTATACATCAAGCTTTGTTCACTGTGTTTAAATGGAATAGGCAAAGAGAATATATTCTTTTGAATGGATTGTGCCTATAGATAACATGAAGCTCTTGTCCTAACAGAAGGATATTCTGCCAGCAGTAAAAGGAAAATACATCAGGCTGACAGACTGTGAGCTGAATAATAGATGCAGTTGTGAGAGGCATATTCCTTCTCAGAGTGTGTACATCTAAACTAGTTCAGAGAATACAGCATTAGCAGAAAAAAAAAAAAAACAATATGCAGTTGTGTTAGCCTGGTATTGCTGTCAGATTCAAGCAGTTAGATGTTTGAATCAGGAATCCACTAAATTGCCTTAAAAAAAAAAAAAAAAAAACAAAGGCTTGTCACAAAAGTATTTCCATTAGCTAACAAACAATAGCTAAAAATACATTGAATGAAGTGCAAGCATGTTTTCTTTTTACATATACAATTTGTTCCAAGAAAGAAAGATAATTATGATGGATCAAATGTCTACTAAGGGCTGGGAGCTACATTAGATGGTAAACAAATTCTGTCACTTTGTTCATGTAATGAACTTTTTAAGGAAGTGTTCTATTATCTCCAGCTAACAGATAAGGGAAATTGGTATTACTAGTCCATCAGGCTGCACTAGTCTGCTTAGGAGTGTCATGGGTACCTTCTATGAGTCCTCTAGAGAATGGTCAGGACTCAGTCTTTGCTTCTTGCAGTTCACATAAGAGAATAAATACATTAGACAAATTGTTAATAGTCTAAATCTACTTGTTATCTTCAATGTGTTTTCAGTGATTTTGTGCTTTGGAATAATGCTCTTGTACACTGTAAAGATTTGCCACTTGATTGCTTTAATAACATGCTGACTGGCCAAAAACCAGGTGGGAAGTATAGGCAGGACACCAGACTAGGAGAATTCTGGGAAAAGGAAGGTCAGAGTCTGGAGTTTCGAGCCAGAGACAGAAGAAGCAAGATGAGAATGTTGAGCTGACAAAAGACATCAAAACATAAGCCACATGTCTAGACACAGATAAGAATAATGGGTTAATTTAAGTTGTAAGAGTTAGGTAGTAATAAGTGTGAGATAATGGCCAAGCATTTATAAGTAATAATAAGCCTCCAAATCAATTATTTCAGAAGTGGTTGCTGGGTATTTGAGAACTGCTGGTAGGACAGAAACTTCTGACTACAGATTTTCATATTATAAAATGCATTAGCAGGCTGGAGGGATGGCTAAAAGGAGAACCTCACTGACAAGCCTGATGACCTGAGTTAAATCTCTAGTATCTACATGCTAGAGAAGAAATCTGTTTCTTCAGGTTGTCCTGTGACCAAATTCACTAGATTTCTCCCTCTGTGAAATTATATAGACAGTAAAGATTCCTAGGAGACATTTTCAGGCCAACAGAGCTGCCTGAAAGTTCCTCAGACAAGTCAAGATACATAGAAGAAGGGGAGAGCATTTGAACTGCCAGCAAACAGTTTCCAATCTCTTGAGCTACTGTAGGTTATGTAGTATGTTCTGGGTTTCCAGAAACACTAACTGTTACCTAGTCTGGGATGAGCTTTGGTCTTTGAGTCATTTCTAATGCTATAAGTAACCCATTACCAGAGTACTGTAAGTAACTTTAATAAAGATCATGTCACCAAGATGGACTTTGGTGGCATTCCTACTTTTATCTGTTAGGTTCACTATCTGCGGTGAGTCAACATTTGTTAATGTTACCTCAGGATTAGTGTCACACAATCAGCTCTAGGACAAAATCCCAACATAGAGCAAAGGTGGGCAAGAAGGCCTCCCTGTCTGAGGAGTTGTTGGCATTGATAGATGTTGGGAAAGACAAAGTCATCTTTCTTTAATACCTGATACCTAATATGTCAACTGTACTCAACAGTTGCTGACAGAAGGGGAGTCAGTTTTCTTTAATGGTGTGATGCCAATTATGCTAGCATACTTGGGCATGCATGCCACACACCCAAGAGCAAAACCTGAACTTGTGGGTTGGGGAGGATGCAACATTGGGTGGTAGAAAAGTAAGAGATATGGAATAAGTTTGGAGAAGAAGATAAATATGGTCAAAGTACATTATATGAAATTCTCTTTTTTTACAATTAGTAGACATTAATCTTTTTATTATGAATAAAGTCATATATTTTATCTATGTATCCCCTTGTTCAAACTCCCTTCCCCCTCCTTCCCCTCCTAGTCACACTCTCTCTTCTCCCAATCATTTTATCTTAAAGTATAGAATGGATGGAGAAAAACTCCAAGTCAACATCCAGCATCCATGCTCACAGATACATACATATCTACATATACACACATAAATTCATACCAGCCAAAACTACAACAAAAATAAAGTAATATGAGGTGAGCCACTGGCTTGTGTGGTGGATGTAATATTACTATACAGTACTCCATGCTAGCCAATTAATTTAGAAAAAGCCTCTATTAATAAGATGTACTGATTGGCACTTTAATAATCTACAAACAACAACAAAATAGAGAGAATCAGTACCTCCTGAGCATTCCCCACAAAGGGAAACAATTACATAAATAAAAAATGCTAATTCCAAGCAAGAATGCCAGCCAGTCAGCTATCCAGAGACTGCAGTGTAGGCTGGAGGAATTATTAGTGAGCTGGGAAGAATAGCCGATCAAAGACACACAGTTTTCTTCTTGGAAAAGCATTATTAACCCAAGTAAAACACACTGAATAAAAGCAATTTGGAAGCTGTGCTTCCTCAGAGAACTCATCTTAGCACAAGAAAAAGCATATACATGATGTTCCATTCCCAAGAACACAATAGCTCTCCCACCAGCACAAGATAAGAGATGATCAAGAGTTGTGTTTGGCATTAATTTTGATAACTGTAACATTTTATATGGTCACAGAGGCTAAGTTCTATGGTACCCCTCTTACTAAGCTTCCCAATGAACATGTGTCACTTCAAGGTGATAATTTCATCAAGTTTCTGAATCTATGTCTTTAAATATTACATTTATTTGCTTTCTACTCAAAGCAGAAAAAGTTAGTTGATGATGACATTGGAACACTGATTTTTTTATATTAAATGGACTTTTAATGAAAACAGAAAAAGATTAGAATACTACTGGTATTGACATTTTCTGAATGGCAATTCTGCAAAGAAACAGCCAAATCTTTTGTTTAATAGGTTATGATAAGATTGCATCTTCAAAACTAGAACATTTATAATATACAAGACAGAAATAATACCTCCTCCTGCTCCAAAAGCGGATTATGCCTAAGAGAAAATGTTTCTCCTTTTTGTGATGATGAAGTTTGACAATAACCAGGCTCAAGGCACCATGTATATAAGCACATGAGTCTTTAATAAGTGCAAAATAAGTGTGTTTTACAAGTATATAAGCATACATAAGAGTTAACAATATTATCTGTGGAAACTACGAGAATGTAAAAGTTAAGAAAATCCCCAAACTATAGATACCAAAGGAACTAAGCATTTCCATTTTTTCATACATTTTAGTTTTTTTCATTTCTAAAATTGCAGTCATGTGGTGAAATGACAGAATGGTAAAGGTAAGTGCAATTGATAAATAACCTAAATGGAATCTTCACAATGTCTGTGTGCTAGAAAAAGGTTAGACAGAAGCATGTGCTATACAGTTCATTAACATGATGCTTTTCTTAGTTACCTTTGACTATCAGCTTAACACAGCCTAAAGGCACCAAGGAAGGCTCATTTGACAGATGTACTAGAATGGTTAACCTTTGATCATGTCTGTGGGATATTGTAAGTATTAATTGATATGAGGGGGCACACACATCACTATGGACAGCTCCATTCCCTGAGCAAATGGACCTGATCTGTGTAAACCTCTTTTCCTCCTACTGGGTGGACACTTTTATCCTTGATATGAAAGTATGTGCCTCGTCTTATTGTAAATTCTATGCTCTATTTGGTTGATATCGCTGGGAAGTCTTCTCTTTTCTGAAGGGAAATGGAGAAAGAGGAGTAGGTTTGGGGGACAGAGGAGGAGGTGAAGCATTGCTGGGAGGAGTGGGCAGGAGAACTGCATTTGGATGCAATGTGTGAGAGAAGAATAAATTTAGAAAGTGAGAGAGGGGGAAGGAGGAAGGGAGGGAGGGAGGGAGAAGGGAGAAAGGAAGGAACAAAGGAAGGAACCAATGAACAAAGGAGCAAAGAAACAAAGCCAGAAAGATGGCTATGTATGTATTAGCCAGAGAGAAAGCCAATAAGTAGCACCCTTCCAGTCTCTGCTTTAGGTTCCTTCTTTCAAGCTTCCCTCACTGACAGACTATGACTTGTAAACCGAAAAACAACGAAACAATCTCACACAGTTTTCCAATAACCTGGTTTTGGTCAGAGTATAATGCCACAGAAACAAAAAGGGATGTAAAACTGTTTTATGTATTTTTTTAATTAATAAACAAACAAACAAACAAACAGGGAATATCAGAAGCCTAAGAAAAAGTTACTCACACAGGAGTAGGGTCAGATCTGATGAAACCGGAGCTACAAGCAGTTACAGGTTACCTGAGGGTGCTGGGAATTGAACCCTGAAAGAATACCAAGTGTTCTCAACTGCTGAGCCATTTCAGTGATGTGCTTGGTAACACAACAGTTCTATGGATCAATCAGAGCATCACTTTAAAACATAAACCTTTCAGACCAGGATTTAATCTCTAGTGCATGAACTGGCTTTTTGGAGCTTGTTCCCTATAGAGGGATACCTTGCTCAGCCTTCATATGGTGAATGGGTTTAATCCTGCTTCAATGTGATATGCAGACTATATTGACTCCCTGTGGGAGTCCTTACGCTCTCTGAGAAGTGGATGAGGGGTAGGGTGGGGAGAAGCTGGGGGCTAGTCAGAGGAGGGGAGGGAAGGAGAACTGTGGTTGGTATGTAAAATTAAAAAAAAAAAACTTCTAAATAAAGAAAAAAAGAGAAAAATCTCTGTTCATCTCATACATATTCATGAGCTCTTCTGTTTTTTTTTGTTTTTTGTTTTTTTTCTCCATCTCATAATTTGGGCTCACATATTTCCTTCTGTGATACTTTGATATCTCTCTCCTCCCTCTCTCTTTCTCTGTGCCCCCTTTCTCTCTCTCTTACCATCTCTCAGTTTCTCTCCCCCTTTTCTTTATCCCTCTCTTGCCCCCTATGGTGTTTTTGCTTGCACATGATTTTTCAGATCCATGTGTCTACATGCTCACATAGAAGCCAGAAGAGAATGTCAAGTGTGTTCCCCCATCACACTCTACCTTATTGCTTTCAAACATGGTCTCCCAGAGAAGCAGAAGTTCATTGTTTCCTCAGCTGAAGTATCTGAAAAGTAAGACCAAAATATCCTAGACCCTCTTATTTCTTTCCCTACAGAACTGGAGTTAGAAGCTCATATGTGGAAATACATATATATCAATTCTCTTTCAACTTGTCTCTATACTGTGTCCTATTGTGGTATTAGGACACAGTGTAGAGTATTAGGTATTATGTCGTAAATATTTGTCCCTCCTACTGGTTTATAATAAAATGCTGATTGGCCAGAAGGCAGACAGGAAGTATAAGGAGGGCTACCAGACTAACAAAACTCTGGAAAGAGGAAGAGGAGAGCAGAGATGCCAGCAGACACAGAGGAAGGAACACTATAATGATGCTCTGGGAAAAAGTAGTAAGCTACTTGGCTAATCATGGGTTAGTTTAAAAATTAAGATTTAGCAAGTTATGTTCATTTTTTGAATGGAGCTTTGGCAGGTGTCTGTATCATCTTTGTACTAAACTTCACTTTGCAGCCCTACACTGTTGAGAGCTTTATGTAGGTGAACACAAGGGTGACAAGGTGCTCCAGTTCTACCTTCCAAGCAATCCTGCACAATCAAACCAGAGCCATAGTTGAAAAGTAGTATATCCATGTCTACTTGAAAACCCTCATTGTCTCTTATAAATCTTCAGAGAGACTTAAGAGAACTCAGCGTTCTCAGAAAGTTATAGTTAGCAGAATAAATCTGTCAGCAACAATAACAAAAGTGTCTGTCAGGCCTGGGAAACCTCTGTCTCCAACTCTCCTTTTGGTATTGATTTCACCCTTCCATCTTCTAGCTACATCAAGCATAATCAATCTCAGGTCCTTCATGAAGCCTTTGAATATTCATCCACCAAAGAATGTCCATGCAGCACCTACCATTTCCCGATATTAGTTCTGTCTTTTTCTCCATCTGTGGTGCCTGTATCTTCTCGGTGCCTCAGATTCTCATTAAACAGTTACCGAGAAGCAAACAATGTGAAAGCAGCAAGAGAATAAAAAATATCACAAATAAGAATAATGGGAACATTAAAAGATATATCTTAGAGGAAGCTATAGGAATCAGAAGAAAGAACAATGACTACAAAGTACTAAAAAGAAAAGAGATCTATTCAGAATTATATCACTAGTAAAAATGTGCTTCCAAAGTAAAGGGGAATGTTTAAGCCTACTGAAAATAAACATTGATAAAAATAAGGAAACAATAGCAGATGACTTCTTGTGCAATAAAAGGAAGTAAACAATGAAAATTAGGGAAGAAAAATTGAGATAGATTCAAGAAAGATAGAGAAAAGCCTTTGGGTATGTAGGCTGTGCTTCTTCATTTCCCATCATACTATTTGAAACTAGGAAAGCTTGAAGTTCAAGTCTTTTCCTGCTATTCACTTTCAGCTCTCCCTCTTAAATTTTGACTGCATTCACATGAATACCCAAGGGGAATAAGGCAATTGCTCAAGGCTAGATATCAAGACAGAACTGGAACTGGTCCTGAAGCCTAGGTCTTCAGATTTTGGGCTCTAGTATTCAGCTACTTGCCTGCTTTGCCACATTCTTTTCCTTCTGAAACCCTTGCAAGCTTGATTGAGTCTTAGTCACTTATCAGGCCTCACTGGCTACATCTACAAGGAAATAAATGCAAATTAACCTAAAGCCATGTCCCAAATCAAACTCAAAATAATAAAAGTTAAATACTTCTGCTTTAGGCTTTCCCTTTCTAATGCATCTTCTCTTTGTATCAACATTTCTGGGCAATTAGCTTTGTGTCCTGTCAATGATTTTTTTAAGGATCAGAGGTGTTTGCCTTTAGATTGTCTACCTACTCCATCACCCCTTAAGAGTCTATGTGACTGACTATAATGTGACTGTTGGCATTTCTTCAGAAGGAGCTCTGCCCTGGATTCAGATAGTAAGCTAAGGTCAGGAAACAGGAGTTTGCATATAGGCTAACAGAATGAGATAGAAGCCTGCTGAAGGGATTGAGCTGCTTGTAGCTGATGACTATGTATATATCCATGTACTGACTCTACTTCCTTCCACAAAGAAATGAAGCTTTAGATTTTATTTTTTATGTTTCATTTACTTTAGGAAAAAGAGTTTTATTACTGTGTGGGGTCTTTTTTATCTATTCTGAATGTTTTGCTTTTTTATATAAAGTTTGATACTGTTAAAACAGAGATTTAATAAAAGAAATGAGACTCCATCATAACATCTGAGAGCAGAAAGGTAAGAAGCAGAGAAGTAGAATCTCTGGTGAAACTTGCATACACCCAAATGAAGAACTGGCTGGCACACATAGAAGAAAGGCTGGATGTCTTCCACTTAAGATGAACAGAAGAAAAGTTCACCCATTGATGCTGTTTCTATTGCCCTCTTTTTAAAACTAATACTTTTTATCTAGATCTTTGGATTCTCACAGATCGATGGTGTCAAATTCAGCCTTTCAGTTTGGCCTCTGTTCTCCTTACCTGTTATGTGTTAATTACATCTTACTTAAACATATGCTTTATAAAGATGGATTTGGAGAATATCCTCCTGAGTGAGGTATCATAAGCCTAGAAAGAGAAGCAGGGGATGCACTCACCAATTCGTGGACATTAAATAAAAATGCAAAGCATTCTCAAGCTGCAAATTACAACCACTGAACAGCTTGGGATCTGAAGCATCTTGGAGTGGCACTTTGGAGCCCATTCCCTCCAGAGGAACACCTGATCCAGTCTTGATATTGGAATGAGGAAGGCGAATTTCCTGGAGTGGATGCTGAACTAAGCCACCTTGGGACCTTGGAACCTCCTGCCCTTGCTGGGGAGGAGATAAGGAGATGGGCAGAAGAGAGGGTAACTGGGAGGGGCAGGGGAGGAAGGCAATTTGAACAAGGGGATACATGGATAAAAAATGAGACTTTATTCATAATAAAAAAGAAAATAATGAAACTAAATAAAATTTAACAAACTAAACTAATATTACCAAAAAAATCAATATGGTATTATTACTATGCTAAGAAATGATTGGAAAGTAGCTTGGTAGAACACAGAGGAGCTCCACAGTATGGCAGACTTCAAAGCTATCTGCTGTTGGTTCAGACTTCTTCCCTTCTATAATGACCTTGAAGCTACTTCATAAAAACTTTTTTTATTTTATATCCACACTTCCAGAGCTTTATTTTAGTCCTTTTCTTGTATTTTTATGGAATAACTCTTTCATAGTGTTTTGATACCTAAACCCCAAATCTAATAAGAAACCTTCCCTCCATATTTTAGTTACATTTAATTTCTATTTTTACTTTTGTAGCTACACCTGTGATCCCATATATGGGGTTTATTATGGCAGACTTAGGAGATGGTTCAGTTGGTTATATGTTAGTCACACAAGCAAACAAAAGATTTATGTTTAGGTTCAGGGCACCTATTAAAGTAATTTATATGGTATAGGCTATATCACACACACACACACTCACACACACACACACACACACACACACACACACACACGCAGAGAGAGAGAGAGGGAGGGGGAGGGAGGGAGACAGGGGTAATTACTGTGTTTCTGTACATTTCCATGTAAATTAATGTTACCTGTCCCAATATATCAAGGATTCCTGTAAGGGCAGATGGCTACCTTAAGAAGACACCTAGTCTCTTCCCAGGACTTGAACCAAAATACCTCCTATCCTACTAGTTATAGTCTGTGGAATTTTACCTGGTATTTAACCTTGAAGTACTTTGCACTTATTTCCCCAGGATTTGGACTGTTCCATTTTTAAGTCTAAGAGATCCTCTCCTTTTACCTCCTGATAATCACACTTTAATGTCCTAATAGAATATTAAAAAAATACAATTTTTGGATCATCATGCTTATACAAATCAAGCTAATGTAAGCATGTGTATGAACAGATTGCTATAACTCTAGGAGAGTTGGTATTAAATCTACCTCATTGTCTCAAGTAGGGGCAGAGTTTTGTCTAGGATGTACTACCCCAGCCCTCTAGTCATTCTCTTGAGGTGTTTGGTTCTTGTTTAAGAGTAAATTGTGTTTCCTCAGAGTTTTAAATACTTCAACACAGCTACTCACTTGAAAACTAATTGAAATTTAACTATAGTCACAGGAAGTCTCATTGGTAGTCCTGCCCCATACATTTATGAATAAAATGGATGTAAGTTCTGTCACAGTTGTAGAGGATGGGAACAAGCCTCATCCACTCCACTGACTCTGAAGAGGAACCAAAAGAGACCAGAAAGACTGAACATTTCACATCATACTTTAACACCACATGCCCCTCCCCTGGCTTGTTTTTCATTCCTACCTCTTCCTTCGATGTCCTCCATCCCCTTGGCAACTTTTCCTGCCTTGCTCTTCTTGATGAAGCCAAATGTGTATGTAAGTTTTTCACTCACTCACCTAGTCCTGAAACCCAACTTTAGCCCATCCTCTGACAAGTTGCATAAACACTCCTGTGTTTTCCTCCCTTAGTTGCATACTGCCTTTGAATTTTCCTCCTTGTTAGAAATCTAGGAAACAGCTTGTATTCTCACTCTGTGAGTGATCTCCATGTTCCCGTTTCTAATTACATAATGAGAATCTAGCAGAATCTTGGTAATACTCTTTGTTTTGTTTTGTTTTTCTTGAACACAAACCATATACTTACTAACAGGTGATATGAACTCAAAATCAGAACTGCCACATGAATTCAAAGAAGAGAAAGACTATTTTCCCTGGTGATAGAAGACAGATGATGCTTGGAATAATCAACAAAGATCATGCATGATACTGATACCAGTGTGTAAAAGGATATTCTTAAAAAGGCTGATAAAATAAATGGGATAAATGGAAGTATCATGGCAATTTTTATTAATCAAAGTATGGATGAGTTTAATTACTAACTTCACTGGGTTAAGGAACATTCAGACCATTGATGAGACATACACCTTGGGTATATTTGTGATGTGTTTCCAGAGATACTCAACTGAGAAGGAAAACTCATCCTGACTGTGAGACTTACCATCCTATTGGCTGGGGGCCTGGACTGAATAAGTAGTGAGGAAGGAAGCTAGCATTGTACCAACATTCATCTCTTTCTGCTTCCTGATCCACACAGAAGAATGTAATATGACTCTCTCTGCTATCATGACTCAGTTACCATGATGGAATGTACACTCAAACTGTGAACTAAAATCAGTCCTTCCTTCTTCATATTGATTCTATAGAGTATTTTGTTGCAAAAGAAAAAAAAAGTGACTAATATAACAAGATATTTAAATTTCACTACTATCTATATTTTTACTCATAGGAGATAAATGCTATTACATATTTAAACCTTCATTGTGGAAGAATTCTACTTCTGCTTTTTCATGTAGATAAAGAAGACACTGTTCCCCAGCACTCCAAGGCTAATGAACACAGACATTCTGTTTCCTGGGGCCTCAGCTTCCCAAGGCTATGGTGAGGTTGATAAAGGTTAACACATCCTTGGGGCTGTTGGAATGGTCACTTGCTGCTTTGCTGCCAACAGTTCAGTGATGTTCCCTCCTCAGCCATCTCTTTCCTAATTATGTCATAAAAATAACAGGTTTTGAGCTCAGCTTCTCACTTTCAGGAGAGTTTCTAGAAATAGCAGAATTATCATATGCATGATGGAAGTAAGTGCTACTCCTCTATTGTTACAGACATGGATTTGAATGTAGCAAGGACCTTGAATTTCCTGGCTTTCAGCTGCAGCCTATTGTCATTAAAGAATCAATATGTGACATCTTTTCACATAAGCAGGAAGTGTTACATTTCACACTATGTGTAATGTGCAGAAAGACAGCCCCTTCAGAAAAAAGGAGAATGATGCCTGAGGACTTCAGCAGAGTCCTTTCTTCAGTCAGATTTAGAATAACAATTCTGCAATGACAGAACATTCAAAAGAGGGAAATGCTTTATTCTATTCCTTAAAGTAATGCAGCAGCAGGTCAATAAGCAGCCAGAGGAGACTCTGAAGACAACACAGGACCAAGGTGTTCAACAAGCTCATGTCCAAGTCTGTCTCCAAGTACTGCCTTATACTCCTCTGACAACAGAGTATCCACGGATTGGCAAAACAGGAGTAGGAGTATAAAGAGCATGGCTATTCTGAAACTGCAAACCTTTTTGCTATAACTAAATTGGTGACTTGCTTCTGACTCCTTCTGATCTTATTTTCTCACTATCTTTCAGGTGTGATTTTCAAGAGCTCTCCTTAGCAACTTTCCACACTGTCTCCATCTTTGAGTTTATTCCCAGCAGCTTAGCCTTAGAAGACAGCCTTTTGTGAAAGATAACAGTTTCAGGTCCAAGCTATGGCTCTGCTGGTGAAGTTCTTGTTGTAGAAAAATAAGGATCTGAATTCGCATCTCTACTCAACATTCATGGGAAGTATTTGGTTCAGCCCCACACATTTGTAACCACAAAAATCAGGGGTAGAGACAGAAAATAGAATTGTTCCTGGGGCTTTGTTCCCAGTCAGTCTAACTGAATAATTAAGATCTAGGTTCAGTAAAAGACCCTGCCTCAAAAAATAACAGAGAGAAAAAAATAGAGGAAGATACCAACACCAACCTCTGACTTTCATGCACACAAGTATGCACACAAACATACATTTATACATGCACACATACACATCACAAAAGCAAACCAAATTTAGTAGTAACTTCATAATAGTTACAAAAGCCATAGCAACTAATTATTTGAAATGAGAAACAAGTACATGAATAATCAGAGTATGTACATTGAAAATCACAGTATAAAATTTTGCATCATGAACTTAATTTTCTGGATCTTATATTGAATACTCTGGAAAACATGGTTATAATTTTACAGTTTTAAAGAATGTGCATAATTTGAAAAGGTTGAAAAGAGAGTAGGTCAAAATATTTAGACAATGAGGATAAAATGCACCAGAAACACAAAGTCTTCTGGAAGAAAGGGCAAGGGATCATTTAACTTCTAATTGATCAAGTGACTAATGTTAGTTCAAGCCAAGTGGGTAGGCAACAAGAAACTCATCACAGATCCAGGACCTTGTAGCTTCCTATTGTATTTCTAAACTTCCAACCTTCTGTCAGAATTCAGTGCCATCCTTGACAAAGCATGGCTGGCCCATTATATTAATTTTAGGCTCAGTCCTCACTGCTCTCCATCAGTCTTTCCTATGAATGAATTGTAGATAACCAATGACTTAGCCCTGTCTAGGGTCCTAACTCCTCCCAACCTCCACTATCCAGCTTCCTTATTTGTGATCACTCCTATGCCACACTGGATTTGGAGGCATCTTCTACCTGTGCTAACTGAACACAGGTAGGTACTTGAAATCATCTCTTTATTCCATAATATAGCTCTCAACTTCATAATGGTTGAATAGCAAGATCTTTATCAATCTAAATTGACATATTATTTATCTCTAACCCTGTTTCACAGGTTTTTCCCTACTCAATATCTTAGTGTTTTTTATAGATGTTTATATTTTGCCATACATTAGAATATAGCATATGGAAATGTGTATGTCTGTTAAGATATATATTCACACACAATATGAATTAATTATATAAAATAAGACTATAAAACATGACAAACTTGGTTTTCTTTAATCTTTAGAATTCTGTTTGCACTAAAAATTGAAAGAAAGAAAGAAAGAAAGGGAGGAAGGAAGGAAGAAAACATGGACCAAAAATTTCAAGATTGTTATTACCTGTATAGAAAGAAAAGAACCAACATTTCTGGGGCTCTAGAAACCTTCATTTTGTTGTTGTTTATGGGCTTAGTAAAACTTCCTGATTCATTATAACTATGGTGCTGGTGGCCCTGTCAAAGGAGCAATGCATGGCAATTAAATTTCAATGTGTCAGCCCACCAGGAGGAAACTCCATGATGGATGAGTCTTAAATAGATAAGGCCCCAAGACCACAGACCCCTGAGTGTCTTTTGCTTGTGCTGTGCCTTTACATGTTTGCTGCTGCCATCTTTCTCTGGTAATTGGCATGGTGTGAATAGGTGTGGGGAAAACTCTACTGCTTGTAATGAAGTATGTTTGTTTCATAGAAACATCCTGAACTTCTGGAAATTTTTACCTGTTATTATGAAGCTGATTTCTTCCTAAACTCTACTGTCAAATAATAATAACAATGTTAGTTTAAATAGATATTTGATAATAAAACATAACAATGATGGCTCACAAAGCTAGAACTCATGAGTTTTTATTGAAGAGTCATATAAACTGTGCCTTAGGTTAATGATTAGAAAGGCAATTGAGTTTCAGCAGCCCAGCTAGTTTAGATTCTTTTACTCTTAATGTTGGAAGATATGTTCACAGGTTTCAGGGTGTATCATGGCTGAAACAAAGCTTTGAACATAATAAAGTTAGACTAGGATATTTTTGTTAGTTTTGAGTTGAAAAACTCAAGAAGACAGTCTAACATTTTAGAAAGATAAATAATTGAATGAAGAACTTGTTAGGGTCAGGGAACAAGAACAAAACAAAGCAGCCCAATTATTACTAGCTGACATACTTTTCTTGCCAGGACTGGATGATGATCAAAGGTGATGATTAATTCCTTATACCCATTTCTGCCTTCAGTCTCCTGATACAACAATCTATTGATGAGTGAGTATGCACAGGAAATCTTTAAAGTAAAGCTGGTTCTATTTTATATATACATAAGTTTAGGTTTGTGTTAAGATTTCTTATAAGGTTACCTTTGAAAATAAGCAATAAACAAATTGGCCTTTTTTTTTTTTTGTAACTGTGAAACATAGCCTGCCAGTAAAAGATCTAAGAAGTATATCTTGTTTGCTTACACAGTTAATATATAACAAGTTGCTTGTGTATGAATGTATATGGGTTCTTGAGATAATTTGTTTTTTACCTGTAATATGAGAAGTGTTTAAGCATGTAGGAATATATAAATCATGTGGTTTTTGTTATTTGTATTCATTGTATTCATTCACTTGAAAAACACAATATAACCACTTTGTAATTTCTATGTTGTCTGAAAGATTTTGTGGGGGTATATAAGCTGTAAGGGAAAGAATAAAGATAGAGTTAAAGTAATCAAGAATGAGAGTTAAAAGGAAAACACCAAGAAAGAAAAAATTAGGAGAACATCAAGAGAGTTGGAAAGAAAACATTAAGAGAGACAGAAGGGACATTTCTAGATAGAGATAAGTAAAGAGAATATAGAACACAGAAGAATAAAGAAGGAAATCACCAGGAGAGAGTATAAGTGTCATTTTCCCTCAACCCGCTCAGATAGAGAAGTCATAAAATACACCAAATTCATGGATTCCCTTTGAGCCTTGTGCTGCTGAGGCACAGAGATTTGAAAAATAGTTTAGTTTGTTTTTTGAGATGTGTTAAATTTTAACTAAAATGAATATACAGGGGGCTGGGAGGATAGCTTAATTTCATAAAGAATTTGCTGCTCAAACATGAGAACCTGAATTCAGATCCTCATCACCCACAAGGGAGGTCAGGTATGGGCAGCATGCATCTATAACCTTAGTTAAATAGTCTGGAGAAGGAGATCACTGGCACTTACTGGCCAGCAGTCTGTCTACATCAGTGAGCTCCTGTTCTTGGCTCTAAAACATTAAGGAGGACAGTGATTGAGAAAAACAATTAATTGACTCTGATCTCCAGCTGCCACACCTGCAGTTGAATACTCATGCATAGACATACATAAGATTATGTACCCACTTGAGAGATGAGCAGATTCTACCTCCTGGGATGCCCATCCATAGAATCCCTCTCCAGGACCTGGGTCACACCCAAGGGTCTGACCTCAACTGTTGCTAACAGACAAGCCCTAGGCTTTAGCTGTGAGGGGTCTCTTCCAGTGACCCCTAAATGAAGGGACCTCACATGGTTGTGCCCTGCCTCCAGGGAAAACTGCATCATCAGAGAAGGACTGAGGCACTTGAAACTCTGATCTATGTCCAGAGCAGAGTCAGAGATCAAACAGACCCCCTTGCTCAGAGCAGATAGATACACACAAGACCTCTAGCCACAACTGACTAGGAGCTGACTAACTGTGAACCACTGAAGCCATGGGCAGAAAACAGTTCAAGAATACATATAACAATATAAAGAACAACAAGGCAGTACCAGAAGAAACTGGTGTTCTACGATACCAACACCTGAACAGAGCAATGAAGAAGTAACATAAGCAAATAACATCAAAAACACCTTTATGAAGATTATAGAAGCCTTAAAAGAGGATATAAAAAATTCCCTTAAATAAATAGAAGAAAATACAAACAAAAAATTGGAAGAGATGAACAAATTCTTAAAAGAAAACCAAGAAAATAAAAATCAAAAACTGAAAGAAACATTCCAATAAATAAAAATTTAAAAAGAAGCAGTAAAAAAGGCACAAAATGAGGCAAAGGTGAAAACAGAAAATCTGAAGAAAAGAGCTGGAATGACAGATACAGGCATAACAAACAGAATCCAAGAGATGGAAGAGAATCTCTGGAGTGGAAGACTCAATAGCAGAAATAGATAAGACAGTCAAAGAAAACATTAAAATCAAAAAAGCCATAACACAAAACGTTCAGGAAATTTAGGACACCATGAAAAGACCTAACTTGAGAAAAATAGGAGTAGAAGAAAGAGAAAAATACCAGCTCAAAGGCACAGATAATATATTCAATAAAATCATAGAAGAAGACTTTCCCAACTTAAAGAAGGAAATGCCTATAAAGATATAAAAAGCTTACAGAATACCAAATAGATTTGATACCCCAAAATAGTCCAGTTGCTACATAATAATCAAGCCACAAAACATATAGAACAAAGAAAAAAATTCCATGACAAAGTCAGACTTAAACAATACTTATCCACAAAGCCAGCCCTTCAGAAAGCATTAGAGGGAAAACTCCAACCAAAGGATCCCAGATACACAAACAGTTGATAATCCCACAGAAGAATTGCTCAAAGAAAAAAATGCATACAACCTACCACTAAAATAACAGGAAATCTCAATCAGTGGTCACTAATATCCCTTAATATCAATGGACTTAATTCACCTATAAAAAGACACCCACTAACAAGATGGATGCCAAAACAGATGCCATCCTTCTGCTGCATACAAGAAACACATTTCAACTTCAAAGACATACACAGGCTCAGAGTAAAGGGTTAGGAAAAAATTTTCCAATCAAATGGCCCTAAGAAACAAGCTGGTGCTGCCATCCTAATATCTAACAAAGTAGACTTCAAACTAAAATCAATTAAAAGAGGCCAAGATGGATATTACTTATTCATCTGAGGAAAAATTAATCAAGATGAGATTTTAATGCTGAATATTTATGCCCCTAATATAAGGGCACCTATCTATGTAAAAGAAACACTGCTAAATCTCAAATCCCACATCAACTCTCACATCCTACTAGTGGGAGAATTCAATGTCCCACTTTCACCCTTGGATAAGTCAACCACAGAGACTCAATAGAGAAAAAAGGAGTCTAACAGAGACTATAATGCAAATGGATTTAATAGATATTTACAGAAGCTTCCACCCAAATGCAAAGGAATATGTAATATCTCAGCACCACATGAAACTTTCTCTGAAATTGACCAGATAATAGATCATAAAACAAATATCAATAGATACAAAAAATGAAAATAATTCCTTGTGTCATATCAGACCACCAAGACCTAAAGTTAGAGTTCAACAACATCAAAAATCACAGAAAGCCTAACAACTCATGGAAATTAAACATCACTCAACTGAACCACCTCTGGGTCAAGGAAGAAATTAAGAAAGAAATCAAAGGCTACCTTAAATTTAACGAAAATGAATCCACAACATATCCAAACTTGTAGGACACAATGAAAGCAGTCTTGAGAGGAAAATTCATAGCACTAAATGCCTATGTGAAAAACCTAGAGAAATTTCCACACTAGAGAATTATCAGCACAGCTGAAAGCCTTAAAACAATTAAAAGCAAACTCACCTAGAAGAAGTAGTTGGCAGGAAATAATCAAACTTAGAGCTGAAATCAATACAATTGAAACAAAATTAACAATACAAAGAATCAATGAAGCAAAGAGTTGGTTCTTTGAGAAAGTCAACAAGATAGATAAACCTTTATCCAAACTAATCTAAAAGCAGAGAGAGACAGTATCCAAATCAACAATATCAAAAATGAAAAGAGGGGCATAACAACAGACCCCCAGGAAATCCAGAGAATTATCAGGTCATACTTTGAAAATCTATACCCCACAAAAATGGAAAACATAGAAGAAATGGACAGCTTTTTTGACAGGTAACATTTACTAAAATTAAATCAAGATCAGATTAATTACCTCAACAGACCTATAACCTTAAAGGAAACTGAAGCTGTCATTAAAAGCCTCCCAAGTAAAAAAAAGCTCAGGTCCAGATGGTTTCAGTAAAAATTCTACCAAACATTCAAAAAAGAAGTATTACCAATGTTCCTCAAACTGTTTCACACAGTAGAAACTGAAGAAATATTGCCAAACTCTTTTTATGAGGCCACAATTAATATAATACCCAAGTCACTCAAAGACACAACAAAGAAGGAGAATTACAGACCAATTTCCCTCATGAATATTGATGTTAAAACTCTCAACAAAATTCTGGCACACCGTATACAACAACATATAAAATAATATCGTCCACCGCAATCAAATAGGCTTCATCCCAGAAATGCAGGGCTGATTCAACATATGAAAAACTGTAAATGTCATCCATCATATAAACAAACTGAAGGGAAAAAACCCACATGATCATCTTCTTAGATGCCAAAAAAAAAAAAACCCTTTGACAAAATCCAACACTCTTTTATGATAAAAGCCCTGCAGAAATCAGGAATACAGGAGAAATATCTAAATAATAATAAAGGCGATTTATAAGAAGCCAACAGCCAACATCAAAGTTAATGGAGAAAAACTCAAAGCAATTCCACTAAAATCAGGAACCAGAAAAGGATGTCCTCTCTCCCCTTATCTATTCAATATACTTCCTGAAGTTTTGGCTAAAGCAATAAGAGAATGAGAGGACATTAAGGGGATACAACTTGGAAAAGAAGAAGTGAAACTATCTCTACATGCAGATGATATAATTATATACATAAGTGATCCATAAAATACTGCCAGAGAATTTCTACAGCTGATAATCACCTTCAGCAATGTAGCAGAATACAAGATTAACTCAAAGAAATCAGTAGCCCTCCTATACACCAAAGATAAAAGGGCTAAAAAAGAAATAAGGAAAAAATCATCCTTTATAATAGTTGCAAATAGTAATAAATACCTTGCAGTAACTATAACCAAAGAAATAACACATCTATCTGACAAAAACTTTAACTCACTGAAGAAAGAATTGAAGAGGAAAATGGAAAGATCTCCCATGTTCCTGAGTAGGTAGGATCAACATAGTAAAAATGGCAATTATACCAAAAGCAATCTACAGATTCAATGCAATGCCCATCAAAATCCCAACACAATATTTTAAACTTCAATACCAAAGAACAATAGTAAAGTATAATACTAAACTTCATTTGGAATAACAGGAAAGCCAAGATTGCCAAAACAATTTTAGTCAACAAAATAGTGTCAGGAGGCATCACCATCCCAGACTTCAAGTTATACTATAGAGCTACAGTAATAAAAACAGCCTGGTAATGGCATAAAAACAGACTTGTGGATCAATGGAATAAAATTAAGGATCTGGGCTTTAACCCAAAAACCTATGAACATCTGATCTTCGACAAAGAGGCCCAAAATATTCAACCGAAAAAATACAGTATCTTTAACAAATGGTATTGGCATAGCTGTAGAATAATGCAAATAGATCCAAGCCTGTCATCCTGCACAAAACTCAAATCCAAGTGGATCAAAGACTTCAACGTAAACCCAGCCACACTGAACTTGATAAAAAAGAAAGTGGTAAATACTCTTCAACCCATTGGCACAGGTGACCACTTCCTAAATATAACACTAAATATATTTGTTCCTAAATATAAGAACAACAATCAATAAGTGGGACCTCCTTAAACTGAGAAGCTTCTGTAAAGCCAAGGATACAGTCAATAACACAAAATGCTGGTCTACAGAATGGGAAAAGATTTTCATCAACCCTATAAGTGACAGAGGACTGATCTCCAAAATATAAAGAACTCAAGAAAATAGAGCCCAAAACCTTGAATAACCCAATCAAAAAATGGCTTTCAGAACTGAAAAGGGAATTTTCAGCAGAAGAATTACAAATGGCTGAAAGGCACTTGAAAAAGTACTCGACATCTTTAGCCACTAGAGAAATGCAAATCAAAACAACTTTGAGATACCACCTTACACCTGTCAGATTGGCTAAAGACACATATGACAGCCTATACTGGAGAGGTTGCAAAGCAAGGGGAACTCTACTCCATTGTTGGTGAGAGTATAAGCTTGTTCAGCCACTCTGGAATGCAGAATGTCAGTTTTTTAGAAAACTTGGAATCCATCTCTCCAAGGAATCAGCAATACCACTACAGGGCATATACCCTAAAGATACACATTCACACTCCAAAGGTATTATCTCAACTATGTTCATAGCAGCATTATTTGTAATAGCAAGAACCAGGAAACAACCTAGATGTCCCTCACCTGAAGAATGGATTAACAAATTGTGGTACATCTACACAATGGAGTACTACTCAGCAATAAGTAAAAATGATATCCTAAAATTTTCAGGCAAATGGATAGATTTGGAGAATATCCTCCTGAGTGAGGTCTCACAAACCCAGAAAAATAAACAAGGGATGTACTCACTCATTAGTGGACTTTAAATAAAAACCTAAACATGTCCAAGCTGCAAACCACAACCTCTGAACAGCTTGGATCTGAAACACCTTGGATTGGCACCTTGGAGCCCATTCCCACCAGAGAAACACCTGACCCAGTCTTGATGTTGGGGTGAGGAAACTGGATCTGCCAGGAGTGAATGCTGAACTAAGCCACCTTGGAACATAGGACCTCCTGCTCTTCCTAGGGAGGAGATAAAGAGATGGGGAGAAGAGAGAGTGACTGGGAGGGGCTGGAGGGGGAAGGGAGTTTAAACAAAGAGATACATGGATAAAATAAGACTTTAATAATAATAATAATAAAAGATTATGTGTCCACTTGAACATGAGCACACAGTACATAAGACACTCCACACCATGCATATGCAAACAATATGAAATTTAAAGTATTTATGTAAAAATGTCTTGTCATCTAAATTTTTCTGAATACAAGCTTTTTAACATTTTAAATTACCTTTATATCAAAGTGAATTTTGAGGCTAATGGCAATGTGTATCTATACACATAAATAAGCATCTGGATTTTTATGTATGAAGATGCATTTAAGAATGTGTTTGGATTTGTGTATTTTCATGGGCATTTCCATGTGTGCTTGCATGAAATAATACTGTTTACTGTAAAGTTATCAGAGATCTCCTCTGACCCTCTGCCCCCAGATGTCATCATCATAACAGAAGGAATCAAGGTAAAGCTGGAATTTGAAAGGAACTAGGCCCTCCAAGGATAGGCAACTGTACATTGACATGGGCAGTATGTGGAGCCTCGAGGGAAAGGATCAGACTGGTTCAGACTGGTTTCAATGTGTGAACTGGCACTTCGGAGCCCATTTCCTCCAGAAGAACACCTAACCCAGTCTTAATATTAGGATGAGGAAATTGGACCTGCCTGGAGTGGTTGCTGAGCTGATCCACCTTGGGACTTCTTGCCCTTTTCGGGGAGGGGATGGGGGATGGGGAGGAGGGAGACTGAAGGCTGACCATGAAGAATTGGGAGGGGGAAGGGAGGGAGAGCAAGAGGATACATAGGGAGAAAATGACTTTATTTTATCAATAAGTAAATAAAATATAATCTCAAAGTTGAGAGAAAACATCAGGAAAGTCATGTAAAACGAGTGAATGAATTGGCATCCATCTTGAGATTTTAAGACACATGCTTAGCATTACTTAATTTCCTGCTTCTCCTTTTCCCAGCATGCAGCCAACACTATATAAAATTCATGAACACAAAGCCTGTCATGGCAAGAGAGCTGCTTAGGGTTCTCAGACTATTCTCTTAGTAATCCCTTTTTCCAGCTCCTTTTGAATGTTATCCCAAAATACAAACAAGAAATATGTGTTATACTGTACATAATTGTCAGTTCATGAGCCTACTCAGCACAGACATGGAGGTGGGCAAGAAAATCATCAGTCCACTCAGTGACTAAGAATAATGTTAAAAGATGCTGATATCTTTATTTCAAAGACATTTGACTTCTTTGCCTCTTGACTCTTGTACCAACCAAATTCACTTAAGATTGCCATTAATACCTTCCATCACTGGCTTTGAAATACATGTCAAGAAAGTAAAGGAGCTTCGAAAACTAAGTATTGAAAATAACAAAGACACATACACATAAAGCACACACATGACACAATTATTATACAGAAAATCCACACCAACACCACATACACACACACAGACACACAGACACACACACACACACACAAACATGTGCACCTCTCTCATAAATTCCAACACACCTCACACACCAAAACCATTCATACAGGTGTGTCTGTACACACCTCACATACCAAGATATTGTGGTCCTTGGAAACATTCTATGATTCTTTCAAATTCTAGTTCATTTGTACATGTGTTCACTTCGTAACTGGATATTTTGATTTCTTGGCAGCAAACTTATTTGAACAATGATTGTTTGGATGGCTTTCCTTGCATGTGTAGTAATTGTTCTTTCTCTCAATTTTGCAATCTTGGCTTTAAGTGTTAGCTCGCAAAGCTGCTAACTATGTCAGCATCAGGCACATAATTTAAGTTTCAGGTTAATACCAAACCTGCAACATGGTCAAAATGCCCTGACATCAAATATTAATAACCCAGAAATGAGTCTGAGATATTTTTAAAATTTTGAAGTTTTTATTAGTGATGGAACCAATTAGTAGTGGTAAGCAAGTATCCTACAACCAGTTATATCTAAGGATTCAGTATCTGATAAAACTTTTCTTTATTATTTATTATTATTGTAAATTAATGAATTGCAAATCCTTTTATTTCTTTCTTTGCACTGAACTTTGTACATGTTAATACACTTCAATAAGCCGGGAAAAAATAACTTGACTTTATAACCAGATAAGTCTTACTTTCCTAGAAGAGAGATAAACAACATCTTTTCTTCCTTGTAAGGTCTCCAAAACAAAGATATATATTCCACCCAAGTTCACTTAAAAAAAAAAAACAATGAGTTTATTAAGCTTGTTTACAGAGCAATTGATGATGTGTTATGGGCAGGAGTATGGATGGCCTTAAAACAGCCACACAGCAAGGTCTGCACCTAGAATGGATGACAACCCTTCCTTGGCCACATAAATGAGGCCCTATCCCTAGTTCTTCCCAGCCTATACATTCTAACCGATGCCTGAAGCCATGTCAATTATGGCAGAATTGCATATAGCCATTTGGGAGGAGTGGCTAGATACTTGAGTGGGAGTCTCAGGACCCTCTCCACCAGTCTTTCTATGAGAATGCATCAACAGTCAGCAAGCCCAGATGCAATGATCTTTTGTAAGCAGAAACAGTTGAACTCTGCAGATGGTGGCAGCTGGCTAGGAAGAGAGTCCTGCAGAACAAGGAATTGCTTACTTTATATTTTTTTTTCAAAATGGAATGCATAGCTACTTATTATCAATAAATAAAGCAAAGCAACTTCTAATTTCTTCATCTCACTCTGGTTAGGAGAGACTAGGGAAATTCCTTTTTATTATACAATATTGAGTGAGTTTAAAAAAAAACTATCAATGAAGTAAAAATTATTGATGTAAATGTTTCAAAATAATACCACTGACAACCATTACTTCAAGTTTCAAATGTGTGTGTTGAATATGTATTATATAATACATATCAGTATTCTTTTGTAGTATAGTAATTTAAAATAAAGCAATCATTACTTTTAATTATGGACATTTGAGAACCATAAAGGAATTCTTCAAAACTTTTGGCCCCACATTTCTAGTCATGAAGAATATTAGGACACTGTACTATTTATGGTGATGTTATTTTTAAAATTTATGTTCTTAAACATGTGTATGTATGAATGCCTATGTGGGTGTGAATTTTATTTTATTTTTTTTCTGGTGCACATGTGTGTATGTGTGAATGCCATTTTATTTCTGCTGCCCAGAGAGGCCTGAAGAATGTTTAAGATACCCTAAAACTGGAGTTATATAGAGTTATGAGCCATTTGATGAGGGCACTAGGAACCAAACTCAGGTCCTCTGTAAGTGCTCTTAACCACTGAGCTATCTCTTATTCCCTTACTGTAACATTCTTCATGATCAAAACCTGTGGTCCCTTATTCATCCATGAGAGGTCTGTTGAGTGTAACACACTTAGGTGAAAGGTATAACATCTCCCAGTTGAAGAGGGGCCACAAACACCCAAATGAACAAGAACTCTGATAAGTTCTGGTTCTGGTAACAGAGAATTAAATTTCCATATCCACACAGCAGGGCAGTCTAGACAAGTCCCTAAAGGCTGGGAATGAATGGTGGTTTATAGTGCTAGTTTTTCAGTGTGCATCTAAAAATACTAAAACAAATGTGCTACTTTCATTGAAATTACCAGACTAAAGTTCAGTTTTATAAATACCCACACCCTCAGTGCAGATATAAACTAATGTCCTATCATAATCCACGATATGGCTAACATACAGGCTTGACCTGAGGCCTTAGAAACTAAAAGATTATATATGCTCTTTTTTCATATGTGTGTGTATGAAAAAATTTAAATGCATGTGTGAAGAATCAATATTCTAACCCCAAAGCTGAACCTAAAGGAAGACATAAGCATGGCATGAATTCTAGGGAATTCCAAGTATTCTAGTATTTGAACAGGATTCCCAAGGAAAAATATTGTAATTTCACTTAACAAAAAGTATGTTATGAAAAGAAGCAATCATGCACAGCTGGTGATGTCCATCCTTTGATTGCTTGGGGGTAAAGAAAATTCTTTCCTTGGACTCTGGATGCTTGTAGGAATAAACTGATTTAAAAAAAAAGAAATAATGGGATAAATAGCATACAAATCTATTTAGTGTCTAGTAATTTTTACCACTCTTTTTGGGCCTATACAGAGATTTTAATAATCAAAAATGAGCCTCACACCATGATTTCTAAAAAAATCTTTAATTGCTAAATTGAATATCTTATGAGGTTTTCCCTGGCTCCAGCTTTAATTCCTCTGTATAAGGTTTCCTAATACATAAATACTGTCTTTTCTTCCATCCAGAAAATTTTTGTGTCATCAAACAATGGTCTTCTGCCATCTCCCTAATCCTGCTCTCCATCTGCTTTATGTAGTCATATCTCTATGATTTGATTTTAACTGGTAGTTCTGAAGGCTTCTAGCTTCTTGCATTATAGACCCATAGGCTCAACTCCAATTCTCACTGTCGTTGAGGTTTCCCAGCTGACCTGTCAGGACACTTCTCTGTTTTGGGTCCCTTAGTCCTTAACTATCACATGTTTTACAACACTGGTTTGGTTTGGTTTTTGTCTATGTATAGCAATGTATTTAGTGTTTAATGTGACAGTTACTGGGTCTGTAACCAAGTCTGATACATTTTTAATATAGCATGATGCAACTAATAACCTAATGATTAATTTAAAAAATAACATCAACCCTTTACATGCTCCCCTCGTCTATCTTACGCTTTCATGTAAGCACCTCCTCATGAGATGAACATTCAGAGAAAATTAGTGAATACATTATTTAAGAGTAAGTTATTATTCTGGAGGTAAACTGAGTTGCCCTTTTTCCTTTCTAATATGTAAAGACTTGTAGATAGAAGAATGATATATTTCCTATGAAATACACATATGTATATATGTCATAAGAGTGTCAGAATCCTAATATAAAATTTGTCTAGATTCTCTAATCTCTTGCTGTATTGTTTTATTTTAAATAAACACAAATAAGTACAAATGATCATTATTTTGTTGATATTGAATGAAAAATTTCATTATTTCTCTATCTGTGTCTTTCTGTCTATGCCTCTTTCTCTCTTTCTCTCTGTCTAGGTCTCTTTGAATCACTTATGCTAATATAAGCTCTGTCCCTTGACTGACCCTGTATTCATAAATTGACATTTTGGATCACTAAGCATTTGTAAAGCTTAGTTTCTACAATCCAATTGTTTACTTAGGAATCAATTCACTTCCAGCAACCTCCCTGAATGATTATATTATTTTTAACTTTGTCTAAAGGTTAACCCATTTGAACTGTATAGAGAGGAAGTAGACTATAAGTTACAGCATAATAAATGCATAAACCAAAAATAAAACCACTTCATAATCTCAAGTATAAAGTTAATAAAAAATTCAACGACACATATTTGCACAAATTAAGAAATAAAAACATATCTGTCCATTTTAGTTCAGGTAAGAAGTACATGCTAAAAATAAATGTTTGCAATTAGAGATCCTATCTTCTAGAAAGCATGGACAGGTAGCAAATTATGTCTATAAAAATGCACCTCTGAGTATTCCAAATTTAGAAAACACTGGTTTATACTTTCTGAACAATGTCTAGTAAGTTGAATTATTTTGTTCCATAATGTAATTACTATACTCCATCATGTCCCCAAAAGTGATGGAATCTCTTTTACCATGATAGATGGTGTTCATTTGCTGCCATTATCTTCACACTCTTAAAAAGACAAAGAAAAAAATTTAGTTAAAACTTATATAAAAAATGTTGGAAGCCTTTTTAGGGAATGGCTACTGCAAGTAGAACTATTGCCTAATTGACAGTTTATCAGAAATTTTAACGTGTATTATGATCATTTGGGAGGAATAGCAATGAAGGAGATTCCCAAGATCATTGACCCTGAGCTCTTCCCTCTGCAGCTCTTTCATAGGACTCAAGACCTACCCTGAAGTATCTTTTTTATAATGAAAATGTGATGAGTTTTGATTCATAAAGATTACATTCAAATTCCTCCCATTCCTTCCAGTTGTCTGTTAATTTTTCAAGCTTGATACCATCGTTTGTAAATAGGAAGTTAATCAGCATAAGAGGGCTGCTTTACAAACACAGCTAGCTTTTTCAATTGATTCAATTCAACAAACATTTACTGAAGGTTTTTAATTTATCATCTGGTTAGAACCTAAAGATAAAGAGATGAGTACATCATAAGCCCTAGCCTCAAAAAATGCAGTGTTGTAAAAGTCAACATGTGCTGCTATGGGGATTTTTCTCCGAACATACTCTTCCACCATTCCATTTACTACATTCCTCCGTGTATCCCTTTGATCATCCTCTGGCTGCTGGTTGCAAATTATTGCACTTTAATCAGGCCACTGTAGCTCTCTATTTCTCTAAACCAAATATCCTTGAGTATTCCAGACTGACAAGTAGCAAGCCACAGTGTCTCCATGTCTGCTCTTTTGAAAACAGTTATGTCTCATAACCATGAGAAATGTGTGGTTGGACATTTTTATTGTTATGCACATGGCTTTCACTCTTATTAAAAATATCTTTGGTTGATTAAATTTTTTGACAATCAATGTATCTACTCCCATTTCCCAAACTTAGGCTGCCTTCCCATAACTCCTTACAATCTTGCCCCTCCCACTCACATTATGTTATTATAGCAAATTTTGCATTGTTTTTAACCATCCAGAGCCAGCAGCAAATTAAACCTTGTAGTAGAGCCAGACCTGTTCTTTCAGCATGTGAATCTTTTGTTCTGCTAGTTCTCAGGCTACTGCCAAAAAGAGTATGCTTCTACATTTGGTCTCCAATCCAAATCATTAAAACTTTCTCCCAATCTCATGAAGTCCCTTCTTGAATTTCTTTCAGCTCCATGGCCGTCAATGGAGCAAATCCTCTAAAAGCTTGTCTCACATTTTTGCTGTTCTCTAATATCATGAATGTGGTAGAATAGGACATGCCTGACTGGTAAGCAATAACATCACTGTTTTCCCAACTACAGGATCATTAGTCACATCAATTATATTCTCAGGCCAATCATTCACTGGGGGCCCCTTCTGAAAATGTTAACACTATTAGATTCTGTATTCATATGAGTCAAGATAAAGAGAAAAACATGAGATTAATGCAAGGGTAAATGATACTGTGTAGAATGTGATCCCACTCTTCTGTAGTGTTGGGAAATCTGGCCTATAACCTGGGAGGTGGACAGTAAAGAGCATAGTAATCTTATTTCCACAGTAAGCATTTCCTCCCAATAGGATTAGCAGAACAGTTGAATCGAAAGAAGAAAGATAGGCATGATGTAAATTAACTAAAGGAATATGTTCTTATAAACATTACATATTACTTAATTTCTCAAAACTGAGCATCTCTTATTCACATTCAAAATACATCTTTGACTAGCTGCAGTAACAAAGAAATAGAGGCAGTTGCAACCATACATAAACAAAGCTGGGAAGTCACTGCAAAACCTCAGCTTTGAAGACACACTCATTAGGTAACTTTCCTAAAGCACTACTATCTATGGTTAAGCTGCAGCAGAGTTTGCCTTTAAGTCCTTTGTTAGTTTTGTTTTAGCTTCAGTTTCTGTGTGAGGGAAAACTAAGGCAAGAAGCTTGACAGTAAAGAGCAGAATTTTCTGGGTAAATAAAAATAAGTTCTGAACACTGGAAATGAACTTCTGGCTTCCCAGGACCATGCAAACCTAGAATGATCTGAAGTAATTTGAGAGGGCCCTTTTCCTTTTTCTGTAAGTTCATCCGGATTTTCAAGGACTATCTGAGAAGAAATGTATCCAGCTGGCCAGAGCATGAGTTCTCAATTTGAGAATAAGTGATTGACATGATGTTGCAGACCCAGGATGTGAGGCTGACACTCCTTTGGTCTCCATACAACGTGGTGTTAAAGGGTTCTAGTTTCCTTTCTATTGCTGGGCTAACCATTCTTAAAAGGACCTTATGGGAGGAAACAGGTTTTTTTTTAGTATCCAGGTCACAGTTTATTGATGCACAAATTCAGATTGTATGAAAAGAGACTCAGAGCCAATTAGTGGGAGAAGGCTGAAATATCAGAGAGAGGAAGCACCACAGTCTATTCCCAACCAGCTGTCTTGCAGCTTCCTCAGCCTTGCTCCTGGTCACTTTTGCTGGTTGCCTCTGCCTCTGCTGGGGTCCTAAGAGGCCTTATATACCCTTCTTGTCAGCTGTATCCCATCCAGGTTAGGATGAAAGGTGTAAACTATTCTATTTTGTAGCCAGCCTTGAACTCACAGAAGCAGAGGAAGTTATGTCTCTAGAGTTATGGGATTATGGGTGTAGGTCAGCACTCCTTGGCTTTCCCTGTGCTGGGATTAAAGGTGTGTGCTATTGAATCTCAGATGTTTGTCCTAGTACTCAAGGATCAAGAAATTCCTAAGCTGTCTGCCTAGGATTTGACTGTGTGCTGCCTCTTATATTTCAGGTTTTATTAAATATGTAATATGTCACCACAGTTTATCACTGAGAAAAGTCATGGCAGGACCTCTGGCAGGAACTTGAAGCAGAGCCATGGAAGAGTACAACTTGCTGACCCTTGTTCTAACCAAGCTTTCTTCTGTAGCCCAGGACTATCTCAGGAAATGGTGTCACACACCATTTTCTGGGCCCATCTCCATCAATTAACAAAGAGGACAATTCCTATGGTCCTGATCTGGGCAATGTCTCAGTTGAGACTCTCCCCACTAGTGACTCAATGATATATCAGACTGAAAGATAAAATAAAGTAAGACATATGGAATCCATAATACAATTTTAATGGCTTCACTTTTCCCAGTTTTCCAAGTCAGACGAATGCCAAATCTCTTTAATTGAATCTACCTGGACTACTTCTAGCAAGAAAGAAAGAGAGCAGAATCCAGCAAGTGTTTCTTTTTGCAGTGAGAAGAAGAAAGAGACAGCAATAACAACCCTCAATGAAAATATCCTCTTCCTTTTGTAAAAATGATTTAGAGTTAGAAGTCACCCTAGATATTATCAAAGAGTTTCTATGATATTTTCATTTCACCAATTGAAACATCATAGGTGTTTTTATTAAAATTACTTCATCTCTACTATGGAATTTTTGCCATTAAAAATGTTAATTTATTCATGATACAAAATATGTTTATACATAGATATTTTTCTTTTAACAAAAGTTTTTAACTGGAGAGATTCTCAAAAGTCAAAATGCATCCCAAATCTTTCTTCTCATATTCAGTTAAAAAAGTTGAAAGTACATTTTGGTTCAAAAATATAATATCAAATGTGTTCTAGTTGATATTTGACAGCAATATTACAACCTGAACCCTGAAAAGAGTTGCACTCCATCTAGCATCCAATGTTGACATGACATGACCTGTAATCAATTTGAGATTGATGATGGAAGACATTGTGCAAAGAGATGAAAAACTCAGTTATAATGTGCTTCATCTTGTCAGCATGGATCTGTGTTCAGATTAATGAGAGTGAATAAGTATGCATGTGTATTTGCATACATGAATACAAATAATATATTTGTCTAGAGTGTATTTTCTTGGCTATTATTTAGGATGACTTTGGTATGTACATATATTTAGATTGATTACTTTTATATAATCTGTGCTACTCATATATTATTTGATATGTATCATCACTAGTAAGTAAATCACACTCCGAGAAGGCCACAATTAGTAATCAAGCTAAACTCTAGAGCCACAGTAATAAAAACTGCCTGGTACTGGCATACAAACAGACTTGTAGATCAATGGAATTGAATTGAAGACCCGGACATTAATCCACTCACCTATGAACACCTAATTTTTGACAAAGAAGCCAAAAATATACAGTGGAAAAAAGATAGTATCTTCAAAAAATGGTGCTGGCATAACTGAATGGTGTATGTAGAAGAATGTAAATAGATCTATATCTATCACCCTGCACAAAACTCAAGTCCAAGTGGATCAAGACCTCAACATAAACCCTGTTACACTGAACTTAATAGAAAAGAAAGTGAGAAATATCCTTCAGTGCATTGGAACAGGCGACCAGTTCCTAAATATAACACCAGCAGCACAGATACTAAAAATAATAATTAATAAATGGGGCCTCCTGAAACTGGGAAACTTGTGTAAGGCAAAGGACACAGTCAACAAGACAAAACAACAGCCTACTTAATGGGAAAATATCTTCAACCAACCCTACATCTACCAGAGGACTGATCTCTAAAATATATAGAATGCTTGAGAAACCAGAAGCCAAAAACTCAAATAATCCAATTAAAAACTTTAGTTCAGAGTTGAATAGGAAATTCTCAACAGAAGAATTTCAAATGGCAGAAAGACACTTAAAGAAATGCTCAACATGCTTAGCCATCAGAGAAATACAAATCTAAACAACTTACCCTGTCAGAATGGCAAAGATAAAAATCCAAACCAAAACAAAAAACAGATGACAGCCTATCAACCTATGCTGGAGGGAATGTGGAGAAAACAAGGGGAATACTCTTTTATTGTTAATAGGAGTGTAAACTTGGACAGCCACTTAGGAAAGAGGTGGTTCCTCAGAAAACTGAGAATCAATCTTCCCAATGATCCAGCAATACCACTATTGGGCATATACCCAAAGGATGTACATTTTTACCCCAAGAGCATCAGCTCAACTATGTTCATATCAGCATTATTTGTAATAGCAAGAATCTGGAAACAACCTAGATGCCATTCAAATGAAGAATGGATTTTAAAAAATGTGGTACATTTACACAATGGAGTACTACTACTCAGCAGAGAAAAAAAAATGACATCCTAAAATTTTCAGGCAAATGCATGGATCTGAAGAGGATCATCCTGAGTGAGGTAGCACAGGCCCAAAAAGATAGTCATGGTATATATTCACCCATAAGTGGATTTTAAACATAAAGCAAAGAATAACCAGGCTACAATTCACAAACCCTATGTAGCTAGGCAACAGGAAGAACTTAGAGAGACATCCAGAGCTCCCCCTGGGAAAAGGAAATAGAGAGGATCTCCTGAGTAAATTGGGGTCATATGGTGGAGTGAGTAAGGGGAAGTAGGAAGAGATCATGAGAGAATGAGATGGTTGAGTGGGAGAAGCCACAGAGAGGGAGAACAAAGAAATATTTTTTTAATTAGGTATAAAGTCACCAAAATAAGATGACAGGGGTTTACTGATGGGATTCCTAAAGGGGAAAGACTGTTATGTGGCACTAACTGGACAGAGACCTATATATTCTTTCCAAAGAAGAAGAAATTGCCAAAGGACAGAGATTTTACAGGCAGCTTAGGTACCAGTGATAGACCAGTTACTACACCCCTAACTCAGCACAGCTCATCAGTCAAACAGTATCCAGTCAGGTAACCCCTTCTCAAACAAATGTTCATCAACCTTTGGATTATGAAGTTCAATAAACTAGACCTTATGCTTCTGAATTATCCCATTACAACAGTATTTTAAGGCATTTCTTGCAATTCTGCATTTAAACAGAACATCACACTGTACAAGTAACTTTATTCTGTCACTTTGGTTCCTGTCTGCATTTCCATCAACAAATGTCAGACCTGAAACACTCCATACCTGAGATTTGTTCTCTGCTACTTTCTGGTTGGAGATGAGGGTCTTTCTCAGACCACACATGCAGATTAATAATAACAAAGCATAAAACTCCACTCATCCCTCTTGGTTGTGAAGGAATGGAAAGTGAACTGCAGAATGCAGTTTTCCTGAAAGTCTAGACAGCCACACTGTATATACCTCTAATAGTATGTATCCCAGTCTACCTGCCTGCTGTCTCCAAACACACACAGACACACACACAGACACACACAGACACACACAGACACACACACACACACAAACACATATGCCCCTTTATGAATTCTATCAGAGAGAAAAAGAGAGAGACAATGAGACAAAGTCAGAGAAAAAGACATGCACAGGCTCCTCATCAGTAAGGCTCCCTGACAATAAGACTGTTAACTTGCTTAGTGCTCGTCCAGAAATCTTTTTTCTTTCTCCTCATTCTGTCACTCATTCTCAAGCAGCTCCTGAGTCTTCTGATGAGCTCTATGGTAAAAGAGGAAGATAAATGACCTTATAAAAGAACTCAACTGCAATCACATAAGAAAAAAGTTAATTGCTTTAGAAAATATTATTTTTCTTTGCAGAAAAAAATGAGAGATTTCAATTTCAATATTACTATATAAACATGAGAAATGCACAGATTATATCCCTTGTCTGTGAGCATGCTTGCATAGATGTTGGGCTGATGAACATGGTGAATACATGCCTTGCTTCTGATTACAGTGCATGCAATGTTATTTAGATGGTTAAGTGCTGTTGTCTTTGTTCAGCAAAGATTGAGAGGTCTTCAAAATCACACAATACAAAACTCCTCGATGCCCAAATGGGTTCTTTATTTTCTTCTTATTATCTTTAAATTATTCTCCTCTAATACAATAAATTCCAACTGCAGCTTATGGACATCTCCCAGGAAGAGCCTGATATGAGTTCACAGTTATCCAGGAGTCTGTTTAATTCATAACTTAAGGACAGTAGTGCTTTGAATGTGAAGCATCCCCCAAAGGTTCACATGTTTGATACTTAGTCCCAGTTTGTGCCTAGTTTGGGGGAGGTTGAGGAACTCTGGGGACATGTAGTCCAGCTAAGAGAAGTGGGTTGCTGGACAAAAGAATTGAGGGTCATATCCCCTTCTGGTTTCTACCCCTACTTTCTGCCTCTTGAGTTACCAAGAATTATACAAATAGCACAGACACCCACTGCCCTAGACCAGTCCACTCAGGTCACCATCTTTCTGCACTACAATGGACAACAACCTCAAACTGTAAATCAAAGGAGCGCCTCCTGCCTTCAGTGCTCCTGTCAAGAATTTCTGTCACACACTGAGAAAAATAAATCTACCACAGTTATTTCTACCTTTTTTGACTAGATAGATTGACACTGATCACCTACTATACTCCCTTATAATGTGCCACTGTTGAGTATATTTATATCCATTACATTGTTACTGTCTCATTCTAGGACAGTTGCCCATCAAAAACCCATCTCATCCTCATTAGCACTCATGATGTTTCCCTTTTCTAGCCCCTGCAGTCACTAACCTTTCTTCTGAGTCTGGATCTGCATACTCATATATTTCTACCATATTCCTTTCCTTACATGGTTCCTATGGTTTGTTTCTATCACTCTCCATGTTTCCCTTGAGGATTCAAGTCAGAGTCTTATCTTCGTTAGTGCAGGAAATACACATCACAAACTTCTTGGAGAAGAAAAAATACTCATTTTACAGCATAAGGAACAGTGTGTTATAAAAGATAAGAGTTTTTTGGACAAGTTAATTCATTTCAGCAAATTATGGGTCAGATATGTATATATATATATATTTATCTGAGGTGTGCCTCTCAGTTTCTGAGTTAGACTTTGGAGAAGGGAGCAAAGGAGTCTGCAGTCTGTCTGCCAAACCCCAGGTTCTGTTCTTACACATTCTCACTCAAGCTTCAATCAGAGTGCCACCCTGCACTGAGACCTGGGAGTATTACATGAAGATATCATATTTAATCTAAGATGATGCGAACACATTGTGTTCATACACATCCAGTCAATAATGTAGCAAATTTTGCAAAGTCATTTGTAGAACTTTATTTTTTAAAAAAGATTTACTTATTTTTTTACAAGTTCAAAAATTGTCAATTGACACACTTTTATCAGATTTTTTTAATAAGCATTGCATTCTGTGGAAGCTTACAATACAGCACAATGACAGAATGGATGGTGAAGAATTTAAGTACAATTATGCCTTTTATAATGATCACTAAGTTTGTTATTGCTTATAGCAAATCAACCAGTAATACAAAGAAGTAAAAAAATTCTAAATAATTATGAAATTATAAACAAATATAACAAAATCTTATTATGAATTGCAGAGTAAGATTATTTTAGTAAAATATTTTCTGGTTTTTTTTCATGTTAAGACTTCTAGCAATCAACTATTTTCTCTTTCTATGAAGTTCTCCACATAAAAAAATGGGGTGGAGAGTTGTCTCTGCACTTAAGAGAACTTATTTCTGCAAAAGAACAGAGTTCAATTCCCAGGACCCCACAGAGAAGAGCTCAGTAGGGTAGAGTGAGGGCTTAACTGTGGATGAGTACTGTAAAGAAATGAGTAAAAACTGGTTCTGAGGGCTGAAGAGATGGATACACAGTTAAGAGCACATTCTTGCAGAAATTCTGTTGCCAGCACAAATGCTGCCAAGCTCACATATATACCTTGTTCAGCCTTGATACAGGGGGAGGGATTTGGTTCTGCATCAATTTGTTATGCCAGACTCTATTGATTCCCCATGGTAGGCTTTATCCTCTTTGAGGAGTGGATGGGGGAGGGTAGTTGGAGGATGAGTGGAAGGAGGGGAACTGTAGTTGGTATGCAAAATTTTTAAAAATTAAATAAAAATAAAGTATAAAAGGAAAGATATTAACTGGGGGAAAAGATTAACTCAAATGGAGTTGAAAATACAAATTTGATAATACAATTAATAATAGATGAAAATGAATAAACTGAGTGAAGTGATGTGGTGGGAGGGGGAAGGGATCTTGAATAAGGATATACACCTTGGACTGACTCCTTGGATCTCACTCTCCCTAGAGGAACACCTGACTCAGTCTTGATGTTGGAGAGAGAAAACTAGATTTTCCAGGCGTGGAGGCTGAATTAAGCAATATTGGGACCATGGGACCTTGGGACCGCCTGCCCATGGGGGGAGATGGGGAGATGTGGAGAAGAGAGAATGACCTGATATGGTGGGAGGGGGAAGGGACCTTGAATAAGGATATACAAGGATAGAAAATGTGACTTCTCTATTCATAACAATAAAAAAAAGATGAGAAAAAAGATGAAGATGTAGATACGCTTGCAATATATATCATATTTTTAAAGAGAAGGGAATATTATATCCTATTAACTATTGGAAGTAAAAAATTATTGTACAAATTCTAGCTAGTAAATAATGAAAACCCACAGTCAGATATTAGGGAAAATCTGGAATATCAGAGAAAAGAAACAGACCACAGTCAATTCTCAGCCGGCCAACTTCTCAGACTGAACAGGGTAAATGCTATCTTCAAAAGTTCTCTGCCTGTTTGGTTGCTCCTTCAGAATGAATGAATCTCTACTCCTCCTGCCTTAATATCTTCTTTGACTAGTTGTTTTACTTCAGGGTTCAACTCTGCATCATAACCCTAGAGTTAGAATTAAAAGTGTGAGCTACTACTATCTGGTTGTTAGCCTTTGAACTCACAGAAATACAGAAAGCTATCTGTCTCCTGAGTGATGGGATTAAAGGCATGAGTCACCATTCTCTGACCCTCATGGCTTGACTGGGTGATTCTGTTCTCTGGTATTCCATGATTAATATAAGATATATCATCACAAAACATTAATATCAAACCAACTTTATTTTATCCACATGGAAGTCATGAACCTCTGTCCTCAGCATCTTTGAATAAAAGCAAAAACCTTCAATTACAAAGATGCAGAAGATAGATGACACATGACAAAAACCACTGTGGGCTATAAAAATGATTCAGTGGGTAAAAAGATGCTTGGCACTAAGACTGAGTTTCTTAGTTTGACCCAGGGAACCCCCTTATAGAAGGAAATATTAGACTCCTGCAAATTGTCCTCTAATCTCCATAGGTTATGTATGCATCATGACACATTTACTCATATATGGACTTTCTAATTAAAATCAGTCTCTTTACATATCTCATATAAATTGTATAATTTTTCAATACTGTAAAACAAACTGAATACAAGTATCTGTGAAGACTCAATACTTTTAGTTACTTTCATATCTAAATTAACTTAGAGACATTGATTATTTTTATGCTTCACCATAAGGCAAACGACATTAGCTTTTTAAAAGTAGAGGGGAGACAGAGGTGCCACATGAGTAAAATGGAATGCTTATCAAGCCTGAAGACTAAAGTTCAGTCCCTAAAACCCACAGTAAGAGGAGATAACCAACTTTTGAAACTTGTCCTCTGACTCTCCACAAGTGCATTATGGTATATTCTTACATCTCTCTCTCTCTCTCTCATATATATATACATGATAGATAGATAGATAGATAGATAGATAGATAGATAGATAGATAGATAGATAGATAGATGTAAAACCAATCAAGCCAATGCCCCCACAGATATGCCCACAGGCCAATCTGATCTAAATAACTTATTCATCAAGTTTTCTCTCAGATGACTCAGTACAGGTACTCAAATGAAGAAGTGTTATATGGAATGAAATAAAAAGCTTTGGCTGCTCTGAAGGTTGCCAGCATCTCATGGTATGCTAGAACTGCACAGCATATGTGTCTTAGGGAAATAAATTTTGTTTTCTATGGATAGTCATTAGTTAAAGGCAGAGTCAAAAAATTAGAGGTTCTGCCAACCTCTCATTTCTTTGATTAGCTAGTTGCTGTAGACATTGTAGCCTGTCTTCCTGGGCTGGCTGCTGTAGCGGTCAGTCAGAGTCCTGTTTGTCAATATGGTCTGAATCTTATCATTTTTTTATTTGTCTTTGAGATAAATCTTGTGCTTAACAGGTATTCCTTCTAAAGAATTTGAATTTATAATTTTTGGCAGTGTCAAAGAAAAATAAACAATTCTTACATATCTAAGTAAATATGATGCATTTGACATCCCTGTGATATTTTTTATAAGAGGAATTTATTTTTATTGCCGCAGTTTATTCTGCTTCTTATAATATCTAAATTATTATATAATTTTTAACCTGTTAAAATACACATAGGGAGTGAAAATGGTCCTGATCCTTAAGTAAGTGCATAACTCGCAAAATATACTTTTGAATGTACATAATCTTAAATTCCAGTTACTGAAAAAATGTCAAGTGTAATGATACATTATGTAATGATGTCAAGATACAATTTTAAATTCACTCTGATGAGATGTTTGGTACTACCAGGCATTTACAACCACAGGTATAGACAAAATATACTGTCAAAGCCAAAGTCTCTTGTGGAGCTGTTAATAGAGTTCAGCAGATGATGTACTGGGAACACAAGCCTGAAGACCTGAGTTCAAGCCACAGACCCACATAAAGGTAGAAAGAGGCAGGACTCCACAGAGTTGTTCTCTTCACACACATGCTGTTCCTAAGTCTGTGTCCACATATATAATCAAGATGCGCACACAAAAGACATAAGTATTGCAATCCCTGTATGCATACTAGTGTGGGTATTCACATGTCATAGTGGGCATGAGAAGGCAGGACAGTGTCAACCATGGTTTAGTACTTGGCTTCGACATTGTTGAAAGCAGGAGCTCTTATTTGCTTCCTAAAACAGGCTCACTGGACTGTTAACTTCCAGGAATTTTTCTGTCTCTGTTTTTCACCCAGCTTTATCTGCATGCTGGTGCTCCAACTTAGGTCATCACACTAGGTGGAAAGCTCTTTACTCATGACAACATCTGTCTCTACAGCTCCTGTGATGACAAACTCAATATCATCTCAGAACCACTGGTATGATAATTGGCTTCTATTGACTTGTGCAATTAACAGTCACATAATGGTTATTTAACATTTTTACAGTATAGTAAGATGTTTCTGCTTAGCTCCGTGGTCTGGACCCACCCACAGCTGCTTAGCCCCAAATAATCACTCAAAGGCTTATATTGATTAGAAGCCATTTAGCTTATGACTCTGGCTTATTGCTAGCTAGTTCCTGCATCTTAACTCAATCCATTTCTATTAATCTGTATTGCCATGTAGCTTCTGGCTTGCCTTCCATCACATCTTGCTTTTTTGTGGCTGAATCAAGTCTCTCATGACTCTGACCTCCTTCCCCATTATCTATGCTTGGATGTTCTGCCTGAGTATAAGCTGGCTTGCTATAGGCCAAAACAATTCCTTTATTTTGATAAATATTTCAAATTCATATGTATCAAAAGTGATAATTCATAGCATACAAAAAGATCTCATATCACAACAATACATATTAATTTACTTTTTTGAATTTGTCTTAATGTGTGAAATAATTCTTAAATGAACTTCTCTGGGGTTCAAGTGCAATTGGATGAAAACTCAGGAGTCCAGCCAGCACTTCATATCTGTGTCACCTTTTTTAAAGTGCCCAGTACTACCTGAGAACTGAGGCTTAGTTAAAAAACAAAAACAAACAAACAAACAAAAAAGCCTAGATTTTTGGAGCTATAGATTCTGCATTATGATTAGGAATGACCTGAAAAGTTTATATACAATTGAAATTAAGTACAAAGGGTGCATCTTTTTCTAAAGACCATTTGAGGAATGGAACTTTATACCTTGAAATTTTCTTCTAAAGCTATGTTTTGTGGGTAATTGATAAATAGAAATAAAGTAGTCACCACATTGGCAATGGAATAATGTGACATATATGTTAATATAAAGTCTCATGCTGATCAGAATTGCAATACCATTAGAGTGTAGTAAAAAAAAAATACCACTACATTATTCTAAATGCATCACCTTTAAACAAAGCAAAGTCTAGCAGACAATAAAATAGTCATAAAGACTAGAAGGAGCAGTGAGGTACAGATGGCATTTTCTCTGATTTGATAACAACATAGTGTATCTGTCTATCCAGTTCTACCCTCACAAACATTTTGTATGAATGTGTTATGTCAGTCAAAAACTTGAAAATCCAAACATGTTTATTCTACTGGTGTTTGAGACCCCTTATGTAACTGGCAGAGGACAAATGATATTTTGTTAAGATAAAGGTTAATTCAACTTATCTATTTTGAAGTTGCTTACTGTGATAGTTGTCTCTTGTCAAATGGGTATAAGTTAGAGTCATTTTGTAAAAGGATATCCTCCAATTGATTGACGTACAGATAACGTCCATGGGACCATTTTCTTAATTAATGATTGATATGTGTGTGTCCAGCATATTGTAACCCTAGCTACCCCCAGGCTTGTGGAAATGTAGTCCTGGTTTTTATAAGAAAACAAGTTAAGCAAGCCATGAGAGGCTAGCCATGGCCTTTTCCCTGGTTCTTGACACCAGGTTCCAGTCTTGAATTCCAACCCTGAGTTATTGCCCAGAGTTCCCTTCACAATGGTCTAGGATGGGTGTGTGTGAGTGAAATAAGTTGTTTCCCAAGCTGTTTTTGGTCATTATGTTTTATCATATCAATAAAAACCCTACGATACTTCCTATAGACATTCTATCATTGGGAAATATGCACAAAAATTATTGAAATGAAAGTGGAACACTTGTACCTCTGTCATGTCCATTACCCAGGTCAGCCAAAGGGGCAAATTCCTCAGTTTCAAGTGACATATTTACAGAGCTCAGCAATATATTCACTCTGGAATGATAATGGATTTTTTTTCTCTTTCTCTGACTTTGTTTTTTTGAACAGGTCACAGCATTTTACAGCGGCTTTACTGAGAATTCAGAACTATTTCCCTGCTTTGGATCTGGGAATGTTCATATAAAAAACACAAATGAGTATTAAAGAAATACGAGGAAGCAAACACATATATTAATATACTTTACTCAAATGTAAACCATTTAAATAGCAATGTGTCCCATTTATGAATAAATCTATAGGCAGCAGATTTATCAAAAGCCTTCTTGAGATGAACAGGCTATTGTTGCAAAACTGTGTTGTTTTCTGAAAATGAAGGAGCAAGTAAAACTGAGAAGTATTTAAAAAGAGTTTCAACTACATTTATAACTTTGAAACACATTACATCCTTTTTTAAGAGATGTATAGACAACGTCTTAAAAAGAGACATACACATATGCACACACGCACACAAAGAGATGAGTGCAAAGCTTCATTATATTATACTATGTGTGCAAAATTTATCTAGTTTATATGAAAGGAGCTCAATTAAATTCTTACCTTCAAGCCAACTAAAAATAAAGAGCTAAAGTACACATGTAAACTTGCAATGGATTTCATTACACATTAATGTTTCTTTGATACCAACTTTAACCGGATAGAATTTATAAGGAAGAAAACATCATCATTCACCAAGATACAAAATATAAAATTCCTTAGAAAATGTTACATAAAAAGTTTTAAATTTTGTCTTCTTTAGTCAAATATTTTTTATGCAATTGCAAATAAATCTCAATGAGGATGAATTAACCACCCCACAGTGAGACCTGTGCTTTCAATATAATTGAAGATGATCTCAACAGTTAAGATAATTTTTAATAAGAAAACATGAGAAGAAAGTGCTAGAAGCATCAATAGAAAAAAAAAAAGGTGTTGTAAATGTTTAATGAAGCCTGATACTGAAGAAGTAACCTGCAGTACTTAGAGTTCTGAGTCACGGGTGTTTACTTTGTAACCCTGTTGTGCAAGACATAAAAACAAAGACCTTTTCATTCCATGCAGCTGTGGAATGGAGCTGATCAACAGTTCACTGTGCACTGACTAAAGCTAATCCTCTGAAGAAGAAGGAAGCAACTACCAGGAGTTAACTTCTCCAGACCTGCCTCAAAGATATAAATGCAGGGGAAAGGGAAACACAGTTCTTCAATACTGAAGACACACACAAGGATGCACACACCCACATACATATGCATAAATGCACAAATAAATGTAAATATACAGAGACATATACACATAGACACAAAAACACATACAGATAGGAAACAAAGCAAGAAAGGAAGGAAATGTAGGAGTTCATTCAAATACAGCAAACACACACAATCGCATGGTCACAAAATCTGCAGGAGCCAACAGCCATTCCCTAAATTATGAGTTTCTCTTTCATTTTAGATTTTTAAGGCAGGGTGTCTCAATATAGCCTCTCATTCTCCAAAGCTGGTCTTAACTATGTAGCCCAGGATGACCTTTCTGGAATTGCAGATGTGCTCCACCATACTTGGGTTTCCATTGCTGTTAAAAAACACCATGACCATAGCAACCCTTAAAAAGGAAAAGCAGTTAAATTGAGTGACTTACATTTTCAGACGTTTAGACCTTTGTCTTCACTGTGTGACATTGGTATGAATGCAGACATGGTGATGGACCAGGAACTGAGTCCTTACACAGTGACTCACTGGCAACAAAAAGTGATCTGAGACATTGGGTGTGACAAGCATATATGAGATCCCAAAGCCCACTTACTTCCACAGAGACACATTTTCTCTAGTAGAACCACACCTACTCCAACAAGACCTAGCCTCCTAATAGTGCCACTCCTTTTAGGGGTCACTTTCTTTCAAACACAATACCTGGTCTCTCTTATATTGCATATGTCTAAACAATTAGCAAAACACAGGCCACCTGAGGAAATATTAAGTCCAGATTGCAATATTAGAGCAACCCCTTCAAAAGATCATAAATAATAAAAACAGAGATCCAGCAATACCATTTTGGGGCATATACCCTAAAGACACACATTCACACCCCAAAAGCATTAGCTCAACTATGTTCATAGCAGCATTATTCGTAATAGCAAGAACCTAGAAAAAAAACCTAGATGCCCCTCAACTGAAGAATGGATTAACAAACTGTGGTACATCTACACAATGGAGTACTACTCAGCAGTAAGAAAAAAAATTATATCCTAAAATTTGCAAGCAAATGGATGGATTTGGAGAATATCCTCCTGAGCGAGGTCTCAGAAATCGAGAAGGATAAGCAGGGGATGTACTCACTCATTAGTGGACTTTAAGCAAAAAATTCAGTTTTTTCATTGAAAGATGATGGGTGAATAAAGTGATTTAAAACACACACACACACACACACACACACACACACAAACCCACAAAAAACAAAAACAAAAACAGAAACTTCTGGTTTGACTGTGGAAGGGCTGCCTAGCAGAAATTTGTGGTGGCCATAGTGCATCCGTGGGCACGAGTGGTGACCTACTGTGCTTTCTTTTTCTGTAGCTTAGTTTAACCTGGCTTGAGGAGTTTTCGATTTTTTTTTTATGTTTCATGTATTTTAGAGAAAAGAGAACTTTTATTACTATGTGTTTTTTTTTAACTATTCTGAATGTTTTGCTTTTTTATATAAAGTTTGATGATGATTTTCAAAAAAAAATATCTAATGTCAATTCTTTCTCAGATTCAAGGCAATGGAGACAATAAAGACAAAAGAGAGGACACAGGATGCCTCAGCTCCTGCTTTCTCTTCTTGTCTTATACTCTATCTGCCTTACATTTCCACTGCTGTCCAGGAGGTGCTTTTTTCCTTTTTAAATTCAGATATTCCAATGTCAATAAACAAACAAACAAATAAATAAACATCATAGAAAAAGGAGGCCATGGTAACCAAAGAAAATGTGAGAAATTTATAGAACACAGCAACAAAGGATCCAAAAGACATTTGTGGATAAACATACATGCACACACACACACCACATCCTTATGCTTTTGTGCCTGTCTGTATGTGTATGTTTGTTTTTTTCAGAGTATTGTTGTTGGCCTCAGACTGTTAAAATTGCTGTGTAGCCAAGAGTAACCTTGAATTCTAGCGCTCCTTCCCCTGCTTGCTGAGGACTGGGATAAGAGTGCCACTATCTTTCTGATGTTAAATATTTTAATTAAATAGAAAAGTTGAGTGTCTTCACATTCATTGACACACCCACAATAAAGACAAAATAAAAGAAGTCATACAAATAAATCAAAACACAAGCAATACATGAACTAAAGGGCACAAAGCTGAGAGAATGTTGTGGCTTTATTGTTCGGATTTGCAGCCACCAAAGGTGGGTCATTACAGAGAGACAGTCACAGCTAAGCCCTTAAGCGATAGTTCAGTTGGGAATAGAAGAGTAAGTTCAAAAGTGAAAGCATATAAAACATTTGATTTTTGCTTGTTTTTACTACATTTGGCATACAGAAATGTCTCCTGTTGGGAATTATGGAAGATATTTGACTTTTTAGATAGTTTAAAACGTTTATTTTTATTCATGTGGGAGTAAATATATGTGAGTGTAGACACTTGCAGAGGACAGAAGGTGTTGATTTCCTAGGGCTGGAGTTATGATTATGAGCAGGCTGCTGTGAGTCCTGGGAACAGAACATGGGGCCTCTGCAATAAAAGCAAATGCTCTTAACCACTGAACCATCTCTCTAGTTCCTCTTGTTGAGTTATTTTAACAAATGAATACAGTGCAATGTATTAACACATATTGGTTGGGGCTGATTATTGTGATTTTTCCTGCTTTCCAGAAACTCATATTCTCAGACACTAGACAGGAAACAGACAAGGCATCCAAAAAGAAACAGCAATGGGATGATTTTTTTCCCTGTGAGGTGTTAAGGGACAGCAGGAAGAGCTCCTGATCTACATGGAAGTATGTAAGGACCAGTTTTTAAGTGCAACTCAGTATCTACAACAAGTGAAAAATCATCCTGGGTAGAAGCAGAAACTCAAGGCTCATGGATCATAAGCTAAAGAGAAAGGTAAGAGCTGAGCCATCTTGAGACCCTTCTAAACATGAGTTTAGAACTGAACAGAGAGAAACAGAACTGAACAGGTTATGTGGGTCCAAGCCACACACAGTCCACACATATTCCAATGCTCAGTAATTTAAAGTATATTCTGCATACTGTAACTCCTCAATATTTATAGATGAAATACTCCTTTAAATTGCCTAGAGATGAAAATGCATAAAATCATGAAAACATTGCCTCTTGTGAGTTTAATTACAAGGACTTACAAGGTCAGGAATACTGGCAATGAGGTGGGGCTGGAGAGACCACTCAGTAGTAAGAGAGCTTGCTGTCCTTACACAGGACCTGGGCTCTGTTCCCAGCACCCATATTTGGCAGCTCAAAACTGCCTGAAGTCCAGAGGATCAGATGCCCTTTCAAGGCATTATGAATACCTATATCCAGCACAGACTCATATACAAATACATAATAAAAAGAAAATAAATCTTAAAAATTAAATGCTCTGTGTCCTGCCACAACCTTCCAAAATACAACCCTCAATATAAAATTTATTTCTGAGTTTCATTTTAGTGCCTAGTTTTAATATATTATTATGAATCAACATGATGAGCCTATTAATATTAATACCCATGGTTTAGAATGCATTGAATTTCTCTTGTGCTCTGTTCAGGCCTTATGTTGAACCATTTAAATGAGCTCACTGGATTTGATAGTCTTTCATTAATAGATTTAAGAATACACTTTATGATTACCAATAGAAGGGGTGTTAACCTTAAGAAACACTATGCTTAGTTTGGGGGAGAGCATTTTTTTAAAGATTTGTCTTATTTTTAGTTATGTGCCCTCATCAGATGTCCTGGAGCTAGAGTTACAGGTAGCCGTGAGCCATGCTGGGAATTAAACTCCCACCTTCTGCAAGAGGAGCATGTGATCTTCACTGAGAGCCATATCTCCAGCCTATAGAGGTAGGCAGTTTTTATATTTTATTTTTTATGTTGTTTTTTTGTTTTGCTTGGCTTTGGTGTTTTAGTTAATTGTTGTTTTGAGCACCTGCATTACAAGTGGAGTACCACACTACTGGTCCTCAGTCTCATATAGCAAGTACATCTCCTCAGCCCTATTTTGTTTGATTTATGATTTTTTGTGTGTGCTTTTGAAACATTCTCAAGGATCTCATATAGCTAGGCTAGTATAGAATTTACTATCTAGCTGATAGTGACCTTGAACTCTTGTTTCTCCTGACTCCACCTTCCAAGTGCTGAGACTACAGGTGTGCACATGTTTTAGGAATTGCAGCAAATTGAACTGGGGCTGCTTGCATTTTAGATAATCACTCTAGCAACTGAGCCACACTGCCAACCTAGTGTGCTACATCTTTTAAGCTCCACAACACATGACCACATCTCAATACACAGCTGAATTTCTGGATGCCATTAACACTTCATTGAGTGTTAAGATTATGTTTAATTTTACTCTATTTTAGAAATAGTCTTTTAATTTCAATATTATTTTTCATAAAGATTCTATTAATCACAAAGTCATAATCTAGATATAACTCTTCCAAAGAACTTAAGTTCTTAATTTGTATTATAACATAAAGAATATTGAAAATGTACAAAAGGTCCCATTGACCAGTATGCTGCTCAGGCAAGAAGTGACTGAGATCAAGGCCTTCCTTATTCTGCAGCAGATAGCAGTATCAAGGCTCAGAATTCAAAAACAGACTATTTTAGCAAATAACGATACCTCGTTCTCCTACCTCAATAGATTTAGCTGAATCATGCTGTGTACACAATATCTCATCTCCCTTGGGTGAACATTGTGTACAAGACAATAAAAAACAAAGAGCTGGAGCCTCAAGTGGCCCAAGGAGATAAGATATGTTCTAATTCATACTAATGAGGAACATATTATGTATTTGCCAAACAGAAGGACTAAAAAACAGAGGTAACACCTACCTCAAGAAGTTAGAGCCTTCCCATTTCAGTCTAACCAAGGAATAGGAAATGCAAAATCATGGTGTATACTCTTCCATTTCCAGCAGAGTAGGTTAGCCAGCTTGTGAGCCTAGGCTGATTGTAGAAATATTAAGCAGAGATAAATGGGAATCAGAACGGATTACTATGTTGATGTTTCCTCCAGCTTGTTTTGGATTTAGAGCTTAAAATACTTTGGGAAAAGAGGGATAATTTATATTTTGCTGATGATGGTGGCATTTTATTTTGGAAATTCACATGGACTGAGCCATGAGGTTCCTGTCCTAACATTAGGCTGTTTCTGTGCTGCTGACAGTCATGCCCTGAGCAGACATCATCTAGCTTAATTTTTCTTCACTCATTGCTAATTTGGAGACATTAACAATTTTTACTTAAACACATTCAATCTTTTGTATTGTTGATGTTTTAAAGATGGGATATTGCAACTATATTCTATTAATGTTGCAATGGATCAGCCATACCATCTTTGAAGCATTCACGGACTGCAAGAATATCAGAGCCGCTGCTGGAACTGAAGGAACACTGTTGGAGTGACCTGAGAAGTGCTGCTCAGATGTGCCTTAGAAATCCAGGCTTACTGCTTATGAAAAGTGCAGTGTTCATGACAAACCACAAATCTCTGATATGACTGATGCATTAGGCACAGTTTCCCTCTTCTGAGTGTTTCCAACCTGTGAGTTGTGACCCTTAAGGGGTAACATATCAGATATTCTACATATCAGATACTAAGTTTATGATTCATAATATATCAAAATTGCATTTATGAAGTAGCAACAAAATAATTTTATAGTTGGAGGTTACCACAACATGAGTAACTATATTAAAGGGTCACAGCATTAGGAAGGTTGAGAACCACTACTCCATTGTGATTTGAAATTGTCCTGTTAATTTGAATTTGCTTTTTTTTTTTTCATTTAACCATGAGTCATGAATTCCAGGAGACAATGGGGCTGCATATTTGATATTTGCTGTGACCACTGTGGTGAAAACAGTTCTCATCATTTTTTAGGCTTCTTGTATGAAAGCATAAAGGAGCAAAACTAGAATTATATTTAGAATAGACATTCACCTTGATAATGTCAAACATGAAGTTTTCTAATATTTGTATGTATTTCTTGGCAGTTTCCTGCATGTATACAATATTTAAGATCCTATCCATGCGCTACTATCTTTCTCCATGCTCCCTTGGAACCTGACAAGTTATCTCTGATTATATTGTTATTATTATTGTATTAATGGCCTCTAAATCTAGTCAGCACTGACCATAAATGAGAGTAAAGAAACTCAATTGAGCATGAACAACATACAGCCTTCCCAAGGAAATATAAGGTGCCTTTTTTATCAATTAATTATCACTAGCTCCTCAATACCACTCGCCTAATCTATGTCAGAATTTTAACTTTTTCAAACATGAAATTTTAGTGAGAAAGTGACCACTTTCAGAATCAATCCTTTCCATCATTATGAAGGCTGTCCTCTTATCAGATGTTTATAGTTATTTTAGCTCAACTGAAGAAAACACCCGATCTTAGGAACACATACAAATTTCCTAAATATGTTTGTCTCACATGATACCATTGATTGATAAAAATGACTATCATAACCAATCAATAAAGTCATCAATCAATCAATAATAACTCATTGTGCTGTAAGCTACCCAAAGATTATTTTAGCACAAGAAGCTGAACTGTGGTTGCACAAGGTGTGAGTATAAGGAACTAAAGATTGTATTTTGATGGCAAGACCATTAAAAATAAGCTTCTGAGTCAACAAAAGCCCAGTGCCACTCTGGCAAAATAAGATTCTGCTGAATTTCATAATAAACTACTTTATCAGAGTATTGGACTGAAATAAACAACAAAAAATGGCAAAAATTCATCACTCCTGTCAGAAAAATAGAGTCAAAATCCAAACTGTGTGTTTGTTCGTGACTATTAAAGGTCAACACCATCTATCATTACAATTATATGATGAAAATGTTATTAAATGACAAAAACTCATTGTAATGAATTGGTCATAAGTGACTGTTCCATAGGGTCAGCTTCCTTGTTGTAATCTCAAATGAAAGAAGAGTGCTAATATAGCGGCCCTATCTATTTTAGGGATATAATCTATAACATATCATAGAAACTTTTAGAAGAAAGGCATATTATTTTCTGCACTAAGATAATAAACACACACATACCACAAAAGCATTTACACTTCTGAAAATCAGTAAAACCATTATAATTGAGTTGTTCTTTGAACTAAATAAACATAACAGGCATTCACAAAATATCTGATTAAATAATGCCTAGATATACATCTTCTTAATTGGATAAGAAATGTTCTTTAGCCTTGACCATGTTAGGCCTAAAACAAAGCTTCATGATATAAGAAGACAGATATCATACCCAGTATCTTTTTATGGAAAAAGGAAAAAATTACACATCAATGACTTGAAAAAATTTAACAGCTTTATAAACATATAGCTATCAAACCATATGCTTCTAACAATGAGGAAATAATATGAAAATAAAATGTAATGCCTCCCTGTGGACAACAAGCATGGAAACACATGAAGTCAAAAATGACTGATGACTGCCTGTATACAAAGAAAAGATCTCAAATGATAATGTATCATTTGTATGTCAATAAGCTAGGAAAACAAGAGCAAACTCAACCTTCAATAGAGAGAAAGAAATAAGAAAGATTATCATAGAAATAAATGAAATAGAGCTTAGGCAAATAAGAAAAAGGTTATCAAAGCAAGCATTGGTGTTTGTGGTTTGTTTTGAGAAGATAAAGTTCACAAAACTTTAATTATATTAACTAAGAAAAACAGAGACAATTCAAATAAATAAATGAAAAATAAGACATTTCTAGTGACCACAGAAAGAACAAAGACTGAAGGGCAACATCATGGGTAATTATATACCAACAAACCAGAAACTTAGAGGAAATGACTAATTAGGAGAAAGTGAGGAATTCCCAGACATTCAGCCTTCATTAAATAATGAGGAAAAATTTCAGAAAGTGTGAATAGGCCAATAATGAGATGGAAATTGAACAGTAATAAAAAATAAATCTCCCATCAAAAGCAAAGCAAACCATCCAAAAAGTGGATGGTTTCACTGCTGAAGTCTACAAGACAATTAAACAAGAAATAATACTAATTATTCACAAATCAGTTCACAAAATCAAAGGTATAAATCCATCCAGAATTATCCTACAAAACCACAATCAGGCTGGTACCTAAACCAAATAAAATTATAACTAAAATAAATAAAACTTCAGGACAATATCTCCAAAAATATTAATTTAAAAATATTGAACAAAATATGGGTAAAATAAATCTAACATCACCTAAAAATGATCACTTCCATGATCCAGTGGACAGTTAAAGAAATTCAATGATGCTGCCAATAAAAACATGACATCCCACAATAACAAGATGAAGAATAAACATAAATTAGCATGTCCATTGATAAAGAAAAGATATGTCAGAAAATTTAGCATTCTTCTCAGGACAAAAACTCACAGTCTAGACAAAAGTGTCCTGATACATAAGGGTCACATGAACAGACCTATAGCTAACATTATATCTCAGTAACTTAGAAATCCTGATACAGGGGGCTGGAGAGATGGCTCAGCGGTTAAGAGCACCGTCTGCTCTTCCAGAGGACCTGGGTTCGATTCCCAGCACCCACATGGCAGCTAACAACTGTCTGTAGTTCCAGTTCCAGGCAAACACCAAGGCAATAAATAAATAATAAATAAATAAAAAAAAAGAAATCCTGATACATAAGGGACACATGAACAGACCTATAGTTAACTTACATCTCAGTAACTTAGAAAACAAGTGATTATATTTCTCTTGATAGATTGGTTCAGACAAGGAAAGCATCTCTGTTCAACACAGTAATGGACAATATTCAATATAGCCAGAGCTTCTAGGAAAGAGAAATAAATTACATAAACCAAATTGGAATAAAAACTAAACTGCTCTTTTGTAGATGATACAATCTTGAACACAGGAAACTATTATTAACTACATTTTTTAAAAGCTAGTCTAATAAATTAATTCAAGGAAGTGAGAAACATCAGAGAAATTTGCAAAAGCTAATATTGTTCTTATGTACTAGTAGTGGGGTACCAGAATAAAAACTTCAGAAAATAATTCCATTTTTAATGATATAGTATAATACAATATCTAGGAATCAATTTACCTAAGGAGGCAAAATATTTCCCCATTAAAAACTATATAGCAAAAATAAAATATAATAGCTATAAATAAACAAAAAAACTCATGACCATACATTGGGAAAAATAAACACTGACATACCATTAATACAGATAGTCACCTACAAACCTAATGTAATTACAATCAAACTAGAAATAAAATTTTTCAGAGAAAGAGAAAAACAGTCCAAAAATGTTTATCATATGACAAAGGACCTCAAAGCAGTTTCAAGTAAAAAAATAACAAAATGGAAGACTTCCCAGGATCTAATCTCAAATAAGCACACTATAGTAACTATTAAAGCAGGGTACTGATATTAAGATAGATATGTTAACCAATGGTAGAAAACAGACATATTCTATTTCTTGACAAAAGAATTTCAGCCAAGATGCCAAGAACAAGATGGGTTAAAAAAAAATCTCTTTAAGAAAGTGATGGGAAAACTGGATTATACTTGCAAAAGAATGTAATCAGACCCTTATATCGCATTACCATGAGGACAAATCATCTCAAACTGAATTAAAATATATATGACAGGAAAATACTAGAAGAAAATACACAGGACATAAAAATAATCTAGGCAAAGATTTCTTTATTTTAGGAACATAAATCTTTTTCTGCAAAAGTTTAGCTCAGTTAGAGTAACTCTATTTAGTAGAAAATAATAAAACTTTTCCAGAAGTAAAGAATACATGGCATTGCAGAGATTACAAGTCCTTTCCATTTCCAGAAAAAAAGAAAGAAGAAGGAACTGGCTGAAGATTTGGCCAAGGAAATAAAAAGGCAAAGCATTTGGCTCTTGAGAATAAAGATAGTGGTATTTGACATTTTCCTTCCACAGTCTTGAAACACTGTTAGAGCAGAAGGATAAAGAAAAGAAAGTGTTTACTGTGACAGCTTAGTGGTGAACAGAGCTAGTGAGAAGTCAATCATCATTTGGAATGACCAGACATAGATGACTTATCAGAGGGGAGGCAGGCTGTAATGTCAGTTTAACAGAAATAACTAACATTTAACATTCCTACTGAATTGTATTGATTTTTCCAATGTCTTACTGTGTTAACAAGAATAACTTTAGAGAGAGAAAAATGATAACTATGCTTTTGCTGTTGTAATAGCTAAGCCAAGTGTCAATCTATATGATTACTTCCCTGTGTCATAAAGACACACATACACTTGTCTCTCCGTGGTTAAAAAAAAAAAATCTAAAGTTCGTTCAATCAGTTTCACATATATCACCATTAAAATATTTTGTGTTTTGCTAGCAGTTTACCCAAACGTTAGTCTTACTCAGTACAATATAGCACACAAACTGTAATAGTGTAAATTTTCTTATTTTTTTTAATAAAAAGAAATACTCCTTGGATTGTGATCTGGTATTATGATCATTCATGACTGAGAATGAGCAGAATACAATGGGATGGGAAGTACTCCAACGATGAATATCACCACAAGACCGTTGGGAATCAAAGGCATGAGAAGTGAATATAAGCTGTGACTTTTGACTAGAAACACAGAAAATAAAGTGCCTAGCATGAATGGAAAAAAATTTATGCATGAATTTTTATGAATTTCACAGTGGGATTTTACCTAGAAAAACATATAGGTACCTCAAAAGATCATAGATTGTAATGTGGTCTGGAGAATGGTGAACAAATAAAATCTGTGCTCATCTCCCATTCTAAAGGAGTGTACTTACCTTGTATTCATGGTGTCAAGAGGGTTGATAATGCTAAAGCTCACATCTTCCGTAGAATATGTAGCCCTTGCTAAATTTACTCTTCTAAACATGGAAAGCTGCCTCCATGTTAAGCAAATGAATTATTTCTTCCACAGTCTCTTCATAAAGAACAACTGTTTAGTGATGAGATTGAATAGAAAGCAGCTGTCACCCATCACAGAGGAGGCTTGACAGTATTGCTAGAAGAGTCATGAGTCACCCATGAATATGGAATTAGCAAAATGATCGTTTGTTGGATTGTCAAGTCTTATCTCTATGAAATGAAAGTCTGTTGTTTTAAAGAAAAGATCTTAGACAAGTTAAATACACCCTGGTTTAATTGAGCAAAGAATATTCATGAAACAGGATTAGTTTGGAGAAATTCAGCAAGCAGTGTGATCAAAACGCCATTATGGATTGAGGATGGGGCAAGTGATTGGCTGACATCCCTTATTTGAATAGGTGGTATCCTGGGATTCACTGACATCTGACTTGACTGCCTTTGTTCCTGCTACATACTACAAGACTCTATTCCCTTAGTCTGCTTTCAGACAGAGAGCTTGTGGCCTGAGTGAGGCTGCAGGTCACTAGTACATGCTGAGCCACAATCAGTTCACAAACCAAACTCAGATGAACAGCCCCCCACTCTTGATTACCCTCTAACTTTAAGAAATTAACTGTTTTAATGCTTGGGCCATTTTCTGTCTCCATCATGAACTTTGGTTTTATTAAGAACTCTAAAGGCACCATACACCCACATTATAATGACTAATTAGTATGTTCCTGATGGTTGACAACTGTCTACATTTGTGTTTAACATTTTAGACTGAATATTCCACATACAGTGCCTTGAGAGGCATTATTACATGACTTTCAGGAGAATGATGGCATAGGCTGTGGTGTGTCCCTTAACAGGAGTCCCTAAAAGTCCCAGCTCTGACAACTTCAGAGTCCAGTGCTAAACGAGGGCAAATAGCCACAGACCTTACTTCGGTGTGAGAGTAATTAAGACCCAAAGTCTACTCTGTTCTATGGATATTTCCAACTTTTTCATTATCCTGTAGTCCCAAGTTATAATAAACAGAAGACAAATAGCAGAGAAATATTAGAAAGTCTTGAAAAACTAGGCCAGTTGTCGATCACTTAGGGTCCTGGCGTACCAGCCATGTCTGTCAGATTTCATAAGCTCCAAGTCTCCTGTATACAATATAACCCACTCCACAAAGAATCATAAGACCAATGAAAAGTCACAATTAGTATCTGTAGTTCTAAAAACCAATCCTGAAGCACTTTTCACCATCCAGTCAGTCAGCAGATCCTCTTTTCTTTCTATCTGTCCTCCAGGATCAACTGACAAAGAAGACAGAGTTGGGCTTTTTCAGTTTGTCATCCTCAATAGCTGATGTCTCAAAAAAGTGCTTCCATTTAAAAACAAACAAAAAGAGGAACAAACACAGAAAACAACACCATAAAGTTGGATGTTGTGAATGCTGGGCATTATCTTAATCCTTGCTTTCTTTTTGTTACTCTCATCTTCAAGTCTTGGTAAAGTCAATCAAAATACATAAAATGTTTTTAATATATTTGGTGCCTCTGCTATGTTTTTTTTATCCTACAGTCACCATCACTCTAAGTTACTTTGGAAAAGATAAAGTTGTTCATTTATCTAAAACAGCATAGGTTTTGGTTGCTGTAGCTCCCAGAAAGCACATACAATGAAGCCACAAAGGCATCTCAATGTGGAGGGCCTTCTGGAACATTCTTTAATCTCAGACATTAGGCCAATTGAGTCAGACAGAGAACCAAATCTGAGTGATAACTCTTCAAGTGCATCTGAATTAAATTTTAGTTATTTTTTTCTCAGCTTGGATGGCCTGTTTCAGGCTTACTATGGCTCAAGTGAGCATATCTTTCCCTATAGTCCCAAGTTTATATCCTGACATCTTACCCACCAAAGGAAATAGTGACATACAGGATGGTGATTCAGCCATAAAGGTAGCACTCTTATGAATGGAACTAGTTCCTTATAAAAAGAGATTGCTGGCACACACCTCATGGGGTCCACAAGCAGGGACTTGAAGGTGGTGTCTCCTATGAAGGAGGAAGCAGGACCTGAGGGAACATTTTTCCCATAAGCACCATGAACTTGGACTTCTCAACTTCCAAAACATTGAGAAATCATTTTCTGTAAACTACTGACAGTTCATTATCTCTAGTGTCCCAAGCTGACTGTGACCACAGTAACTGAGGTAGCTTGGTGTGAGCTCAGGCTCATTCACCTCCAGATACTGGACAAACAGTATGAACTCTGGTGAAAGAATCAGGCTGCTCAGAGGTTTAAACATTTAGAAGAAGAGCTGTGCTTGATTCCTCAGAAATTCTATTTCTTCCCACTCAGAGAGATTCATATTTATTAGTCTAAACTTGACAATTTTTGAAAAACATACATTTTATGCGTGTTAGAAACATCAAAAATCAACTGGCAAGCAAACTTTTTTGACATTTTTCAAGTATTATTTCTAACAAACATTTTCCCTATAAATGTCTATAAAAATAAAAGGAATAAATTATTTCTAAATTATACACATTATTTAAAATTTGGGAAGGTTAATAGGTGTTAATTTTGTATACCCCTGTTGAAGTAATTACATGTATATAATTTTTATTTTTCTGTCTGTGTGTGGGGGTGTGTGATCTGGAGACCAGAAGAGGGTGTTGCATACATGTCTCAAATTAGCATTTAAATGTACACTTGTGCTATCTGTAGATAAATAAAGATGAAACAGTTCAGGTCTAAATCCTGTAGAGTTACTTATGAACAACAATGTTGACCTAAGTTTTGGTGTTTTGTTTATGAGATGGTCTCGGTCAAGTGAGGACAGTTTGATTTCACTGATAACTGGTGGGAGTACTCAGCATTACTTGCTCAGAAGGAAGGAAAGTATCTACTTTAAAAGGAAAGCAAACACCCATGAAGTCATCTGAGGAAAGGCAGGCAGGGATTAGAAAACATATTTTTCCTCTGTTACCAGACTCTACCCAAAATTGAGATTTTTAACTTTGGCTGACAGCATATGTGTAGCATTCCAGAATGTCATTATATAATAAACTTAATTGACATTTTCAGTGTGATTTCTGACTATAAAGCCATTTCACATATGCTGTGTCCTTCAGGACTGGAGGTCCTTTTGGAAAGAGAAGCTACTTGTAGCAACCACTGCCTTTCCTAGAAGCATTTGGACTGGGAGGCAAATGGCTTCCCTGAATTAGATGGGAAGGGAGCTGAGGCAATTGCAAGCACTGTCATTTCCTCAGTGCCGTGCTGCCCATGGCTGGGGAATCTCAAAGGCTGTAAATGAGGAAGAATTGTGCATCCTAAATTATTTTAGAAACTCCTGGGCTTTGTGTTTCTTTTGCTGCTTTCTCCAGCAAACTTTCCTACACTCTGCAGAAGTGAAACCACCACCTACTCAGGAGGTTCTGACAATCTAAGACCAGGTATGAACCCTCTTAAAATGCAAATGAGAACATTTTTGACAACAGTAACATTAATTTGTTACGTCTTTGTTTCCTGTAAATGGCATTCCAGAGACCTCATAAAGAGATTTACCTTTACATGTATGCATTCCATTTTTAGTTGGTATTTTTTGTTTATCTATTTGTTTATTAAGATAGAGTCTCTCTACATAGTCCTGACTGTTCAGGACCTTACAATGTGCAGTGGGTGACCTGAAACTCACCAAGAGCTGCCTGACTCTTTTTCTCAGTTACTTAGATTAAAGTTGGGTGCCACCATGCCTGGCTATTACATTCCATTTAAGGAAAAAAACCTTCTGCCTTGAAAATTCTGTCAGCTTTGTAGTAGAGGACATGTGGGCCAAGGCAGGTGGAAGTCTGGGATGTCCTACCTCATCTCCCTTGCTTCTGCCTTTTCTTTCTATTCAGTTACTGTCCCAACTACAGACAACTCTCTATCCAAGTCTATGGAAAACTCTGAACCTTTCTGTGTCTTGCCTTTCTGAGTGATGGGATGGACCTGTGCATGACCATGAAAGTTTTTCTTTCAAAATTCTTTTGAAGCCATCCTGTACCCAGAAGATGTGGAAAACTATGGAAAAATTTCTCCTTATACAATGGCAAGACTTTACTCCTGTGTCCTACAGATGATTTTGAGATATTAACTAGACTTTCTTCACCCTGTAATAAAAATTAGAGCTTGTTCTTGAGTGGATTTCTGTATAAAGTACTGTGTGTACATTAATGAATTTGTGGAGTGTGTGTTTGAGAGTTTGTGAGTATGTAAACAGTTGTGTGATATGTGAGTAAATGTGATTTTTCAATGTACAGGTGGATATGTAGCTTCTGAACTCTGTGAAAGTTAGTGTATCATGTGTGTTATTGTATGTGTGTGTATATGACTTTGAGTGTGTTAAGTTTTCTTTCATAAATGGGTGTGAATAATGGAAGTATTTTAATGTGTGACTGTACATTTTTGAATGTTTGTCTGTGTGTGTGTATGTCCATGAGTGTCAGCATGTTTATGTATGAGAATGTGTGAATATAATAGAATGTTTTAGTCTTGAGTCAGAGTGATGGTGTGTGTGTGTGTGTGTGTGTGTGTGTGTGTGTGTGAGAGAGAGAGAGAGAGAGAGAGAGAGAGAGAGAGAGAGAGAGAGAGAGAGAGATTGATTCTTGGGAATTCCTTGTAGTAAGAAGTTTCTGGCCCAGACTAGGCCCAAGGTCTGGACCTGGCCAAAGCTACTTAACTCTGCCTAGACCTTAGGACCAGACCAGAGTCCTAAAGTCCCAAAGAAACACACAGAAGCTTATATTAATTATATAATGTTTGGCTATGGCTCAGATTTATTGCTAGCTTTTGTCTTTTGACAAAACCCATTTCCATTAATCTATCTTGCCACATGGCCTGTGTCTGACCTGAATTCCTTTACATCTTTCTCCTTCTCAGCAGCTCACAGTTTATCTTCTGGCTCTGCCTTTCCCCCCTTTTTCTATGCTCTGATTTACCAGCCTACTTCTCTATAGGCCAAAACAGTCCCTTTATTAACCAATGATATTCACAGCATATAAAAAGACATCCCACATCACTTCCCCTTCTCTGTCTAAGCAAAAAGAAAGATTTCAATTTTAACACAGCAAAATTACATATGACAAATAGGTATCAAGCAAGAATTACAGTTATAATATCTAGTCTATCTGTATCTAGCAAAATTACAGATAGACTAGATATTATTATCTACCGTATCATTGGAAGTCCAAAATTTCATATCTAATTTACATTTTGTTATAAGCAAAGAAAACTATAATTATAAATATCTGATCTTCAACTACATCAAAGACCACAGAAGGATATAATATTACCCTAGTAAATACAAAGTGCATTATAAGCAACTTCCAAATTCTGAAAATGACAGAGACATATATCACCACAATTCCACATGAACAACTGTGTTTACATTTTTTGCATACAAATTCTAGACATTATTAAAAATGTAACATGATGGTTGGAGAGATGGCAGACCAATTAAAAGAACTAACTCTTCCTGAGGACCTAGGTTCAATTCCAAGAAATTCTCTAAAACTCTAGTTTCAGGGAATTCAATGTCTTCTTCAGACCTCCATTGACATTAGGCATACAAATGGTAAACAGACACATGCAGGCACAACACCATCTACATAATTTTATCAAAGGTAAAAGGCCCACTTCAGAAATTGCGGTCTGGATTTGTAATATGGTATCTACTTATTAAAACTAACAAGATAACACACAAGGAGGGTCTCATTAATCTGCCTTGATAAATGTTCTCCGTTCACTGTGATATGAACAACTTCACTGTGGTCCTATAACATAGCTGAGAATGCACATGCAGTCAAATGCCCTGTTGTGTAACACTAATGTCTGGTTTTTCACAAAGCCTGTCAGCCAGCAGATGCATGTCCCCAAATTGGGTCTATTTTACAGACTTCAGAGATACTTGACACAGTAGAAAACAGGCTTGAGACAAAGATCACACCCCATCACAATACTTAGATCTATGTTTTCCATCCTACTTTATTCAGCTCAAATAACCACAGAAACTAAAGTTCTCACTTCTGGACTGGAGAGATGGCCCATGGGTAAAGGCACTAGCCTTCAAGCCTGCTAAACAGAGTTCAACCCCTGGTTTCCACAGGAAGGAGGGAGAAAAAGGCACTTGTACCTTTTCTTACCTCCACTCCAACACTGTGGCAAACTCCCCCACCTCTACAAGGAAATTCATTAGTATGTTTTTTTCAAATGATTCCTTCTTCAGATAGTGAGAAAAAAATTTCTCCTTCATAATCAACACAGAAATCTCTTACTGGTTTGAGCTCAAATAGACAATTATACATATAGATAAAGAAGAGACTGTTTATCCATGAGATAAAGGATCTTCATGAATCACTAATCCACTTGTAGTGATCACCCAATTTCTGATCATGTAAACAAAATGGATTGAGCAGAAGGAGAAATTTTTAAACTGATGGGAACAAATGATTGTGATTTCAAATGGTCTCCTTTTAAACAAAAATGTGTTATGGGCATTCTTTTGGTTGGAAGATCCTTTTTCCAATAAGACCTAGATAGATGGATGAAGCCTGGAGGATTTCCCCAGCCTTGGGAGGCTGCAATCCTGGTACTCTATGCAAAATGTTCTAGTCTGACACCTTTGCCTATGCCTCATTGTCTCTATTAATAGAATTAGGCTGAATAAAATATAGTAGTTGAAATAAATGAGTGTCTGTTCCTTACTTTAAAAGAAGGAAGGCACTCACCTCCACACTGTTCCTCATTCAGAAAAGATAATTAGGCCAATTTTTAACATTTCTATTTTAATCACAATTTTAATGATATTAACTTGCTAATACTAGGAACTTTGATCTGTGAAGATGAATTCATTTTGAAGCCTTAGACTCATCCATCTGCACACACAAATGAGTCTCAATTGTGAAGCTATTTTTCATTCATGATTTTTCATATTTTCTACCTACTGTAGTTCTGGTGTGCCAGGTGAACATATTTATTCAGTATATTGGCAACACTACTTCACTTTCTGTCTTCAGCACAACAAAGGAGAGGATCATTCTGATTTTAAGCATTTACTTATGGAGTTTAACTAAAAACTTGTCAAAAGCTTCATATAGCATACATTCATGTACAAAGAAATTATTTTATTAGTAAGTTTTGTGAATGAGTAGCATTCAGTTTTTAAGGAAATTTTTGGCAAGTAGGATTCACAGGATGAGTAATTTTTCAGTTACACTTAACCACACTCACAACTTGAATTATCATTAATTATCTTTTGGTAGAAAATACAAACTTTCGTATTAGAAAGTAGATATCTAGATGTATGTATATAGAGAGATGCATTATATCTGTATATATATAATTGGTATGACATATAAGCTTATTGATTTTTTGCATCTTTTTTTATTATTATGAATAAAGTCACATTTTCTATCCATGTATGTCCTTGTTCAAGGTCCCTTCTCCCTCCCACCCACTCAAGTCATACTCTCATCTCCACATCTCCCCATTCCTCCCCAGCAAGGGCAGGAGGTTTCAAGGTAAATTTTTTCATTTTTATTTCTTATAATATCATTGATGTATAACAAGGTATAATCTGGGCCTACATGTAATTTTTTTTCAATTGCTATTTATTTCCATATTCTAATGGTTGATAATAAGCTCCTAAGGTTATCCTTCATTTGGTTGGCAAATAAATTTTAGTGTACCAGATAACATGTCATAAGGATGCCATAATACAGAACTATGACACATGCCTCCTTATGCTAGTTAATATCCAGCAAAGAAGATGATCCTGACAAGCATAAGAGCATAAAGGTTGGCAATCCTCTGGTTTAGAAAGTGTCAGAGAGTCATATGAATTGGGAATCAAGATAAACAACCCCCAAATAAGGCTTCTGTACAGATTGAGGAGTGAGTCACTACAGTGAAGAAGAGCAGTTTCTATGGGCAGAAAGTGGTAATAAAACCCTGGGGATGGGAGGTGTAGAACATGATTAGACACATTATTTGTTTATCCTAATATATGGAAATCTCCTATACTTTATAATGATAGATACAAAAATGATTCACCTATAATATCTAATTAATATAACAATGTAGATAACATTAAAATGCATATATTCTATACTTACGTGATACATATTAATTTAACTAAGCTCATGTTTTGTTTCAGTTGTTTTTGCCTAATAGAAGTTTTTTTCAAATCTCATCTTCAAATTCATAAATCTTTTATGGCTTTAATTTTTAAAGTCACTCCTACATTTGGTTATAATGTCACCTACTTTCTTTTCCTTCTCATGCTGTTTTCGTTTTCTAAGCCTTAAACAAAATGAAAAACATTTGGTTATAGAGTTTTAAATGATTTTTTATATGAATTTGCAATTTTATTTTTCTGTGGTGCTGGAGATACAACCTCAACAACTCAACTATCAGAAGAAATGTAAACCTAGCGCTGAGCTATACTACTAACTCTCAGTTCTCTGTCAAGCGTTGACATTAGCCAGTAGACAAAACTCAACACAGAGCTTTATAAATATTTATTTATATACCCTTTTAAAGCAATTAACTACCTCCTGACCCACAATGGCTTTCACCTCCACAGTGCAATGCTCCATAGACACAGCTCTCTCATCCTCTTCTCAAATTTCACTATTGCCCTCACTTACCAGCCCTTCAGACCCCACCTCAGTATCTCTTACATAATTCTTGCATGGCACCTCATTCATGACATTTTCGCAAAACAAGATTAAACTTCCAGTTAAAAAGCTAATATCAAATCTTATTAACATAAAATATAAATAAAAGTATAATTACTTTTTTTCTGTGTTCTGTTACTTATCACTCAACAAAAGCTTTAATTACCTTCATATTATAATTCCTCAGAAATAACCGAGAACAATGGAGGGCATTTTAAAAACTATTGCTATCCACATGACATGGAATTGAGACAATAAAATGAAATAATTTAGAAAGTGAACTTAAACTAGAGAATTTGGCTATCCTTTGGAGAGCTGAGGAGGATTAACCTAACCCTGAAGCAATGGGATTTACTGGATCCTGAAAACACAAATACCTGTGCTTGTCACAGCGTGAAGTCTGGCAGATGGTGACTAGACATTATCCGGAATAGGAAACAAATATTATTAAATGTGTTTCATTTTTTAGAGGCAACTAAGGCAGTTAAAGTTGCTACAGCAAATATAGATTGGTTTTTAAAGTTTACAACTAAAATAATGATTACACAAGTAAGAATAAATGTTTTTTCTCACAAAATTTATCTTCTATTTCATTCTTCTCTTTAAAGGGGAGAAATATAGTGTAGAATAGCAGTGCACAAGTTATTTGATTGAGTAAATGGGAAATGAGGGTTCTCATTACAAAGGAGAGGAGGAAGACAATTACAGAAGTCGAGAAGAGGGTAAAATAACTGTAAAGAAGTCAGAAAAGTTCTAAGGAAACATACTATTAACTAATTAAGTTTTAGAAATACCTGTAATGCACACAAGTTTGCATAGTAATATATAGTTTAAATGAACATTTTCCATCTGGGATGACAACAGGATCCCCACAAAAGCCATAGACAGCTAACAAAACCCCCAACACCAGGCATGAGAAGCCTTCCTTTGAGTTGCTGGAGTGGGCTGTTCAAGAAATTTCCAAACATTACTGTCCATTGCTATTGCCCTTGGTTAGCTCACAGAGGTGGAATATGAGGTTTTTGTTGCTAAAGACAACCAGTACATCAGATACAAGGCTCAGAGGCTTCTTCACTCTAACTGACCCAAAAGCTCCCACCTTGAGGACTAGTTTTCATGGTACCAGAAGACACCAAGCATGCTTTCAAAGGAAGAAAACAACCAACAATCCACCTAGCTATGATGCCTATTAACCATGACAACCAGCATGATACAATAATCCTTAGGATTTAGTAGTGACATGATACCATTTTGGTAAACAGCTACTTTCTAACTGGACTTAAGGTCCACTTGACAAGAGAGAAAGTTGGTACTGGAAACAGCCAATTACCCAGACCTAGTGAAGTCATGAATCTTGAAGAACATATAACCACCATTTTACTAAAGTATCATAATCCCTAGATACATACTAAATATTTGTCTATATACTCACAGATAAATATAGTTCTCATCCCTCATCAAGGAAACTTCTCTTTGCAACAGATGGAGATCATTACAGAGATCTACAACCAATTAAAATACAGAGTTATGGATGCTAGTCCCAAGTACAAGACACAACCATGTCTAAGGCCCAAGAACTATTGCAGAGCAGAAGGTTTAAAGATTGTAAAAACCAGAGGAAGAGAAAGTTTTCTGTGAGATTGCATCTTCTCAGAATAGCAGAAACTGCATCCATAAAGTCTCACCAACATGACTACCTGAACATGAGCTGAACAAGATCAACAGAAAGAAATGTGATGCTGTACATGAGGGAAAGCTCACAAGGTCTCATCCATGCACAGAGAACTACAAGAAAGTAAGAAATACTGAGAATGGCAAAAATAGTCTTCCCCCATAGAAGAGCACATCACTGAATCATTAATACCAAGTGGTCATCTCTGAAAAAAATGCATAAAAGGAACATACAGACTAAAGGGTTATATATAAATATGGGTACGTTACAATAATGAAGGGGAAACAGGTTGTGAATTTAGAAAAAAGCAAGCAAACATGTACATGGCAAAGTTTAAACAGAAGAAAGGGAAGAGGAAAATAATTTAATTATATTATTATCTCCAAAAATGTTTTTAGAATGATGTGTGTGTGTGTATGTATGTGTGGGTGTGTGTGTCTGTGTATGGATGTACAAGGAAGCCATAAGAGGGTATCAGAGTGGTACATTCTGCTGCAGTTGGGGTTGCAAGTTGATGTGGGCTGCCTGACATGGACACTGGAAACAGGTCCTCTGCAAAAACAATATAAACTTAGCACTTTCCTGGGACTTCTGTTTGTTTGGTTTGCTCGCTTTCTTGCTTGTTTCGTCTCTTCTCCTCTCTCTCTCTCTCTCTCTCTCTGTCTCTCTCTCTGTCTCTCTCTCCTCTCTCTCTTTATACTCAGTCACAAAATTATATTTCTTACAAGAATAAGGACTTCAGGACATGGACGTGTTTATGATGTCTCTTCACTTTAGCGTATTCTGCCTATGTTCTATGTATGACTGTTCTAGGGTAATGTCGCCACACTTTGGTGTTCTCCACCTATACTTCATGTCTGTTCTAGGAGAACACAGATTCAGAGATACATGGCCTTTTTTGGTCTGCAAAGATAATAATTACAGACAAGTATTTCTTGATCATTTATCTTCATTAGCAAGCCTATTAGACATTTAATATTTCTAAATCAAGTTAATAAAGAATAAATCAACCTGATTTTGACAAAAGTCACCAAATAGAACTATTTTCTGGGCAATTATATTGTTGTAATTCTCTGGATCATCTGTTCACATCCTGTCTCCCAGAAGGGATTCTTCCAGTACTTGCTAGGGTTGAGGAAAGCCAGATGATTCCTGATAAAGTCTGAAAGCCAGATGACCCCTGTTAAGGTCTGCTATCTCTAAGACTAAGATTTCTTCAAGTATTCAAAATTAAACTACAAAAGGAAAAGTTACGTGCTCACTGAATTTATCAGCAGATTCAAAATATGTTTCAGATGAATTTTCAAAGCTAGTAAGTATTTTACATTAATTGTTATTATAGAACCTCATTCAGCAATGAATAAATGCAGAAGCAGAAATCCATAGGTAAGCACTAGATCGAGATGCCAGTCCAGCTGGAGAGAGAGAGAGAGAGAGAGAGAGAGAGAGAGAGAGAGAGAGAGAGAGAGAGAGAGAGAGAGAGAAGAGTATATGAGCAAAGAGATCAGAATCATGAGGAGAAATACGGAGATGGCTGACCCAAGCTATTGGGATTTCTCTGACTAAGAAACAATTGCTGAGGAAATTTCATGAAAAGAAATTAAACTCTCCAAAGGCATGACAACTGTCAATGGTATGGGCAGTTTGTGGAGTCTCTTGCAGTAGGACCAGAGTATGTTCCTGATGCATGAACTGACATCTGGGAGCCCATTCCCTACAGAAGAACACCTAGCTCAGCCTTAATACTGGGATGAGAGACTGAGACCTACCTTACCTGTATATGCCAGACTGAACTGACCCACCTTATGACTCCTTGACCTCCTTGGGGAATGGATAGGGGGTGAGAAGGCTGAGGAAGGACTGGAAGAAGCTTGGAGGTGGGAAGGAAGGAGCAATGGTAGATATGAAAAAAAAAAAAAACTTTTTAAATGAAAAAATCTGTACAACTTGTTGAACATAATAATCAAGAAAACTTTTGGTAATGAATGATTAACAGAACTCTGGGTAAATTGTTTAGGCAGTGAAGCATAAAAACATCATTAGAACTTATTTATATTTCATCCTTCACAGTACATTACCCAGCTCCATTACCCACCCTGGAAAGTCTAGGAAGTCTTGCTTTCGTATGCAGAAGACCTCATTCCAGTTACAAATTCAGCTTTTGTCCTCTCAACCATGTAACATGACAAGCTGAAAGTGCATTGCTGAAGCACAAATTCCCTATTAAATTAATTGTCCGTATGAAAACAATAACACCAAATGCATAAGCAAAACGAAAAAAAAAATTTCACTTAGTTTAGAGACCATAAAAATGGAATGGATAATTTTGCTATTGCATGTTTACCATGGTGTGTGCCATTCCTTTTTGGTTGTTTCTGTATCTTGCGTGTGTGTGTGTGTGTGTGTGTGTGTGTGATAAAGTTGTATTTGCAGGAAGTCCAACTGGTTATTTGAGTGCTAAGGCCTGAACTTTGGTTCTCATAATTGTGCACAACCACTAATCAATTCCTATATCCCTATGTATCTTTTGGATAAAATGTCTCTTGTTGAATCTGGAGCTTGCTAATTAGCCTAGACTGACTACTCTGTGAGCGCTAGGAATCCTGCTGTCTTCCTAGAGTTAGGCTTATAGATACACATCTTCAGGTTTGGCTCTTTGTGTAATGTTGCGGATCAATCAGTTGTGTGGCAAAGCTTTTGGCCAGCTAAGTCATCCTATAACCCTGTCACCATTTATACTGACTATTAGTGTTTACTTATAATGACTTAGAGTATCTTGTTTGTCTGCATGATGATGTAAATAGTTTCATGCCGTAGTAACCATAATACATAGTACAAAATTTCATGTCTTTGTTTTCTTGATATTTTTTACTTTTAGCTTTTAATTTTGTAATATTTTTATAACAGAATAATTAAAAGTGAGCAGATGTGGGATGGAGTGCTCACATAGCACTTACACAAAGATGTGGGTTCAATCCACAGTACCACATAAATCAAGAATGATTCATGCTGATAATTTCAGCTCTCATGAAGGGGGAGCCAGGAGGATCAGAGGTTCTGGGTCATCTTCAACTGCATGAGTTTGAGATAAGCCTGTGTCAAAAACGAAACTACAACTAAAGAAGAAAATGAATAAAGACATACTACAGGAGATATTTTAGCCTACACACACTCACTCACACACGCGCGCACACACACACACACGCACACACACACACGCACACGCACACGCACATGCACACACACACTGCTGGAGAAGAAATCTTAGTCTCTAGGCTTATGTCCAGGACAGGGAAAGAACTGACCATCTCAGCAGAGACACAGCTTACCTTGCAAAGCATCTGCCGACTGCTTGAGGCTGCATTTTCTCCTTCTATGTGTTTTCCTCAATGCAGTACATGAGTATTTCAGGATCAAAGCACCACTACCATGTCACTAACATTCTAAGCAAATGTCTACACAATTTTGACCTTGACATTTCTCCCTGGCCTCCTCCAGTGACCAGAAAAGCTTCAGAGCATGGCAGATTTATTCAATAAGGGTATACATGAATGTCACTGTGAGTGGGTAACAGTAGTGCAGATTTAGATGACTCATTCTCATGTGTATTTAAAGCCACTTGCTCTTTAATTATTGAAGCCACTGCCCTTAGCTCTTGCTAAAAGGAATGGTCATTGGACAATTGTCAATGCCCATTGACATGGCCATAAATGATTTACACAATGATTTCCTCACACTTAGATTGATTTTGGCCTGTGGTTTTTAGGACGTTTACAACAATTGGATCAACCTTAAAATTTATTATTTGAATCATGATAAAGTTGATCTGCCATTAAATTAAGAGGAGAGGGGCAAAAGTTGGCATAAAAACCTGAAAATTACATCATGAGAATACAAAAGTTTGAGCAGTTATATAATTAAAATCATCTCTAGGGAGAATTTGGAAATGTGTATCACTATGTATGCAATGCTAAATATTCATTAATAATGCTATTTAATTTCTTAAAAATTAATTTACACATAATCCACGTTACCTCTATAATCTAATAGCATACTGTACAGGGTTTCAAATTAATAATTTAAAAGTCTTTACAGAATTAGCATCCTTATTAGTTAATATCCTCATTAGTTAATGAGTTTATTTCCACTAAGACCTGTAGGAAGTAAAAGGAATCTGGCAATGTTCTGAGTCAAGAGAAGGTTGTAATTTGGATATATATGGTTTACTTCTTTAAATAAAATGTAAATTTGGATAGCTTGACCTAATAACATATCAGTTTTAAAACTCTGAAAAATACTTGAAACACATTTATGAAAATTTCCATATGCTTTTTTATTTCTCTTTACGACAATACAGAACTTCCTATCTTAAAATAAATTTAAAAAACTAGAAAGCTCTAATTTCAACCTGCTTTCTTCAGAATGCAAGAAGACTATAATAAATATAAGACAGTTTCTTTATTTGGATTTTGAAGATTATTTGTATGTGTGTTGTGTGTGTTTGTGTGTGTATGTGTGTCCATAGAGACCAGAAAAAGTTGTCAAGTCAAGACTTCTGAGGCTGGAGTTACAGTCAGCTGTGAGCCACCCTGTATGAGTTCTGGGAACCTGCTTTATATCTCTGCAGAAGCAGTATTCACATTTAAACTCTAAGCCATAATTTCTCCACCACTGATAATTCCTAAGCCATCTCTCTAGTCCTGGAAGTTTTATTTTTAAGAAACCAATTTTATAGTTGCAGGAGATACTATGAGGTGGAATGCCCACTGTCCCTTTTCCTACCTTCTGAGCTTAGGTAAACACAATGCCGTGTTTATGACTAAGGATTCTGCAAGTGGCTTTATCCATCCCTCCACCAGGAGAAGACCGGGGTTTTGATATAAAAATTACAGTGACACATGGGTGATGTCAGAGGAACTTGGACTGAGTGACTGAGGAAGTTGGGTGACTTTTCTCCACTTTCCTCTTGTTAGTGTTTGTTTTCTTTGTCTTTTTATGTATTTAGTATTCTGAAAATTATTAATTCTTCACGTGTCCCTGAATGCATGTTGCATCTTATTTTATTTACAGTGTAACTTTCTTTTCTCTCCCATGATCATGCAGAAAGCAAATAAATTCAAGATAAAAACAATTTAAAATATTTGCTAAATTGTCTTTTCAGGCTATTTTAAATTCTTTCTGTGTGTTCTTTGTGTGTTTCTATACCAGAGCCCCTACGACTAATTTCCTCATAGAATGAACTATTTTTTTTTCCTTTATAAATGTGGTACCTCAGGGGTCATAGTGATGGTAACCTGGTTAGAAGCCTCGGCTGAGTCTTACCACAGCAGAATAGTGTAAACGGAAAATTCACAAGCAAAAATCACATGAGGGGACAAGGAAGACAGAGAGAGACTACCAAGAGACCTGGCTCATTATTTTTAACATTCTGTTCCCATGGAAACCAATCTCCTCCAGAGATGACCTGCTCCTGAAGTACAGTCCATTCATGGGCTACACCTCACCTGACCTATTACACCTTCCTCTAACCCCCACATCTGAAAGATTCTGTTATTTCAGTGCCATCAGCAAGCTAGTAAAATTCCACAGGAACATAAGATGATCAAATAATAACAGTATTCACAGGGAAAAGTGGTTACAGTGAAATCCTAAAGTGAACTGCCTGAGATAGGCCAGCATTCTCAGCAAGAAGAAGGCTGAGGACGGAAGCAGGTGCTGAAGGCCAACCAAGAGCTGTGCAGTTACTCCGTACGCCGAGGAAAGGAGAAAGAATAGGGGAAAGGTAAAAATTAGGAGAGAAAAGGAAAAGCAGACTTTAATCCCAGAACTCAGCGAGGAAGAAGCAGATGGATCTCTGTGAATTCAATGCCAGCCTGATCTATACAATGAGTTCCAGGATATCCAGAGCTAGGCTAGACAGAGAAACTCTGTCTTGAAAAGCAAACAAAAAAAGAAACAAAGAAGTGAAGCAAGAAAGGAAAATAAGAGAAAAGAACAGTGATGAAGGAACAATGTTTTGTTTTGTTTAATAGACCCACATTTTATTTGTTTCTTATCTTTTTTTAAGTTTTTCCCATACCCAACACTGCTCCCCCTTCCTTCCCCTCTCCCATTCTTTCCTAAATACCACCCCCATCCATTCCCCAGGGAGGGCAAAGCATCCCAAGGTGAGTCAGAATCACAGTTGAGATAGGTCTGAGTTCTCCCCAACCCAAGGCTGAATAAGGTATTCTGCTATAGGGTACGGGCTCTGAGAAGCCAGATCATGCATCAAGAATAAACTCTGGTCCTACTGCAAGAGGCTCCACAAACTGCCCACACCATTCAACTGTCATCTACATTCAGAAAATTTAGTTTCTTTCCGTGAAGTTTCCTCAGCTGTCATTTTAGAGTTAGTAAGATCCAATATCTCAAGTCAGCCAAATCTGTGGGTCTCATAGTCCTGATCCCTTTGCTCATATACTCTCTCCTCTCTCTCTTCAGCTGGACCAGAATCTCCACCTGGTGTTTAGCTATCGATCTCTGCTTCTTCCTCCATCCTTTGCAGGATAAAGTTTCTATAATGACAATTAGGTTGGTCATTCATTTGATTATAGCGGAAGTCCTGTTTAGGTACCCTCTTCACTATTGCTTGGAGTCTTAGCCAGGGACATCTTGTGGATTCTTGATTTCTTTCCTATCATCAGCTTTCTCTGTAACCTCACAATACCAGTAGCACAGACCCTAAGAACAACAATTAATAAAGGGACCTCTTGAAACTAAGAAGCTTCTGTAAGGCAAAAAATACAGTCAATAAGACAAAAAGACAGACTACAGAATGGGAAGAGGAGCACTGTTCTTAATGATTGTGGAAAAGATGATTTGGGGCAGAATAAACATGTATGTAATGGTCAAATCTTCTATCTCAGAGCAGTATATTAATATAAAAAATAAAAATAAAATCAGAAGGTTTTAAATAATTGGGAAAGACTATACAAGAGCTATTGTTGTAGCCTGACTTGGAAAGATAAGGAAAAGTATATGGCAATGAAGAAAAATCAAACACGGGCTAATTATTTAATGATGTTGCAGAATTGTGTTCTTGAGGACAATATGGTAGCCTAATATTTGTTGTCAAATGTTATGTTCTTAGAAGTTACTACAGGGTGTAAAATCCAACACCATACAGAAACACTATAGAAACATAACCAAACTCATTACACAAAGCAAGGTGGGAGAGATGTAGTTAGCTCATAGTTAGCATTTAAATGGTTTTATGTCATTGAAAATAATAAATTTGTAGTATAAAAATCATGAGAACAAAAGTAGAAACTAGCTCATTAGTGAGGACCGGAAGAATCCATTGTAAATATGCAATATTGTTTCTGGAAGTTACCATTTCTCCATAATCCATATGGTTTTAGTGTCTTCATTTCTTTTCCCATTGCTATGATATACTGATAAAAACCACTTAGGGGAGATTTCCAAGTACAGTGTATCAAAGTCAAGACAGCATAAGCCTGGAGCAGCTGATCACATCATTCCCAAATCAGGAAGTAGAGAGCATGAAAGCCTACTGCTGCTCAGCCCCCATCACCATTTACTCATACCTTCCAGAATGCCAAGCAGGTAGAACTTTAAAATGCAATTAACATTAAAGTGCCCCCCTACTGACCTTATAAAGGACAATTTTCTAAATGATTCTAAATTTTATATCACAGTGATGGCTGGCTGGAGCTCTGGGAAGCTCAATGAGTCAAAAACAACCACTGGGAAACCTTCAAAAAAAGGAACTAGGCCCTCCAAGGACAGGCAACTGTCCACTGACAGGGGCAGTATGTGGAGCCTCTAGGGGAGGGATCAGACTGTGTTCCTGTGTGGACTTGCACTTTGGAGCTCACTCTCTCCATAGGAACACCTAACCAAGTTTTGATGTTAGGATGGGGAAATAAGAACTACCTGGAATGGATGCTGAGCAGATCCACCTTGGAACTTCTTGCCCTTTCGGGGGAAGAAATGGGAGGAATGAGAGGCAAATTGGGAGGGGGAAGGGAGGGAGAGCAAGGGAAAAACAATGGACTTTATTTTATAAATAAAAATAAAATAAAATAAATCTTAAAAATAAAGAATATAAAAAAACTAAATTCTATACCCTGGCTATACTAGCCTAACCATAACCCTACCCATAGTTGTTAGGAAGAAATATTCTTCTACTGTCTGTGATAATTGCTACCCCAGTAAACTTAGAAACAGAAGACACTAAAAATAACATACATTCCAAAATCCTGACCTAACTTCTAAGATCTTCCAAAGCTAATGAAGATATGTAATTGTTCTTGTAATATATGCAAATAAACATAAAAACTTTGCATATTATAAATGTAAGCTTCTAAATAATTTATAGTGTGGGAAGATACTGTCATATATGATTCTAAATCAAGCACTGCAATCATATGGTATACAGCCATCCCATGAATATTTGATATATAAATTAATAACATTATCACTTACCAAATTGGGTTCTGTTAACATTTTAACTTATTATAAAAAACAATCCTCTCAATCAGAATACAGCCATATCTCATCTTTATCACTTTTGATCTGTGAAAGTCTTTAGCTTTTTATTCTTTGTTTATTTTGTTTTTTGTTTTTTCTTGTTTTATTTTTTGTTTTTGATTTTTTTATTATGAATAAAGTCATATTTTTATCCACATATCCTCCCTTGTTCAAAATCCCTTCCCCCTCCTGTCTCTCCTAGTCATTCATTTTTATGTTGAATGTATTTTAAAACATTTTAATGCATGAAAAACTGTTAGGATAGTATCTGTTACACGTAAGCATTAAAATCTTAGCTTTAATCTGGAGAGATGGCTCAATAGATAAAAGGGCTTGCTCTTCTTGAACACCTGAGTTCAGTGTTTAGAACCTGCATAGTGGATCATGACCACACAAAACTCCAGCTCAAGGGGACCTAACACCACCTTATGACCTTTGTAGGCAGTGAACTCATGTGTATACACCTCCACAGTGACATATATAAGTACATAAGAGAAAGTAGACATAATTATTAGGCAAAGTTATCACATTCATCTTCAGTTTTATTACCACTATTTCTATTACGCGCCCATAATTTTACTAATAATTGCAAATTCAACAAATCATAGTTAAGGCCTGTGAGGATCTTGCTGCACTAGACTTTCAGATGACTCAAGAAATGTTGCTAACATGACTAAAATTAATTATTTAAATGTACAAAACTATCAAACAAAAATTAAAATTAAACAAAAAATTAATTAGAAAACCTATATTTTAAATATTGTTTTTAAGAAAAATTCCCTGTGAAAATGATATTGTTATGAATTGTCTTAATTATGCTACCAACAGCTAAGGACAATAGTAACACACTATTTTGAACTATAAAATTAAACAGAATTATTCATAGGACCATATTTTATACAATCTTTTTAATCTCATTGCCGGTGTACATTTTATAATATGCAGACAGTCTTTTTTCCAACCCATGGTATATGCAGTTTAAAGGCCTCTGAGAATACTCTTTGTGTGTGTTTCTTCAAAGAAATTTCATATACCCACCACTGCTCCCCCTCCCTCCCCTCTTACCATCATCCTCCAGCTTCCTCCCACACCACTCACCCTCCACTCCCCAGAGAAAATAAGGACAACCTGGTTGAGTCAATGCATATCAAGTTGAGGCAGGACCGAGCCCCTTCAAGGCTCAGCAAGATGTTCCTCTATAAAGAACGGGCTTCACGAATCCAATTCATACACTAGGAATAAATTCTGGTCTCACTCCAGAGGCCCCACAAACTGTCCATACCATTCAACTGTCATCCACATTCAGAGGTCCTAGTTCAGTCCCATGCAGGTTCCCCAGCTGTCAGTTCAGAGTCAGTGAGCTCCCAATAACTCAGGGCAGTTGTCCCTGTAGGCTTCTTCAACATAATCTTGATCCCTTTGCTAGTATAATCTCTCCTCCCTTTCTTTGATTAGACAAGAAGCTCAAGCCTGTTCATAGCTGTGGATCTCCCCATCTACTTCCATCAATTAGTGATGTGAGATGTATTTCTGTACTCTGAAAATGTACTTTATTACAATTTGTTAATAGAGAAAATGTTTGGCCTATAGCAAGGTAGCTTAGAGGCAGAAAGGAAATTCAAGCAGAGATAAAGATGGAGAAAGACAGAGTCAACAAGAAGCTGCAAGCTGACACACATGTAACAGGACATAGGTAAAGCCACAGTCACCTGGCAATATATAGATTAATGAAAATGAGTTAAGTTGTAAGAGCTAGTGGTAATGATCCTCAACCATAGGTCAAACAGTTTGCAATTAATATAAGCCTTTGTGTGGTTATTTGGGACTAAGAAGCTACAGAAAGGTCCAGAACTTGGGGCTAGATATGGCCAGAAATTTCCAACTATAAGTTGCTGGATGAAGGTTCTATAATGACAATTAGGGTGGTCATCATTTGATTATATGGGAAGGCAAATGTAGGCACTCTCTCTACTATTGCTTGGAGTCTTACCTGGGGTCATGTTTGTGGGTTCTTGGGTATTTCCCTAGCACCATGTTTCTCTCTAACTCAAAAGCTCCTTCTATCAAAATATCCATTTATTTGTTCTCCCTCTGTCTCTTCCCTAACTCAACCATCTCAATCCTTTATTTTCTCTTCCCACCTCCCATTAACCCCTCCCTATGGTCTCAATTTACTCAGGAGAACTTATCTAGATATTTTCCCTTCCCAGAGGGACCCATTGATGGCTTTCTTAGGTTCCTCTTTATTTTTTGTGGGGGAGGGGGTAGGTGGGGTACAACAAATTTCATTTTATTTTATCAAAGTATCATATCTTTTTCTTTTTATATTTTTATTCTATTTATAAAATAAAGTCTTTTTTATTCATGTATCATCTTGCTCCCCCTCCCTTTCCCCTTCCAACCTCTCCCTGTTAGCCTTCAGCCTCCCTCCTCCCCATCCCTCATTCCCTCCCCAAAAGGGCAAGAAGTTTCAAAGTGGATCAGCTCAGCATCTACTCCAGGCAAGTCCAATTTCTTCATCATATTATCAATACTGGGTTATGTGTTCTTCTGTAGGAAATGGCCTCTAAAGTGCCAGTTCATGCACAGAAACACAATCTGATCCACCATTTGAGGCTCCACATATTGTACATGTCAGTGGACAGTTGCCTGTCCTTGGAGGGCCTAGTTCCTTTCCCTGATGATTCCCTGGTAGCTGTTCTTAATTCATTGAGCTCCTCAGAGCTCCAGCCAGACATAATTGTGAAATTTTTCCTCATAATCCCTATCCACTTACTCATAGAGACTCTCCTCTTTATTACTCACAGGTTGTGGAATGTAGCCTGGGTATACTTTGTTTAGATCTAAAATCCATTTATGAGTGAGTACATACTATGTTTGTCTTTCTGGGTCTGGGTTACCTTCCTCAGGATGATTTATTTTAGTTCCATCCATTTGTCTGCAAATTTCAGGATGTCATTTTTTTTTCCTGCTGGGTAGTAATACTTCATTGTGTAAATGTACCACAGTTTTTAAAATCCATTCTTCAGTAGAGAGGCATCTAGGTTGTTTCTGAGTTCTGGCTATTATAAATAATGCTGCTATGAATATAGTTAAGCAAATGCTCTTGTAAGAATGTGCCATCTTTGGGTATAAGCCTAATAGTGGTATTACTGGATAATTAAGTAGATTGATTCCTAGTTTTTTGAGAAACCAACACAGTGATTTTCAAAGTGACTGTACAAGTTCACACAAGCAATGAAGGAGTGTTCCCCTTACTCCACATTCCCTCCAGCATAGTCTGGCAACAGTGTTTTTGATCTTAGGCATTCTGACAGGAGAAAGATGTTATCTCAGAATTGTTTTGATTTGCATTTCCCTGATGGCTAAGAATGATGAGCAATTCATTAGGAGTCATTAGGCCACTTAAGATTCTTAGTGGGAATTCTCCTTTTAGTCCTGTATCCCATTTTACTTTTTTATGAAAAAAGTCATTTTTTTATCCATGTATCTGTATCCATTTGTTCAGGCTTGCTTTCCTTTCCTGCCCCTCCCAGTCACTCATTCTTCCATTTTTGATTGAATTATTTGGGTTTTTTATCTCTAGTTCCTTAAGTACTTTATAGTTTCTTAAGTTTTTCTAGTTTCTTAAGTACTTAAGTAGTTTCTATGTACTTTGGAGATCAGCCCTTGGTCAGATGTAGGGCTGGTGAAGATCTGTCCCCATTTTGTAGGCTGTCATTTTGTATAATTGACTGTGCCTTTTGCCTTAAGAAGTTCCTCAGTTTTAAGAGGTCCCATTTATTAACTACTGTCCTCAGTTTCTGCGCTACTAGTGTTATGTTGAGGAAGTAGTCTCCTGTGCCAGTGCATTCAAGGCTACTTCCCATTTTCTTCTCTATTAGGTTCAGCGTAACTAGTTTTGTGTTAAGATCTTTGATCCACCTGGACTTAAGTTTGTTACAGGGTAACATTTGTATTATTCCATACCATCATCTAGTTATGCCAGCACTATCTTTTGAAGATGCTTTCTTTTTCGTTGCAAGTTTCTGACTTCTTTGTCAAAAATCAGGTGTCCAGAGGTGTTGGATTAATGCCAAGTTCTTCAATTTGATTCCATTAATCCACATGTCTGTTTTTATGCCAATACCAAATGAACTTTATTATTGTAGCTCTATCAGAGGGCTTGAACTCAGGGATGGTGATGCCTCTAAAAGTTCTTTTATTGAACAGGATTGTTTTTCTGATCTTGGGGTTTTTGTTTTTACATGTGAAGTTGAATATTATTCTTTCAAAGTCTGTGAAAAGTTGTGTTGAGATTTTGATGAAACTGGATTAAATCTGTAATTGGTTTTTGTTAAGATTGTCATTTTTACTATGTTGATCCTACCTATCCAAGAGCATGGGAGGTCTTTACATTTCTGATATCTTCTTCATTTTTTTTCTAAAGTGACTTAAAGTGTTTGTTGTATGCAATGTAAGTTATAGTTAGGCTTCTTTTACATACGGGGTATTCTTGAATTTAAGGTATAGATGTTCAAGACAGAAATTTTGTCTTGATAGATTTTTCTTGAGACAAATATGTAATGACATTTCAGATCCCTTTTCATTTTAGTTTGAAATCTATTTTGTTAGATATTAGGATAGCTACACCAGCATTCTTCTTAAGTCCATTTAATTAGAAATTCTTTTTCAAAATCTCTACTCTGAGGTAGTGTCTGTCTTTAAAGTTGAGATGTGTTTCTTGTATATAGCAAAAAAAAAAAAAAGGTATCGCGGTAAAAACCTGCCGTGACATATGTTTTAAATGGGGTTTATTTTGTGAAAATCACTTATAAAACAGAGAAGGTTTTAAGAGAAAACGAAGGAATAAGGTTGCAGCGTGCCAGAGCATTTCTAAGGAAAACTCCTCACCCCCATGCCGCATGTCCAAACTGCCCCGCTGCTGGCCCAAACCGCACACACCCGGAAGCCGTGTCATCAGTCCAAAAACCCGCGCAAGTGGTCGGGAACTCTCGCGAGAGAATGCTGGCTTCCTGTCCTGGTCCTCTCTCTCAGAGGTCTACTTCTGGAATCCTTTCCAGTTAACTACGCCCCGCTCGTCTCCAGTCCTCTGACGCGATCATTCACATGTATACTTCCTGATTTCCCTTTACAAAAAGGATGCTTTTTCATATCTATTCTGTAACCTGTGTCTTTTTACATAGAAATTGAGTTGATTGTTATTAAGGGATATCAATGACCAGTGATTATTAATTCCTGTTATTTTTGGTGGTTGTGTGTGTGTGTGTGTGTGTGTGTTTCTAACCTTTGGGATTTTCTGCTGTGAGTTTATCTATTGCTTGTGTTTTCATGGGTGCATCTAAGTTCATTAGGTTGGAGTTCTTGTTCTAGAACTTTCTGTATGATTAGATTTGTTGATAGGTATTATTTAAATCTGGTTTTGTCATGGAATATCTTGTATATTCCATCTATGGTCATTGAGAGTTTTTCTGGGTATAGTAATCTGGGCTAATATCAATGGTCTCTTTGTGTCTGCATTAACTTCTGTCCAGGACCATCTAGCTTTTATAGTCTCTATTGAAAAGTCAGATGTTATTCTGATGATTCTGCCTTTATAAGCTACTTGGCTTTCTTCTTTGAAGCTCTTAATATTCTTTATTTATTATTGTGTATGTTTAGTGTTTTGATTATTATGTTGTGAGCAGACTTTTTTGGAGGATCTAGTCTATTTGATGTTCTGTAAGCTTCTTGTATCTTAATACGCATGTCCTACTTTAGGTTGGGAAAGTTTTCTTCTGTAATTTTGTTATATATATATTTTTTCTATGCTTCTGAGCTGGTGTTGTTCTTCTATTCCTATTATTCTTAGGCTTTGTCTTTTCATGGCATCCCAGATATGCTAGATGTTTTATATTATGACATTTTTGAATTTAGTGTTTTCTTTGACAGACAAATCTATTTTCTCTATTGTATCTGTCACACCAGAGATTCTTTCTTCCATCTCTTGTATTTTGTTGGTTATGCTATCATCTGTAGTGCCTGTTTGTTTATTTTAGATTTTCCATTTCCAGTATTACTTTAGTTTATGTCTTATTCATATTTCAATTTTTGAGTCTTGTATTTTTTTCTTCATATGTTTGATTTCTTTCTTCTTTTTTGGTTCTCTTTAAGACATTTTTTATAAGGGGAGAGAACTGGATTTGCCAGGAGTGGAGGCTGAACTAAGTAATATTGGGACTGTGGGACCTTGGGACCGCCTGCCCATGGTGGGGATGGGAAGATGTGAAGAAGAGAGAATGACCTGATGTGGTGGGAGGGGGAAGGGACCTTGAATAGGGATATACAAGGATAGAAAATGTCACTTCTTTATTCATAACAATAAAAAAGAAAAAAAGAAATTTATTGTTTTTTTCCAATTTTTTAGTTTGTTTTACATCTATTTCTTTAAGGGAGTTTTTAATTTTCTTTTTAATTTCCTCTTTAAAGGTTTCTATCATCTTCATAAAGTTATTTTGAAGCTCATTTTCTTCTGCTTCTTCTATATTGAAATGTTTGAGTCTTGCTGTTGTAAAACTGCTAGGTTCTGGTGGTTCCATGTTGTTCCTTATGTTGTTGAATATATTTTTGCACTGGCATCTTTCCATCTTTTTCTATAATCAGTGCAAGTGTTATTTGTATTTCAGGGAGCTGTTCTTGGTCCAATAAGTGCTTTGCGTGCAATCTAAGCTCTTGATAAAATCAGAGCCAGTGAAACCTGTGTCTCAGGGAGCAGTTGAGGTCTCCAGGGAATAGATGAGTTTAGGGGATGGAGTGGGGCTTATAGGCTACAGGGTATGATGAGGAGAAATGGTAGGTAGGCAGGCTTGTCTGCACGGGCCTGCATGCTTTCCTGCTGCTGGAGCTACAAAGGGTTTGTGGGGCATGGGTTGTGCCCCATTGCCATGACCTGTGGGGCTTGCCTCACTGGCTAGCTGGGAGGAGGGTAACTTACCTCTTGTGATAGAATTCTCTGGAGTCTTCGCCTTCTCTGGGAATAATCTTCAGGTCAATAAAAATTTTATAATTTGGTAATTTTTTTTCAAATGAGCAGTAATCTAAATATTTGAAGGAATCACAGAGCCTGACTAACATCACATCTAGTTTACAGGTAAAAGGTTTATTTTAAAGTTATTTTCCAGATATGGATATGTATGTGTGTCTATGTGGGGTTTGAGTGCATGAGTACAGCACTTGTGTAGAACCAAAGAGGACACCTACATCCTCAGGAGTTCAGGTTACAGATGGTTCTGAGCCATCTTGATATGGATGCTGAGAACTGAACTCAAGTCTTCTGTAAGTGCAACAAGTGGTCTCAACAACTGAGCCATCTCTCTAGACCACTGAGGTTCATTTATTAATGCTTGTTTGTGTTACACAAGTGCCATATTTTTGAAATAATGCTGATATATTTTCTTAGTTTTATGTTTTAAATTGACTAGGCACATAGTCTCCTTTCAAGATGGAGCAGTCTTGAAAGATGCCAAATTTTCTTCTCAGTTCAATTTTAAGAGTACATTTTGTCACTGATGAAATATTGAGACTGGCCTTTTTGAAACTATATTTGTTAATGGTATATTCATGACCTTTAAATGTTACTTTTTTCACTTTTAATTAAAAGGATTTAACATAGAAGGGAAGTGTCATGTTTTTACATTCATAGATGAGTATTTGTTAAAAGCAAAAACAAAGAATTGGACCCATCACACTCCTATCAAAGCTGCCTCATGTGAGCAGAAGAGAAAGACTGAAATTTCAATTTTCCTTGAAGTACAGATTGATTACAGATGATTGACAGCAATCTCACTCTTGTGTAATACAGAATAAGGGACAATCTCTGTACTTAGTGTGGCTTTCTAAATATTAGTGGAATTTCTTGAAGGTGATGGTAGTAATGGAGATAAGATAGCAAAAGCCATTCTCCTTTAACTGACAGAATACTTGTAAATAAATTCTTTAAATTTTTGTTGAATGCATAAATCACCTTGCTCAATCCATAGGATCCTACTACATGACAATGCAATTACTCTCATGTTTTAATATTACAAACAACTGGAACTACAGTCATACTTTGAACACTTAATTTCAAGCACCACAACTAATCCTAATATATTTTATAACTTTCTACAAAAATTTTTTGATTTAAGTTTTTCATAGACAAATTAATGATGTGGGTGACTATTCTCCATAGAAGTAGAAATCAGGTTTCACAGCCTGATCCTCATATAATCTGTCATCAGAAGCTCCTCTGCTTGGGTACCTACCATACTCAATCCCCACCTCAAGGATCCCAGCACCTACATCAACAAGCAAAGGGTTAGAACTGGGAAAGGGAGGGTGACTTACAGCTTCAAGTATAATTCTACTCTCCTCTTTCTCTTTGATTTAGTGGAGCTCACTAGTTATTCTCTCTAATCTGTCTCAACATTACCAGACTCTGTGTGTGTGTGTGTATGTGTGTGTGTGCTTGTTCATTAAGAATCACAGCCACTGTGTTTGTACTATAACTCACATAGCTAAGGCTCAGGAAACATCTTGGAAGAGGAGACAGTAAAGATTTTAAAAGATAGAGGGCCAGGGAATCTGCTAGGAAGTAGTTTCCCCTAGATATGTCAACCAACTATACCCAGTAAATATCAACAATATTGTTATATAAATGAGACTTGTACAATGACAACAATGGTTGACATGTCAATTTAGATGGGAGAAATTTCACAAGGTGTCACCCCTAGGTACATGTAATTAATGACTGCTTATTTAGGAATAATGAGTTTGCTCCAGGAAGGAGGCACCTGACAGATTATTCAGCTTTAAATAAATATACAGATACATACAAGCAATACTAAATTAACTCATGACATTGTATCTATATATACATATTTATAAATAAATACATAATAGTAAAAAATAAGGTTTTGGTCATGAACTTGAGAAGTGTTGGGGTAATAAGAGAAGAAAAAGAGAGGGTAAAAAAGTATGTAAATATATCACTTGTGTGTGAAATTCTGAAATTTTTTAAATTAACTTAATAAAAAATATCCACTTTAGGTTTGCTTACATGAGACAGAGCACTTTTATTACTGTTTTAAGATACGTTTGCCAAAATATAGAAAATATAATCCATCTTTGGTCTTGGAAATCTGTGATTCTGATACTCTGCCTGGTCCTTCTATACTCTGTCAGGGAAGAAGCCATGTGCTGATGATGGTTTTGTTCATAATTAACTTCTTGGAGGTGTCTTACAAGAGTATCACTCATTTATCATAGTGACTATTCAATTCCACCTCCATGTATAAATGTTAATTGCAGCCATTCCCTAATTGACATCCCAACACCCTGTCTTGTGAACTCTGGGTCTGCCTTCCTTGTTTCCTTTCAGCTTAAGATGTCCTTCCATGACTTCTCATTTTCCTAGTCAATCTTAAAAGATTTTACTTGCCTAGATTTCCTCCATGATTTCCATAGTCCACAAAATAACAACAACCCATTTATGATACAGAAATCTAAATAAAATTCAGTCACCGATAACTCTACAACAACACTGAATTAGCATTGCCAAGATTTGTTCCCAGTGTTAAAGGTCTTCAGAGAGTAATTAGAGTATTCCATTGCATGAAGCAAATAATGCTACTATTTATACTAAGACAGGTTGATTCAAGTTTCATATTTTTATGAGATGGTTATGACAAGAAGAGGTGGGAAGGGAGAGCACTGAATTAGATACAACAACCCCTTCAAACTACACAAGTGCGTAAGACAAAGTGGGTGCCGCAGACAAACAACTCAGTTTGGGATGACTGGAGTGTACACACGAAAGTGAAATAGGGAACAAACTTGAAACAGCTGATGCCACAGTAGGGACATTTGAAAACCAAAAATTGACTTGAGCTTGCATAAAATGTTCTAGTAGTCCTTAAAGAGGAACTTCTTGCTGCCTCTGACCATTTTCTACAACTCCCTTCATTCCCCATTAACACAGGAAGAACAAATGCTACAAGAAACTGTAAATCACCTACAGGAAGGAGATGGCAAAAATTCCAAACTCGGGCCGCTCCTGCTGAAGATCTAGATTAGATGCCCAGCATTCATGTGAGAGGACTCAAGACTACCTGTAACTCTAGCTCCAGGAGATCTGATACCCTGCTCTGGTTAATGGCATCTGTACTCACTTGAGCAGACCTACACATAGACACTCTCACACACTATTTTAAAACACACACAGAGAGAAAATATAATAGCAATGTGATTTATAAGATGTACACAAGATAAGAAAACTACCCACAGAAAGTTATTTTTATTTATTACTGTAATGGTTTTAGTTAAAATGTCTCTTTTTCTTAGATTTATTTATCATGTATACAGTATACAGAAGAGGGTACCAGATGTTATTTCTAGATGGTTGTGAGCTACCATGTGGTTGCTGGGAATTGAACTTAGGACCTCTGGAAGAACAGTCAGTACTCTTAACCTCTGAGCCATGTCTCCAGCCCAAATGTTTCTTATAGATTTATATATATGTTTACAAACTTGGTTCTTAGATGGTAAAACTGTTTGGAAAGGATTAGCAGGTGTGGTCTTATGGGAGATGTGTCACTGGAACAGGCTTAGGTTTCAAAAGCCCAAGTTATTCAACATTAGCTCTCTCTGCCTCCTGTGGGACAATCAAAATATATAACCTCAGCTACTGCTTCAGATCTATGCCTATCTGTCTGAGGCCATATTCTCTACCATGATGCTTATGGACTCTAGCCTTCTGAAGCCATGAGGCCCAAATTAAAAGATTTCGTTGCATATTTTATCTTGCTCAAGATATTTTAATGTCAACAGAAAAGTAATTAAAACAATTACTTAAAGAAAATCTTAATCATTTTTCTTTTTAATTTATATTCTCTTTGAGGATTTTGTGATCACCACCATCAGGAGTGGATCAGTAAGGCCACTGTCTTCCCCAGGTTATACTGTGCCCCCACAATTAGACACATGAGTTCTCTTCTCACATGTGATCTATAGTACAACTGAGACAAGAAAAATTAAATATCTCTGGTAATCACAGCAGTCAGTATGATGAATGTAGAATTAATTTTCATTAGTTTTAGCTATGCATATACATATGTGAGTAGACTGACCACGGAAGTGAGAAGAGGGCCCTGGATCTTCTGGAACTAGAGTCATGGGAAGTTTTGAGCTTATCTGTGGGTGTTAAAAACCAAACCCGTGTCCTCTGGAAGAGCAGCAAGTACTAAACTAATCATTCACTCTATAGTCTGAAGAAATCAATTTTTATGACTTTGTATCTCCTCTTTATAAACTCAAAGTTAAGATCTCTATTGAAATTATTTCCATAGGAAATGATGAGATTATTATATTTTTCCAAAGAATCTTCCGTGGCCATTTTTAGTAGCAATCAGGGAAGTTTGTGTCAACTGAAATGGTACTCTGTCCTTCTCCCTGACAGAACCTGTCCACATTAATAGCATTGTATGTCTCAGATCAATTTTTTTCCTGTGGTTTTGCACATTCCAATTCTCTTCTCATCAGGGAGAGATTTGCAAAGGTCTCAAAAAAATTCTTCACTTCTTTTGTAAAAAGCTAAAAATTTCATGTAAGATGTTGCATCTCTGTAGCAAGCTTTCCTAATTAGAAAAACAATAGTTCTAGATTCAAAGAAATTATGTTTCCTACTGTCTAGATGCTAGGAAAAAAAAAAACTCCAACAACCCAGTTTCTATCAGGTGCAGTATAAGTGAATTTATATTGATGTCTTTGATCCACTTAGACTTGAGTTTTCTGTAAGGTGATAGCTATGGATGTATTTGCAATCTTCTACATACCAATATCCAGTTACACCATCAGCATTTGTTGAAGATGCTTTTGTCTTTCCATTGTATAAGTCTGGCTTATTTGTAAAAAATCTGGTGTCCATAGCTTGGATTTATGTCTGGGTTTTTGATTTTATTCCACCAATACAACTTTTCATTTTTATGCCAATATCATGCTGTTTAAATTACTATCACTCTATACTAGAGCTTGAGATCAAAGATAATGATGTCTCTGATAGTTCATTTATTGTACAGAATTGTTTTAACAATCCTAAGATATTTGTTTTTCCATATAAAGTATTGTTTTTTTTAATGTATGTAAGAATTGTGTTGGAATTTTGATGGGGGTTACATTAAGTCTGTAGATTGTTCTTGTTAACAGATTAAAAGTTCTTAAATAAAAAGATTTAAAAATTTTGTCATATAGGTTTTTAATTATCAAATTAAATGGAGACAAAATCCAAATTTGTATACCCTTAATCTCCTTTTGCTGTCTTATTGCTTTAACTAAAACTATATTCAATAGCTATGAAGAAAGTGGACAATCTTGTCTTGCTACTGATTTTAATGAAATCACTTTGAGTTTCTCTCTATTCAGTTTGATGTTGCCTGTTGGTTTGCTGTATATTGCCTTTATTATGTTTAGGTATGTTCCTTATATCTCTGATTCTCTAAGACCATCATTATGAAGAGGGGTTGGAATTTGTCAAAGGCCTTTTCAAGCATCTAATGAGATGATCATGTGAGTTTTTTTTTCCTTTTAGTTTGTTTACATGGTGGATTACATTGACAGATTTTCATATGTTGAAACATCCCTGCATCTCTGGGATGAAGTCTACTAGATCATGGTACATGATTTTTTTTATATGTTCTCAGATTCAGTTTGCTGGGATTTTATTGAGTATTTTTATACCTATGTTCATGAGGGAGATTGATCTGTAATTATTTTTTATTGCATTTTTCATGAGTGGTTTGGGTATCAGGGTAACTATAGCCTCAGTTAAAAAGTTTCGCAATTGTGTGACATTTTGTTTGTGTTACTGATAAATAAAACTTGCCTGGATATAAGAGGGCTGAGTTAGTCACTAGTTAAACATAGAAGTTGTGTAGTAGTAGGTCATGCTTTTAATCCTAGATACTTGGGAGGCTCATGCCCTTGAATCCCAGCACTTGAGAAGTAGACATAGGAATATAAGATGGGTGAAGACAGAATCTCAGCCTTTTTCAGTCTGAGGTTCTGAAGAGGTAAGAAGTCTCTAGTGGTTGTTCCTTTGTTTCTCTGGTATTTTAGGTTAATACCCCAATAGCTGATTCCTGGTTCTTAGTGCTACGAACTTTTCTCTTAGCAGTGTTTTTATAGTGCCCCATAAGTTTGAGTATATTGTGCATCCATTTTTATTGAATTCTAGGAAGTCTTTAATTTTTTTCTTTATTTCTTCCTTGACTCAACAGTGATTCAGCTGTGTGTTGTTCAGTTTCTATGAGTTTCACAATTTCTGCAATTTGTATAGTTGTTGAATCCTACAGAGCCTTATTCTATTTTTTTTTTGTATCTGTTGTAATTTTCTTTGTGAATGTGTATTTGGTTAATTTCAGAGAAAATTCCATGAGGTGCTGAGAAGAAGGTATATTCTTTTTTGTTTGGGTAAAATGTTTTATGTATGCTTGTTAAGACTATTTGAGTCATAACATCTGTCAATTCCCTTATTTCTCTGTTAAGTTTTTGTCTGGCAAACCTCTCTATTGGTAAGAGTAGGGTGTTGAAGTCTCCCACTATTAATGTGTGGGGTTTGATATGTGATTTAAGCTTTAATAATATTTATTTTACAAATTTGAATGCCCTTGTATTTGGGGCATCAATGTTCAGAATTGAAACTTTATTTTGATGGATTGTTCTTATGATGAATATGAAATATCCTCTATCTCTTTTGATTAATTTTTGCTTAAAGTCTATTTTGTTAGATATTAGAATAGCTATACCAGCTTTTTTCTTAGATCCATTTAATTGGAAAATATTTTTCCAAACCTTTACTTTAAGGTAATGTTTGTCTTTGAATTTAAAGTGTGTTTCTTTTATGCAGTAGAAGGATGGATCCTGTTTTAATATCCACTGTGCTGCTCTGGGTCTCTTTATAGGTGAATTGAGTCCATTGATATTAATAGATATTAATGACCAGTGATTGTTAATTCCTGTTAATTTTTGTTTTTTTTTTTCTGTGAAAGGTGGTAGTGTGTGTGTGTTTTCATTCTTTAGGATTTTTTGGCATGAGTTTATTTATTGCTTGTGTTTTCATGGGTACAGCTAATTTCCTTAGGTTGGAGCTTTCCTTCTAGTATTTTCTGAAGGGCTGGATTTGTAGATAGGTATTATTTAAATCTTGGGCTGTTTTTTTTTAAGGAATATCTTGTTTTCTACTTCTATGATGATTGAAAGTTTTGCTAGGTATAATAGTTTAGGCTGACATTTGTGGTCTTTTCCTGTCTCCAAAAAATCTGTCCAGGACCTTCTGGATTTCAGAGTCTCCATTTGGAAGTTAAGTGTAAGTTTGATAGCTATGTCTTTATATGTTACTTGGTCTCTTTCTTTTGTACCTCTTAATAATTTATTTAATTCTGTATGTTTAGTGCTTTAATTGTTATGTAGTGAGTGGACTTTATTTTGGTTCAGTCTATTTGGTGTTCTGTAAGCTTCTTGTATTTTCATAGCCATGTCCTTTAGGTAGCAAAACTTTTCTTTTCTAATTATGTTGAATATATTTTCTGTGGCTTTAAGCTGAAATTCTTTTCCTTTTTTTATACCTATTATTTTTAGGTTTGATCTTTTCATAGTGCCCTTGATTTTCAGAATGTGTTGTCTTAAGAATTTGTTGGATATATATTTTTCTTTGACTGATGAATCCATTTTTCCTATTGTATCTTCAATGTCTCCCTTTTTGGTTCTGAACTCCATTTTTTGATTGGGCTATTCAAGGCTTTGGCTCTAGATTCTTGACTTCTTTATATATCTTAGAGATCAATCCTCTATCACTTGTAGGGTTGGTGAAAACCTCTTCCCATTCTGTAGGCTGCTTTGTCCTATTGACAGTGTCCTTGGCTATACAGAAGCTTCTCAGTTTCAGGAAATCCCACTTATTGATTGTTGATCTTAGTATCACTAAGTTCAACACTGGTGTCATATTTAGGAAGTGGTCACCTATGTCAATTAGTACAAGTTTATTTCCCACTTTCTTTTCTATCAAGTTCAAAGTGGTTGGGTTTATGTTGAGGCCTTTGATTGACTTGGATTTGAGTTATGTGCAGGGAGCAAGGCTTGAATCTATTTGTATTTTTCTACACACTTCCAACCAGCTATGCCAACACCATTTGTTAAATATACTCTCTTTTTTCCATTGAATATTTTGAGCCTCTTTATCGAAAATCAGGTGTTCATAGGTTTTGGGGTTAATGTCTGGATCCTCAGTTCTATTCCATTGATCCACATGTCTGTTTCTATGTCAGGACCAAGCTGTTTTTATTACTGTAGCTCTATAGTATAACTTGAAGTCAGGGATGATGATGCCTCCTGAGGTTCTTTCGTTGAGCAAAATTGGTTTGTCAATTCTGGCTTTCCTGTTATTCCAAATAAAATTGAGTATTGTTCTTTCAAGGTCCAAGAAATGTTGTGGTGGGATTTTAATGGGAAGTGCATTGAATCTATAGACTGCTTTTGGTAAAATTGTCATTTTTACTATGTTGATCCTACCTATCCAGGAACATAGGAGAGCTTTCCATTTACTGATGTCCTCTTCAGTTTCTTTCTTTAGTGATTTAAAATATTTATCAAATAGGTCTGTTACTTCTTTAGTTATAGTTACTCCAAGGAATTTAATACTATTTGCAGCTATTATAAAGTATGATGTTTCCCTTATTTCTGTTTCAGCCCTTTTATCTTTAGTGTGTAGAAGGATTACTGATTTCTTTGAGTTAATCTTGTATCCTGCTACATTGCTGAAGGTGTTTATCAGCTGTAGCAGTTCCTTGGAAGAATTTTGTGGGTCACTTATGTATACAATCATATCATCTGCAAATAGAGATAGTTTCAATTCTTCTTTTCCAATTTGTATCCCCTTAATCTCCTTTCATTCTTTTATTGCTTTAGCTAAAACTTCAAGAACTATATTGAATAGATAAGGGGAGAGAGGACATCCTTGTCTTGTTCCTGATTTTAGTGGGATTGCTTTGAGTTTTTCTCCATTAAGTTTGATACTGGCTGTCAGCTTCTTGTAAATCGCCTTTATTATATTTAGGTATTCTCCCTGTATTCCTGATCTCTCCAGGGGTTTAATAATAAAGGAGTATTGGATTTTGTCAAAGGCTTTTTCAGCATCTAAGGATATGATTATGTGGTTTTGTTCCTGTAGTTTGTTTATATGATGGAAAATTCTTACAGTTTTTCATATGTTAAATCATCCCTGCATTTCAGGGATGAAGCCTACTTGGTCATGGTGGATGATATTTTTTATACATTGTTATATATGGTTTGCTAAAATTTTGTTGAGAATTTTAGCATCCATATTCATGAGGCAAATTGGTCTGTAATTCTCCTTCTTTGTTGTGTCTTTGAGTGGCTTGGGTATTAGGGTAATTGTGGCCTCATAAAAGGAATTTGGCAATATTCCTTCAGTTTCTACTGTGTGAAATAGTTTGAGGAGTAATGGTAGTAATTCCTCTTTGAATGTCTGGTAGAATTCTGTACTGAAATAATCTGTACCTGGGCTTTTATTTTTGTGGAGGCTTTTAATGACAGCTTCAATTTCCTTAGGGTTATAGGCCTATTTAGATAATTAATGTCTTTTTCATTTAATTTTAGTAAATGGTACCTGTCCAGAAAGCTGTTCATTTCTTCTGTTTTCCATTTTTTTGAGATATAGATTTTCAAAGTATGACTTGATAATTCTCTGTATTTCCTGGGGGTCTGTTGTTATGTCCCCCTTTTCATTTCTGATTTTGTTGATTTGGATACTCTCTCTCTCTCTGTTTTTTCATTAGTTTGGATAAGGACTTATTTATCTTGTTGATTTTTTTCAAAGAACCAAATCTTTGATTCATTTTTTTTGTATTGTTCTTTTTGTTTCAATTGTGTTGATTTCACTCTAATTTTGATTATTTCCTGCCATCTACTGCTTCTAGGTAGTTTGCTTCTAATTGTTCTGAGGCTTTCAGCTGAGCTCTTAGTTCTCTAATGTGAGATTTCTCTAGATTTTTTCCATATAGGCATTTAGTGCTATGAATTGTTCTCTTAACACTGCTTTCATTGTGTCCCACAAGTTTGGGTATTTTGTGAATTCATTTTCATTAAATTCTAGGAAAACTTTGATTTCTTTCTTAATTTCTTCCTTGACCCAGAGGTGGTTCAGCTGAGTGATGTTTAATTTCCATGAGTTGGCAGCTTTCTGTGATTTTTGATGTCGTTGAACTCTAACTTTAGGTCCTGGTGGTCCAATATGATACAAGGGATTATTTACATTTTTTGTATCTTTTGATATTTGCTTTATGACCAAATTATGTGGTCAATTTTAGAGAAAGTTTCATGAGGAGCTGAGAAATATGTATAATCCTTTGCATTTGGGTGGAAGCTTCTATAGATATCTATTAAATCCATTTGCATCATAACCTCTGTTAGACTCCTTCTTTCTCTGTTGAGTCTCTGTCTGGGGTGGAAGTGGGATATTGAAGTCTCCTACTATTAGGGTATGAGAATTGATGTGGGATTCGAGCTTTAGCAGTGTTTCATTTACATAGATAGGTGCCCTTATATTAGGGGCATAAATATTCAGGATTGAAATCTCCTCTTGACCAATTTTTCCTGTGATGAATAAGCAATGGCCAACTTGGCCCCTTTTAATTGCTTTTAGCTTAAAGTCTACTTTGTTAGATTTTAGGATGGCAACCCCAGCTTGTTTCTTAGGACCATTTGATTGGAAAATCTTTTCCCAACCCTTTACTCTGAGCCTGTGGCTGTCTTTGTGCTTGAGGTGTGTTTCTTGTAGGCAACAGAATGATGGCTTCTGTTTTTGTATCCATCTTGCTAGTGTGTGTCTTTTTATAGGTGAGTTGAGTCAATTGATATTAAGGGATATTAGTAACCACTGATTTATATTTCCTCCTATTTTTGGTGGTAACTTTTTTGTATTTCCTTTCTCTGGAGTATTCTTCTGTGGAATTATTGATTGTTTGTGGTTTCATGAGTGTATCTGGTATCCTTAGGTTGGATTTTCCCTCTAAAGCTTTCTGGAGTGCTGAATTGGTAGATAGTTATTGTTTCAGTCTGACTTTGTCATGAAATACCTTGTTTACTCCATCTATGATGATTGATAATTTTGCTGGATATAGTAGTCTAGGTTGGCAGCCATGCTCTTTTAGTGTCTGTATAACTTCTGCCTAAGCCCTTCTAGCTTTCGTTTCCATTGAATAGTCAGGTGTTATTCTGATGGGTCTGCCCTTTTCTTTTGCACCTCTTAAATTTTTTTCTTTGCTCTGTATGTTTTGTGGCTTGATTATTATGTGGTGTGCAGACATTTGCGGGGGGGAACATATTTATTTGGTGTTCTGTAAGCTTCTTATATCTTTACAGGCATTTCCTTCTTCTAGTTAGGAAGGCTCTCTTTTATGATTTTATTGAATACATTATCTGTGCCTTTGTGCTGGTATTCTTCTCCTTCTTCTATTCCTATTATTCTCATGTTAGGTCTTTCCCAGATTTCGTGAACATTTTGTGTCATGGCTTTTTTTGGTTTTAGTGTTTTCTTTGACTGATATATCTATTTGAGCTATTGAGTCTTCCACTCCAGAGATTCTCTCTTCTATCTCTTGGATTCTATTGGTTATGCTTGTATCTGTATTTCCATCTCTTTTCTTCAGGTTTTCTGTTTCCATCTTTGCCTCATTTTGTGCCTTTTTTATTGCTTCTATTTCAGTTTTTAGTTCCTGTAAAGTTTCTTTTATTTTTTGGTTTACCTTTTCTTTGTTTTCTTTCAAGGATTTGTTCATCTTTTCCAATTTTTTGTTTGTATTTTCTTCTATTTCTTTAAGGGAATTTTTCATATCTTCTTTGATAATTTCAACGATCTTCATAAAGCTGGTTTTGGTGTTGCTTCCTTCTGCTTTCTCTTCACTGCTCTGTTCTGGTCTTGTAGCTTTAGAACCATTTTCTTTTGGAGTTGCCTTGTTGTTCTTTATATTATTATATGTATTTTTGAACTGACATCTGCCTATGGCTTCAGTGGTTCACAATTAAGTGGGTCCTAGTCAGTTGTGGCAAGAGGGCTGGCTTGTGTGTTTCCTATTGCCTCAGAGCAAGAGGTCTGTTCAATCTCTGACTCTTCTCTGGGCAGGGTTCTGAATTTCCAGTTCTCAATCCTTCTCTGATTATGGACTTGGAGGCAGGGTGCCCATGCAAGGCCCCCTGTTTTAGTAGCAGCTGGAGGAGTTCCTCACATGCAAACCCTAGTCCTGTCTGCTAAGGAGTGTCTGGAGACATGCTCCACAGACCGATACTGGTCCCAGAACACAACTTTCTTGGGCAGGGATTCAGGAGCCTATTGAATGTATTCTTACACTAGCATTTACACATATGGGTTTGAAACACTTATAGGAACAAGTACCAGTTCTTTTGATGTATTTATTGAATGGATCTTTTGTTCCTTTATTGTTTGGGTTTTTTATTGTTCTTTCATCTAAATGGCCAAGGGTTCTGGTGGTTGGCTGATTGTCAGGTCAGAACGGGTTGTCTCAGATAAGATTGAGGGGTGAAGTGGCTAGAACCAGTGTATTGTCCAGTTTTTCTGGTTGGTGTAGACTTTACTTGTGCTTTTGGAGTCTGTTCTTCAAACTGCTGTAAATTGTGCCTGTGCCTATTCTTCCAACTAGTGTAGGTAGTGTTTGTGCCTGTGGAGGCCACAGGTCTTCCTCTGTTACTCTCCACGTATTTTTTTATTTTTGAGACAGGGTCTCTCACTGAACTTGGAGCTTACCTTTTCATCTAGAGTGTCTGGCCAACAAGCACCCAGAATGCTCCTGTCCCTGCCTTCGGTTCTGGGGGTATAGCCCATTTTATCCAGCTTTTTATGTGAGTGCTGCATTTGCAATCTAAGGTCCTCAGGCTTGTGTGATAAATACTTTATTCACAGAGCTCTATTCTCAGACCTCAAAGTGACTTTTGAATGTACCAGGAAACATGCAAAAATTTTACTGTATTTTTCCTCTATATTCTAATGATTGGAAACAGTTAGTTTAAAAAATCACCTCATCTATTAGAGAGATAACTAAATAAGTGAACGCAGTACAATTCAATTAATAAATACTTTAGATATAGTTGACAATGTATTATTCTGAAATGTTTGATATAAATTTAGGGGAAAATATATGTTTTAGATAAATAGGTAGATAGTATGTTTGTTATATGTGCATATATGTGTGAGTGATATATATATTTATATGTGGTATATGTGTGTGGTGTGTGTACATACATGTGTATGCTGTGTATGTGTTTGATATGCATATCTGTTGGGTGTGTGTGTGTGTGTATGTACATGCCATGGAATGTGTTTGGAAATCATAGGACAACTTGAAGGGGATACTTTTTCTTTCTTTCTTTCCTTTTTTTATTCATGTGGTTCTTGAGAATTGAATTCTGGTTATCAGGTTTGGAAGTAAGGACCACTACGTACAAAGCCATCTCACTAACCCAGAAGTGCTTGGTTTCTAATATCTAGGGACACAAGCAGAGTTTTGCATAAATCACCACACATTTCAAATCTGCTAGGCAATATTTTATAGAACAAACAATGTATTTTCTTCCTGCCACTTCAGTAAGACTTCTATAATTGCTAATACATTTCCATGTTTGGTTAATGTAAAAAAATCATTGCCTCATGAATTTCAGCTACTATGTTCAAAATAAGCTCTGTGCTGTAATATTGTTCATGTGCTACTGTATCTATTGATATGGTATAACCTTGTATTTGCCTGCAACAATTAAGTGTCCCCACAACCTCTCCTGTTTGTAATTGCTTTTGATCTTGTCTCCAGATGGTGGTAATGTCTGTGGAGGTTATGAGGCTGTGGAGCCTTTGGGCCACAAAAAATTGTTGGCTGGAGAGACACAGGCCATAGCGGTTACAGCATGGCCATGCTTCTGGTCTGACCGCTTCTTGCTCCATCAGCAGATGAGGAAGCCACTGCTTCCCATGCCTACTGCTATAAAAGATTCAGACTCAGTTGTCATGCCTTCCTTACAGTGATAAACTGCATCCCATGAACTACTCCTCAGTTAAGTGGCTTATGTCAGGTATTTGGTCAACATGGCATAAAGGTGACTACTATATGGAGCAGGAAGATGGCTCAGCTAGCTCAGACAATTCTGGAAAAAGTCTGATGACCCGAGTTTCACCCCAGGAAGCTATGTCAAAGAAAGAAAGAAGCAACTCTACAAAGTTGTCCACTGTCCCTCAAATGCATATCATGCATGTACACCCACTCACTCACACAATAATAAATACAATTAAAAATAAATAAACTTAACTGGCATAATTCCCCAAGCAGTTTAAATGAAACAGACACTTAGTTTACAGGTTTCTTGACAGAGTGCCTTGGTTGTAAAAATAGAATTCTTATGAGGTTATAGCTGGTCTTGCTCAAGCCATTATCAAGGTCAGCCTGTCTGCCAAGATAGCTTGTCTTGATGGAAAAAACAATACAAGGAGGGAGAAACCGTAGGTTTGTTTATAACCCTAGTAGTTTGCCTTCAGCTTCTCTTCCCCATACTCATATGAAAACCTCAGGTGTCCCCTTCCCTGTTCACAGGATCCCCCTTCCCTACGGGGAAGTGTCTGTCATTCACTGTTTTGAAATAAACAGTTCTTTCTGCTGAGATCAGACTGGTCTCTTTCTGTATTCTATCTCTCTAAGCTGTTTCAGAAATCTAATATTTAGTGCCCAAACCTGGGAGGACATCTAGAGCCCCAGACTCCAGCAGATGGTTCCAAGTCTTCTTTCTCGGACCTTTTGATATTCTTACAGTTCTCTAATCTTAGGGTGCATTCTCATGGGAGAAGGGACACCTGCTAAGCTCACTGTATAGACTAAATTATTCTCAGTTTACCTGGGACTTCTGGTCTTTGTAGCTTTTGCCTATGAACTGTACAAGTCCTATGGATGGGACCATATGCCTCCCAACCCATCTTAAGCCTTCCCACCCCTGCCACTCAGTTCCCACTAGCACTATGCCCAGAACACAAACTTATTTACTCCTATTATCCTGGCCCCTGGGAGGAACCATAAAGTCAAGAAAATATCCAAGCTGGGATAGCCTGTTTTGAATCAAAATAGTGGGTGCAAGAACCATGAAGCAAGAACTGAAAAACATAAACAGGGCAGCCCCTCATACTTCTCTTCCCCAGCAGGGACCCCAGGCATAACATCATGCTTTCCAAATTGAGTCTGGCACTCCACTTTATAAAGGCTATGGACTGCACAGCAAGTTTTGCTATGCAAAACCACCACCCCCCCCCGCCATGGGGGGAAGAGACACTTAGCTGTGTGTCTTAGAATGAGACTGAGGATATTGGCTGCACTGCATGGTGTTCTACTGGGTTACATGAGATTTCTTTCTGTTTTCACATTAAGACCTCCAATGGAATGAACCATAGCCTTTTTCTGGCCAATTCAGAGGAGATAGAAGACACAGAGATAATAAGGAGGGGCTTAAAAGATGTACAGTCTTTTTGATAGGGGAAGGTGGAAAAGAGGGTGAGTTGACCCTTTCTGTGTTGCTCCATAGATCAATCAGGGTTATTCCCTAATACATGACTCACAAGTTTTAATGACTAATAAATCATTTTAAAAGCCACAATATCTGGCGTTCAACATGGGGTGAAATCACATCGCAGCCTTCAAAGCCCACAATTCCTTCCCACCACAGAAAACTGCTTGTGGGCCTTTTCTATTGTGATACCACCCTCTCAGCAACACCGGAAAAGCCAGGCCCATCAGATGCACATTCAGCAGACTCTGCTGCCATTTAAATCTATCATTTATCACTGGACCTACCACCACTCTGTCATAGCTGGGCAGGCTTCTTTTGTCCATTTTCCCTTGAGTTCATTTCTCAGGCCTCTCTCTCCCAATCCCAGTGCAGCACAGCACAATTACCTGGGCCTGCTTCCTAGAACACCTGCCTTTCCTTGCTCAGACCATTTCTGCAAGACCTAGCACAAGTACCAGGCCACCTAAGTCCCTACCACCATAGCTGGCTACCCTGGCATAGCTTTGCCTTTATCTTCTTCCTCTACTGTCATCATCATCACATCTGGTGAGACACCTGGGAATTCTTAAAGGGGAAATTAGGTTAATAGATATTTATATTTGTATTAGTACAGCTAAATTCTCAACATATTGAAGAAGCAGCCAGTCCTTGAAATTCTATATTCATAATTTAAAAAGTTCTGGAAAATGGAGAATGCTAACAGATTTAAAGGCCATAAATTAGGTGATTCAGCCAATGGGCTTTTGGAATTCCCCTTTCTTCTTCATTAATAAGTGATGGTCTATTATAGTAATTTATTTAAAAGATTGATTTTTTTTTACTGTATCTTTACAAGTACAGGGCAGAGAAAAATTTGCCATCACAGTGCCTACTTACAATAATTCTAAGCCTGTTAAAAAGTATCAGTGGAAAGTTTCCTCACAAGGGATGTTAAAAGACCCCACTTTGTGTGGATGTTTCATACTACAGTTAGTGTAAATAATTTGTAATTATATAATTTATCATTATGTAGATGATATCTTACTAACTTATCCTTAGAAAAGATGTTTGAAGAAAATTGTTTTTACCTTGTTGAAAATTACAAATTGCTCCTGAAAAAAATGCAAGAGGAGATTCTATTAATTAGGTAGGATTTAAGAAAGGTTTACAAAAAAACTAAACCCCAGAAAGAAGAAATCAGGAAAAGTCAATTATGAACTCTTAATGATTTTAAAAATTGATGGAAACTATCAACTGACTATGGCCCACAATTGAATTAATAACTCAAGATATAAATAATTTATTTCCAACATTACCAGTGTGATAAGAACTTAAATAGTCCAAGAAAATTATCAGCTGAGAGAGAATTGCCTTTGGCAGAAAAAAAAATTGCATGATGCAAATGTTGATCATTTTGAGCCAGAATTTGATTGTACTCTGGTTATTTTGCCTTCTACATAGTTACCACAAGAATTCTTATGCTTAAAGATGATAATACTTTAGAATGAATATTTTTGCCACACAGAGTAAACTTTTAGAAACTTATACAGAACAGGTTTCTGAATTGATTGTGAAAGAAAAAAAATGAGACTTTGTCAATTATCAGGAACAGACCAGGGAAAAATTATAATACCATTTTTTTACTAATTCTAAAATTTTCTCATTATAGTCAGAAAATAAACATTGAAAAAGTGCTTGCAACAATTGGGGGTGGGAGTTAACAACAAATATTCCCAAAGCAAGACTTTAGTTTATAAAAAGAATTAGTTAGATCCTTCCTCATATGGTATGAGGGACACCAATTTCTGAAGCTCCTTCATTCTATACTAATGCACATAAATCAGAAAAGAAAGGTTATAATTCAGAGAAACAAGTAAAGTGGCTCAAAGCCTTTATGATTCAGTTCAAAAGTTGAAATTATATGCTAATCTCATAGTATTACTAGATTTTCCTGAAGCTCTTAATATAGTTACCAACTCTCAATATGAAGAAAGAGTTGTCTTACATATTGAAACCACTGAACTTATTTTAGATGATTCAGAATTAACTTTGTTATTTATTCAATTACAAGAAATAATCAGAACTAGAAACAATCCCTTGAATATAACACATATCAGATACCATATAGTTCTATTAGGCACTCTAGTACAAGGTAATGATGAAATGAATCAGCTATTGGTAGGAAATGTGCTAGAAGCCTCAAAATGTTATAAGAATCACCATGTTAATAGCAAAGATTTAAGGAAAGATTTTGCTATCACTTGGCAACAAGCATCCTACTTGTTCTTGGTATAGTCAGACTTTGTTACCTGAAGGAATTAACACAAAAGACACTCAAAAAAATTAAATTTGGCAAATGGATGTGTTTCATTTTTCAGAGTTTGAAAAAATAAAGTATACCCACCATACTGTAGATAAATATTCAGGATTTCAATTGAGCAACTGCTTTGAGGTCTAAAAAGTCTGGTTCTGTCATTACACAAATATTAGAAGTCATGGCCATCATGGGGATACCTGTACAAATTATTGCCACTAATCTCGTGATCCTTTGGTTTTAATAAAGCTCTTTAAAACTCTTCTTAAGCTATAAATATTATTTTGAAATTTATAGGATTATATATATATATGTATATACATATACATATTTAAACTTTCTGTCATGGTATTAATGGTCTTATAGAATACTAATTTATCCTAGCTTCCTGTACATGATTTCAAGCTTGAGTCTAAAGCAGGTAACTGGGAACTAAGTTTGTGTATTCTAGATATATTTAGTAGATGTGGTCCTTTTACCTCTCCAAGATCTGGTGCAAATGACATTTAAAAGATTTAAGTTTTCTACAGTGAACTGTGACCATTCCTAACAGTGACACTTGAAGTCTTCAAAAGTATGATGAGGCCCAATAACAATGATTCCATCTGGATTGTGGTAATGCCAGTAAGCTGACAAATCATCACCTAAAGATCAGCTTTGAACTACAAACTGCTCAGGACAATTTTGAGGTGGTTAGCTGAGATGGTCAGCTTCATGGACTACTCCACCCAGGACTTCAAATAACCTTTTTCATCACACTGAGACTGTACCTATCCTAGTATTTGACCATTATCTTAATTTTCTATGGGCCCCCAACATGTTGTTGCCTCAGGCAACAGGAAGTAATTTTAATTACATGCTGCCCTAATTTCCAAAATGTTAGGTGGGTAGTTTATAGTCATTAGGTGAATTATGAATGTTTACCTTCATTTGGGGGGTATAGTGAAAGGTTATTATTGGCCATGGTCAAAGAGAAAACTAAACAAAATGATTAGAGTCTAGGATTTTATTATAAAAAGAAATGTAAGATATAGTAATAATAAGACAAAAGGGTACATTACTCTATTTTTAAACTTAATAAGCAATTACTAGGCTCAAATATTTTACATTGGTATAGATTTTTGAATGTTGATACAAATTTAAGGTTATTTTTGTTATACTGTATATATGTTTTTATTTTTGTTTAAGGTATTGTACCCCATACAACTCACTTTAAAATATGATGTATAGTTTTAGTCCTTGAAAGCTATTTAGGATAATAAAGATGGGTTAGTAGTCAGTCATCTATAACAACTTTACAGTAATGTTAGATATGCTTTCAAGGTCAAATAGAGATATATTTTCAAATGGTGTATGCAAACACTAAGAGTCCTAGAGAATATGCCATTTAAATGTTTTAGTAACAAAAGGTTTTTCATGACAATGAGAGATGTCTGCTTTTGGCAGCATTAATTTACTTCAGAAAAGGATGATGGGTATTGAATAACTTCATATAGAGTTTGCCTTCAATGTGACAAAAATAGCCATTGGCACAAAACTGCCCTTGCTTCAACAATATGACAGTATGCTTTCCAATTTGGACAAGCAGGACACACAAGTAGGTGATTACTGAACTTTTCCAAGACGAAGTAGGAAAAATCTTCAGAATTTTGCTTTACAAAAAATTCTTTCAGATATTCTCGATCTGTAGGCTGAAGAAGAATGACCGGACATTGCAGAGGAACCTTGGTGATGACTGTCTAGGCAGCCAGATGTCTCTGTCATTTCTGTAGTTTGGGAAGTTGCTTGTTATGCACTTCCTGTTTACTCTGGTAATATTATATTGTCCTCCTGGGGTCTCTGATGGGTTGTAGATTAAACAGTCATAGTTTTCCTTAGTTATGATAGAAAGTGAATAAGATACAGCACTTTTGACTCACTAAAATATGATGGCTAATGGAGTATTTTCTCTGAATTTTCCAATGAGCTGGATATTCCTAATATATTTCTTAACTGATAGTTGTTCTTGCTGTATATAGTTTTATTTTTTTAAAATCTTACTTTTCTTTTTTATTCAAACAATACCTGATTGTTTTATTGTATATAGTTTTACTATGTTAGAGTTAACAATCTTTCCTTTTCATTTGGACAAAAAGGGGGAATATTGCAAGGAATTCGTTTGTGCTTTCACTCTGAGACCATCAACAGAGTGAACCATGAAGTTTTCTGGTGGGCAGAAAGGAGATAGAGGGACACTGAGATTATGAGGGGCTTAAAAATTTTGTGGTTTTTTTTTTTTATCAAGAAAGGTGGAGAAGAGGGTGAGGTGATCTCCATTGCTCAGTGGATCAATTAGGTTTATTTCCTAATATGTGACTCCTGAGCTTTATTGGATAATAAAACATCAAAAGAAGCCACAATACTACTGCCTACTGTTTCTACTGGGAATTCCTGATATTTCAACTGGGTCTCAATGCCTTTCTGCAATGGAGCTGTTCTTGGAACTCCGTTGTCATATGTCTATATTCTGCCATTCTTTCTGTTCCACCAACCCTAGATCCTTTTGTTTATATTTTCATCATTTTATGTTTGATGACCCCTAGGTTACAGGTACTTATATTAATGACAACTTGATATCTATATAAGAAAAAATACTTGTTAATTCTCTTCGGTTGTCTGCATCCATCTGCAGATATGTCTGCACACAAATAAGTAGATCAATGGTTTCAGTCACATAAAAATTTAAAAGTCTTTTTGATGTTCTATTTCTCTTTCAAATTGTCAACCAGATGCTAAATTTAACTGACTTTTCCCACAAAGCTTCCCGGTGCTTGTTGCTTATGCAGGAGACTGATAGATTAATTACAGTTACTCTATTCTTCTACAGAGCTCTGGTACATGGTCCAGACAGTTGTACGATTTCATTTCACTTTGATAAACAAAAATTTTGTTAATTATGTTGTTAACCTTTTTAAAATACATTTTTTCTTTTATATCCTGATTACAGTTTTTCCTCCTCCCATTTCCTCCCCATTTTCCCTCCCATCCAGACTTACCACCTTTCTGTTTCTCATTAGCAAATAAACAGTCATCTAAAGAAAACAATAAAATAAAACAAAAACTAGTGTGTGGAAATAGGACAAAACAAAAAATCAAAAGGAAAAGAGGCCAAGAAAAAGCACAATAAACAGATCTTAACAGAACAGCATACTTGTTTGCACACTCAAGAGTCTTTTAAAAACAGAATATCTAAGCAAAGAATCCTCTGCTTTCTCTCCTGCAGGATTCCTTGAGTCCTGGTGGGAGGGTTTGTTGGAAAAATCTCATTTAAGGCCATTTAGGGCTGAGTGTCCCAAGGCCTCTCATTCTCTGCATAATTCTGACTGTGGGAGCCTATATTATTTTCCACCTGATGCAGGAGGAAGCTTCTCTGATGATGGCTGGGCAAGGCACTAACTGATGAATATAGCATTAGGAGTCACTTTCCTGCTGTTTTTTTCTTCTTTATAGAATACTAGTATTTGGTTTTTCCCTATGTCCTGGGCTATTTGGTCAAATTTTTGATGGCTCAAACAGTGCAAGGTATGGTTTCTATCTCTTGGAGTATGCCTCATGTCAAATCAAATATTTGATGTCAAACTCTTAATGTTTTATACCAGGTTGTGATATAAAAGACACAATCAATTCTGAATATATGCTAGTCAATGAAAATTGTCTCAAACTCTTTTACCAAACAAAATAACCTTATGTGTTATGATTGACAACAGTGACAAAAAAATTGCTAAGGCCTATAAAAAGTATGTCAAAGTTTCTTTCAATGGTATTCTTGCCTTTTTTTTCCTCTAATAAGGAACAAAACTGCCCAAACTATTTTAATGGTGCCCTTGGTACAACTTTAATAGTACTAAAGGTCCCACATTTTATGTTTACAAAAATTACCTCCCTCACTTTGCATGCTGCAAGAACTTCATGCTGTCACCACTATGTGATTACCAAATGTTTGTGTTGTGTTCTGGACCTTGGTCATCTGTTAAATTTTATTATGGCCCCTCTGAGGGACTCTTTTGTAAGACATTCTAGCATCTGGCCTTTCTACATTGCCTCTGTCAGCCTGAGACAGTTACAAGGATCTAAGCCCCAAACCCCTAAAAAGCTCTTGGTTTGACATCTGAGTTGGAGACTTATAGGCCATGGGGCATATACCATATTTCTCTTTTTGTCACTCCAGGTATTCTTCCAGTATTCACAACTAAAACATCTGGACCAAAACCTTCTTTGTACCAATTAATATCTCTCTCTCACCTGCTCTCATAATGTCATAAAGAAACTTCAAGTCAGCTTAACATCCTTCAGGAGTAACTTGATTCTTCGGCTGCTATAGTAACCTAAGAGTAGGTCTGACTACTACTAAAGCCAAGATTTGTACCCTAATCCATGACCAATACTGCTTCTGCACCAACAAATTCTGATTGGCTTACAATGAAGCCCAAAGACACAGGGGCCAGACAAAATCTTCAACCACACCTCTCCCTGTGATGAGCTTTTGGTCCCTCCCACCCTGGCTTTTCCCCTTTGATCACCTCTTTCTTCCTTATGATTCCCATACCTGTGTTTTCACCCTATCTTTTAAATGTTTACACACTGAACTACTCTTTATACTCACACAAAATATTACTCATAAACACTCCTGATGACTCGCACAGCCCAACAGCTGCATTTATTACTGATATATCTGAAAAAAAAAAAAAAAGACCTTTTAAATGCCATAGAGAAACTCTGGACGTAAAGAACCATGATGTCTTTCACCCAGGCCAGATACCTCTTTACATGAGTCCTCTGTTCTCTCCTGCCCCTTCCTTAAATTCTTTGCACTCCCTTACAGATTCTGCTGGCTCACTTTGGTGCAGCACACCTGTCAGGAGGACTGGTCACTGTCAGTCAGAATCAACTCTCTCCCCACTTCTTCTCACGGGCTATCTCTGTCTCCCCCATTGCTACTCCTCCTTCCTGTTCCACTCTGTAACCAAAGCATCTATTGTCAGCCTTTTACTAATTATTTCTCAGAATTTTCTATAGGAGTGCATACTAACAATTGCATGGTCCATCATAGCAATCAAGTTATAACTTTCCTCTTGCTAAGAGTTCAGAGTTCACCTCTCTTCCACAGATCCTGAGCTACCTCCTCTTGCTAATGACCCTCCACACCACAAAAGAGCTAAGAAAAGATAGACAATCCCACTCAATTTTTTTATAACTTTTATAGGGTTTGGAATGACAGAGTGCCTTGGTTGTAAAAATAGAATTCTTATGAGGTTATAGCTGGTTTTTCTCAGGCCATTATCAGTGTCAGCATGTCTCCCAAGATAGCTTGTCTTGATGGAACAAACAATACAGGGAGAGAGAAACTAGGTTTGTTCCTAGCCCAGCATTACATTCAGCTTCCCTCCCCCCAAACTCCTATGAAAACTCCAGGTGTCCCTTTCTCATTCACAGGCTCCTCTTTCCGATGGGAGAGTGTCTATCCTTCACTGTTTGGAAATGGTCTCTTCTGCTGAGGCTAGACTAGTCTCTTCCTGTCTTCTGTCTCTCTAAGCTGTCTCAGAAACCTAACAGTTCTACACCTATTGCCTATCTAATTCAACTTGATCTTACAACTCGTGGTTTTAAATGTTTATGTTTTTAATTAAATATGTGCGTGTGTGTGTGTGTGTGTGTGTGTGTGTGTGTGTGTGTGTGGTGTGTGTGTGTGAATACTTTCGTACCTAATGACAGGCAGGCTGGGAGATGAACTTGAGTCCTCTCAAAGAGTAGCGACTGCTCTTAACTGTTAAGCCACCTCTCCAGTCCTAATTCATGGCTCTAAGCCACATCTTAAATATAGTTTCTATTGTATTAGCAAAATACCACAAAAATCTTTCTGGCAAGACATTGTAAACTGAACCCAGGTTTCAAAAGCTAATATTTTTAAATAAAATTTATAATTTTCTTTTTATCTAAAATAAATATATGCACATTTATTACTTATTTTCTGAATTATTTTATAATTCAGAAAAATATTTTTCTTTAACCATGACTTCTTTTATTTTGTCTTAATTGTGACTATATATATAAAAAAGAATTTCTCATGATGCTTAGGTTTAGGTAAACTTAAGACAAACTCCCAGCCTTTACAACTTAATATAGAGGCCTTGTGCAGTTGTAGGGTATTTTCCCAATATTTTTATGTTGTCTTCTTACTTCTTTTGCTGAATAATTCTTTAGGAAGTCTCCTTGATACATTTTTTTCCTCAGAAGTCAAAACAAATTTCATAGAACTACTAAGGATTTTTATTACACTGATTTAAGACTTACTTTAATAACCTAATAGCGACAAGACAATGTCCTTTCTAGGCTCACAAATGCACTGCCAATTATTGGTAAGTCAATAGCAAGCACAGTAAGAGAGAAGCACACTAGGATATGAGGAAGAAGTCTCAGTATCACACTACCCCAAATTGAAACTAAAACTGAACCCTCTGTAAAATACAATCTTCTGTGACGTCTACCCTTCTAAAATGGTGGAAGAATTTCATTTATCCATGCATCTCACTTAACTTGACAATTGATAAGAGAACTGAACTTAACTGTAGAACAATGCATTTACTTTGTCTTCACAGTTTTCTGCTTTCTCCATAAGAAAGATGCTGGAGTTAATACATCTTTTCCATATCATATGATAATCCCCATCAAGACTATTCAGGTGCTAGATATTATAAAGTATCAGGGATCATAAAGGATAAAATTAGTGGGCAGTTATTTCTATTGTGTTTTCAAACTTAAAATGGTCTACTAACAACTTTAGACTATCTGCTTTGACCTTCTTTTCCTGACTGTAATAAAACAAAATATATTTATAAGGAAGATAAGCAGAATGGAGGGAAGTGAGTAACCTTTATGCATGGAGTACCTACCCAAGAGTACTTGGCTTATAAGTCTGGCTTCCCTTTCCAGAAGTGAGGAACACTGACTCAGGACTTAGTAACAGTTTGGGATGAAATCCAGGGATATGTGACTCATTGAGAGAAAAATCTAATTATTTAAATGTGACTTCCTTGCTCACCTTCTTGTATCGTAGATTCCTCTTACTTTGGAGATCCATGTTCCTTGGTCATACATGAGAAATAAATCATTTTTCAAAAATATACTGTGGAAATTTAAAAAATAATATGTAAGTCTAAATTTGCAAGGAAGGCTGGCAGAAACTGAAGCATGTAACATTTCTCAATATAAAGCAAAAGAACTTAATTCTTACATTTTGAAAGATACTTCACAGAACACAAAAATTTCAAAATATAAAACTGATGTTTATAATTATTTTTATTTTAAATTATTATTCATTCTCAGTATTATTTTATCATATTAACACTTAGTATTAGCTTCTCTAAGATTTTTATGTTAAATTATAACACTTATTAAGTAGATTAACATGAATGCTGTAAAGCTACATTTTCTAATGGTCCTATCCAGGGTGTATGAGGTCAAAGACACTTTCCAGCAAGCTTGATGACTGATCTGAGGTCAATCTGTGGGACCCACACAAAAATTGTTCTCTGACCCCCCTACATACAAGTCATGGCACATGCATGTCCACACACATTCACACAAAATAAATAAACAAATACAATAAAAATCATTCAGAACTCACTTTACTAGTTGAAGCAAAGTCAAAGCTGAGATGACAGTTTTAGCAAAAATTTCTTGTCTCTATTTGACAAGAATAGACTAAGGCTGAGTATAGTATCATATGTTAACTATGTCATTTTTGTTAAGTAATCAATGATGTCCTAAGATCAGAACTATAAACACAAATCCTCTCAGGTAGATCTCACAAGATGCATTAGATAGATACAGATAACACTGGGAAAAGATAACCTGTGTCAGTCTTTTTCAGAATGATAATTGATGGTCAGTGGGCTCACAGAGTTGAGGGTAGTCAGGTCCATAGAGAACTGGAGGTCAGCAGCCTTCAAACTCTCGTCTGCACACCAGTCTAAATAATCCATCTGCTTTCTCTGTGTTCTGCAAAAGACAATCTGGAGCCTCACGGGCTTCCCAGCCCTTCATTTCATTTTAGAACTCTAATGATGCTCCTGGATCAGGTAACCTTTAGCTCCAACACTGCTTAGATTCCTTAGAGATCAATTAAAATTTCTTGGGTAAAGGAGATATTATCTTTCTGTTTCTATAATTAAACTTCTTTCAAAGTAACATGGAAAAGTGACCAAAAAAGCCCTAACTGAAAAAAAAATCCTCTTGTACCTGGTCTTAAGAAAAATATGTATGAAAGAGAAAGTGTATGAGTGTGTGGGAGTGAGGGTGAAGGTATATATGTGCGTGACTGTGTGTGATTGTGTCTGCCACATTAGACATAATATTGCCAAGGAGTTAACAAAAGAGTTTGAGATTCTACAATAAAAACTCACAGATGTTTTTAAAGGACATAAACACTAAAGCATATGACATTATGATAATGTGTTTGAAAGCCTTAAAATAAATAAATACATTTTAAATTGAAAAGTCACAGGAAAAAGCATAAAAATGTTGATTTTTCTACTTATGAGTCACAAACTTTAGGGCCCATTATTTCTATGGTTTCCATTATAGTGAATAGTACTTTCAAATGGCAGCTTAACAGCTCATGAGTCTCATCTTGAAGAAAGGATTTGTGTGTGTGTGTGTGTGTGTGTGTGAGAGAGAGAGAGAGAGAGAGAGAGAGAGAGAGAGAGAGAGAGAGAGAGAAATTGAGTGTGTGTTTGCCATACTTGTGCAGTTGCCCAGGGTGGCCAGATTTCCTAGAGCTGAAATTCCATGCAGTTGTGTGTCACCCCAAATAGATGGTGAAGACTGAACCCCAATTCTCTACAAGAGTAGGAAGCATACCTAACCACTGAGCAATCTCTCCAGCCCTATAAAGGAATACTTTGACCCTATCTCATACTTTACACAAAAACTAATATAAAGTGAAGCAGAGAATTAAATAAAGAAAACTAAAATTCAAATTATCCTAATAAAACAAGTGATAAACTTCTACCAGTGTGTGTTATGATGCATTTAGTATCTCTGACATTAAAAATAAAACTCACCAAAAAGGGACTTTATAAAAATTAAAAATTTCAAACAGTGGAAGGACACTCTACAAAACAGATGACATCTGTAAATCACATGCCTGATAAGAATCTGGTAGCAGGAACATTCAAATGCTACTCTAACGCAATTATCAAAAGTTAACCTGACTTGAAAATTGGGTAGTTGTCTGAAACCATTTCTCCAAAGATTCATGAATAAAGGGACAATATGTGCTTAAAACTAGTAGTATTGAAAACTGGAAATATAAATAAATCTGAGCACATCACATCCACAAAGCAACTTCCTGCAACAGTGGACAATGAAAAATATTTATGGTTAAAGGAAAACACAGACCTTCAGACCCAACATTCTTCCAGCTATTGGATAACAGTCTATTTGATGCCTATAAGATGGAGTTTGATGGCTAATCTTGGTTGTCAACTTGACTGCATGTGGAGCTTACTAAAAATCAAGTTGCTGTAAGCTCCAGGAAAAGCCAAGTACCTTCTGGTGGTAGCCCAGAAAAAAGGTCTTCTTTGCCCAGTGTTCTTGAATGGCCTTTCCATTTACAGTATGAATTAATCACTTCATTCCATTCTGCTATCTTTCTTCTGCATACATCTGGTTGTTGTTAGAGTTTAGGAAGGGAGTTTCAAGCCTTGTGATCCTCCAGCAAGGACTCTGCCTCCTAAATATTTGAAAGTTCCAAAAACAGGACCACCAGCTGTGAAATATGCATATAAACAGACGGTCTGTGAAGAACCTTTCACATCCTAACAGTAATAAACACACACACACACTGAGAGAGAGAGAGAGAGAGAGAGAGAGAGAGAGAGAGAGAGAGAGAGAGAGAGAGAGATTGCATACATACATTTAAAATAAAAATATATCTTTAGAAATAAGTGCAAGTTTACTTTTACATTTTCTAGTTTTCTTTGTAAAGTAAGATGGCACTATAGTTTTAGTCATTAGGTAAAAACTGATAATTTAAATAAATATAGCTTCCTTTCAACTCTTATGATCAAGACAGTTGGTTCTTTCATTTTATTTACATCAAAGTCACTGCAAGCTCTTATTACCAGCTATTTTCAGATTTCCTTAAATTTTGCATATCAAACAGATTCTTTTATCTTGAAAGCTATACCTTCATTATTATTCAAATGTTTTACACACCCCAATATGTCCTGCTATATAATAATATACATTGTACTTAAGTGAAAATTATAGCAAGGAGGAGAGAAGGGCTTAAGAAGCTCCACCTCTGAGAAGATATAGGGGGATGGCTGCTAGAGGGCTAGTGTGCCTTTAGGGTATGGATCCTGCTAAGTCCAGCTTGAGCTAACAGGTGGCTCCACACTGATATGTATGCAGGCAGTGCTAAATGGACTCAATGGACAAGGTAGGTAGATAGGTACAGAGATAGAGATATAGAGAGATAGGTAGATAAAAATGTTTGGAAGGCGATACGATGGGGGATTGGAGGAGTTAGAGGAGAAAGTAGAAGGTAAATATGATCAAAATACATTGTAAACATGTATAAAATCCTCAAAGAATAAATAACTAGCTTCAATCTTTTATCTTTAGTTTTTTAATGTTTTTTTCCCATATCCCCCACTGTACCCTCTCCATTCCCTACTCCTGGTCCTCCCTCTGCCTCGCCCACCCCCATCCATTCCCCAGGGAGGGCAAGGAATTCCAAGGTGAGTCAGTTCTGTCTGGCATATCCAGTTGAGGTAGGTCCCAGTCCCTCATCCCAGTATTAAGGCTGAGTAAGGTGTTCTTCTGTAAGGACTGGACTCCGAGATGTCAGTTCATGAACCAGGAATAAATCTGGTCCTACTGAAAAAGGCTCCACAAAGTGCCCATGCCGTTTGACTTTCATCTAGATTTGGAGGGTTTAGTTCCTTTCCATGCAAGTTTCCCAGCTGTCATTTTGGAGTCAGTGAGCTCCCAATAGCTCGGGTCAGCCATCTCTGTGGGTCTCCTCATGATCCTGATCCTTTTACTCATATACTCTTTTCTCTCTCTCTCTCTCTTTTCACTGGGCCAGGAGCTCTACCTGGTGCTTAGCTATGGATCTCTGAAATAGCTTCAATCTTATGTTATACTCCTCTATGCACCTCATCCACAGTAATGCATGAATATCCTTTACTGGAAGTAGAAAATACAGAAGTTGAAAGCAACTTTCTAAAAAATCTACCATAAACGCAGAAAGCTTATGAGTATTGGCTACTAAACAATGCTCTTTGTTGTCTGGGTCTTTTGGGATCAGTTGGAGCTTATTTACTCTCATGTAAAACTGTCAAATATATCTATAAAGTCTCCTCTTTCTTCCCCATGTAATGCTTTCCATAAGCACAGAAAATAGTCCTTTGCTAGGGTCAGACACACACAGACTTTGCATATCTGAAGAGTCACTAAGTGACTGACAGATGTTTTTATGAAAAGTAACAATCCATTCCAGTATTATAATGGTGGGGTAGGTAGGTGTGCCTGACCAAAGGAATTGTACAGAATAAGTGGAGAATTCTTGTTGTACATGCTTGAAAATGTAGAGAGTCATATTGAGGTTAGGGTGTACATGCAGATTCTCTATCATTGAACATACTTAGGTGAACAAAACACCCAGGACATGCTGCTCAGTTTACATAGCTTCTAGTTGAATTGCCTCAGAAATGAGAACACATGCTATACCAATGACCCTCACTAAAAAGGAACAAATTGACCCTAGGCCAGAAGAGGAGGCTGTGTAAGAAAAATGAAAAGAATATATCCCATAAGAATCTGAAGAGACTGAATAAATTCAGCATAAAATAATTTATTCTTCTTTTCTATTTTTTGGCTCCCATGGAAATACAGAATCTGTTGAAATTTTAGACTTTTTTTTTTTTTTTTTGGCTTCACAGACTTTGGCAGCCATTTGGGAAAAGATTTGGTGGGAGCCTCTATAGCCCTACCCCTATGTCTGTACTTTCTCTTGACTGTTACCCTGCACCTCATCAGAGCCTCATAGGTCTCAAACTTTCAGATCACTGTTCTACATACTGTAGCCTTACAGCCTAAGTTTGTAATGGTCCTCACAGGCTCACATTTGCTTGCTTTTTTGCAGAGGTTTCTCAGCTGGTGGTGCTGTTCTCAGAGCCTGCTAAAACTTCAAGAGGTGAAGCCGCATGCAACCCCAGACAAAGAACTGCAGGCAGCTAAGGAATGCTACAGACAGAGAAATAGTCAGTCATAGGGAAAACCACACACATTTGTTTCAGTTCAGTGCTGAAAACATTGCACACATACACACAAAACACAACACACTACACAATACCATACTACACCAATGTAAAAAAAGAAGAAGCCAGGAATTTGAAAAAGACTAAGAGGATACATGGTAGGTTGTGAGGAGGAAAGGGAAGGAGAAAATAATCTAATTATATAATAATATCAAGAAAATTAAAATGCTTTAAAAATGGAGGTGAGGCAGGAAATGGGTCCCTGGGAGGTATCTTACAGACTATGGGCTAGAGCCTGACTCTGGTTCCCCTCTCTTCCTCTCCCCTCCCCTTCTCTTCTCTCCATTCCCAAATTTATGCAACATGGTGCTGGCTCCTGCACCACTTGCTATGACCCTCCATCATGGAGGTTGTGAGCTTAAATAAGCCCACCATCCACTAAGCTGCCACTTTTCCAGTATTTGATCACAGTGAGGAGGAAATTAACAAACAAATCAATTCTTTTCAAATGACATCATTTTCTTAAACAAGCTGATTCCTGGAGCCTAAGTTCAAATCTTTGTCCTAAACAAGAACTGTTCTTGCTCGAGCAGTGAAGGTTTCCTGTGATTCCTCCCACAGGCTCTACTCTGGTCTCAAGAAAAAGTGCACAGCTCCTTGAGGTTCTGTGGTCACTCTGTACTTTAGTATCTAAACAGGCCCCAAACTTTTTTTTTTTTTTTTTTTGGTCACTTGACCCACAGATCTTACTGTCCCATAGAAAGTGTCCAAGTAGACAAAGCAAAAGCACTTCACTCTTAAATACTTAGTTCTTCCCTTACTCTTTATACATGTGCCTGTGAACATCTGCATCCATCCCTGTAGCAAATCACATCTTGTATATTTATGTATCTGTCTGTTCTAGTTTCATCATTATTCCTGTGACAAAATGCTGACCAAAAGCAACTCGGGAAGGAAAGTGTTTATTTGGCTTACACCTCCAAGTTATACTCCATCATTATAGGAAGGCGGGGCAGGAGCCTGGAGTCAAGAACTATAAAGCGGCACTGCTTTCTGGCCCATTCTCTGCCCCATGCTCGGTTAGCATTCTAGTTCAGCATAGTGTTACTTGCCTGTGGTTACTACCGCCCAGAGTGTGGAGGATCTTCTACATTAACTAACAATCAAGACTCCCCATCCCCATATCTATACCCACAGACCAAACTGATTGAGGCAAATCTTGAATGGAAGCTTTCCTTTCAGAGGTCTCTAGCCTGTATCTAGTTGACAATAGAACTAGTATACTGTCTGGCTATTTGTCACTCCACTTAATTCTAATTCTACTTAAGGGAGAGCCCAGAATCAGAACCTGAAATTAAATAATTCTATGAGAATCTGTAAATCATGTGTTTAGTCTCTGAACTTTGTGGGCAGAGACAAGTGGAACTCAGTGAGTTCAAGGCCAATTAGGTCTATATATTAAACTTTAAGCCAATCAAGGTATAGTAAGAATCCACCTAAAATAAACAAATAATAATAATTTGTTTAAAATAGTAAATATTCATGGAGTATATTAAAGTATTAGCATGGTAAAATATGTTAACACTCCTAGTATGAGGTACACTGAGATAAGTGATATTTTCTGTTTATTTTTGGTTTTTTCTCTTGGGTTTTATCAATATGTCTCTATGTTTTAAAGACTCTATGGCGCAGACTGTTATTTTTAATCTCACTCACTTTTTTTGATCTTTTTATTATTAATGAAGTCATTTTTTATCCATGTATCCCCTTGTTCAAACTCCCTTCCCTCTCCTGCCCCTCCCAGTCACTCTCTCTTCTCCCCATCATTTTATCTCCTCCCCAGCAAGGGCAGGAGATACCAAGGTCCCAAGGTGGCTTAGCTCAGCATCCACTTCAGGCAAATCTGCTTTCCTCATCCCAACATCAAGACTGGGTCAGGTTAAACTTCTATGCATCTTCTGGACTGGTGACACTCATTCAAAGAGAGCAACCCATTCATAAAACAATTTCATAATCAGTAGCTGGAAACTCAATATACTCCACAAGGTCACAAACTGTCTTCATTTTGGGCACCTATCAGTAACTGAAGGCATTATTTCAGTGTCTCCGTTATTCAGTGGAACTTACTGAGAACTGAGGCTCATTGCACATGTAGACTGAGATAGGTCTGTTCTAGTTCAGTTTTTCTTTTGGTGGTGCCTGTTTAACAACCTTATCTTTCAGGGTTATGCACCTCTGGTATGTAGTAACCAGAAAATTATAAGGAAGCTACTGAATTTTTATTCTAATTATACATCTCCCTTTTTTACTTAAGACCTTTATTAACAGATGCTTGCAGTTTGTTTACTTTTTTGAAAAAAAAAATCAAGTTGTAAATTTTTATCACAAATTAAAATGAAGTTCATAAAAATCTCAACTTGACCAGATATGAAACAATTTAAAAACCATTAAAGTACACCTGCTTCTTAACCAGTTAAAAATGGCCAGACACAATAACAAAAGATATATGTCACCCAGTTGTGCCCTTGCTTATACCAAACTTTGTTTTCTGCAAGTTAAGTCTTCTTCTGTGATTCTCTGGAAGGCAGATCTCAGCCTGGGCCAGGACCTGGCTGACTTTGCTTCACTTTGCCCTCTGGTCGGGCTCCATGCTTGTCTTGGCAGGCCACCCTGCCTATTCATAGAGAAATTTTTCTCAAAGTGAGCTGGCTACAGAGATGCAGTGGCTAGCTACCAAACCCTAAGGTCACAAGGCTTTATGCTGCTTCTGTTCTGCTCCTTCCTCAACACATCTTTATGCCACACTTCATAACTAATACACCAACTACACAAGTCACAAAGAATTCCCAGGCATTCTGCTTGATTCAGGACCTATAACAGTTGTGCCATTCTCAGGTTCTAGTCTCTCTCACAAACAGTCCTACTCTGGTATCACTTCTCTCTCACCCATCCTTGAGTTATGTAAATCTTGTTTATCATGACTTGACATATGAAAGGGAATAATCTAATTATGCCGTCCTGACCATCCACAATATTGTCAATCTGTTCATTCATTTATTTACTCATTTATTCACATTTATTAAATATTTATCATTTTGAGAGATGTTCAAGGTATTATCAATAAGTAGTTGCTTCATATGCAGTTATTAGATACAAAGTAGTACCATGAAATGCAGGTCAAGAGAAACAGTGAGCTTGGATTTCTATTCACAAGAGAGAGAGAGAGAGAGAGAGAGAGAGAGGTAGATCAGAGAGAGAGAGAACTGGAGTATAGCAGGGCAAGGCTACCCATAAGACACCTAGATGTCAGCTTTGACACAGGAAATCTGTAGCTGTGGCTCTCTATATGACTGACAGAAAACATATAACCTAAAAGTAGCATTATATCAATGATCAATGAGAAGGAGTGAATACAACATTCTGGGCAGGGTCTGTCTGCATACTGACAAAAAAACTAACAAGGATGCATGGACCTTAGTCCAGAGTGTATAGTCTTTGAAGGTATATTTTTTTCTGATTTATTTGAAGTTTAGTTGTTAGCTACTGAATTCATGCCTGATGCATAAGGAAGTATTTAATGTGTGTTTACAAGGATGAAACGCAGAAAAAGAAATATAACCTACATAAAATAAAAAAGAAATGAAAGTTTTAAAACCCATGCAAATAATAAATACAATAATTACAAACTTTCCCAAAATCTTAAGTTCATTGTCATTTCTTTTTATTATAATCAGAAGCCAAAGCTCCAGATTTGAAGAGATTCAGCCACCTTCCTTTGTTATGTTTCTAAGGATGCTGAAAACATTGTAGTTCTCCATCTGAGGGTTGACACAGAGGGACCACGAGGCTCAATGATGCAGCCATAAGCTGGAGTACTATTGCTTTTCAAGAAGTGTTAGGGAGTTAAAATGAGATGTACTTTTAAAGTATGCCTTGTAAGGCTTGATAGAGTTAGATGTCAGGGGAAGGAAAGCACTACAGATGATTCCTACAATCTAGGGAGATTTGGGAAACAGAATACAGATACCACTTAAACACAATAAATTTGGCATTGCTAATACCTAGAAAGGCTATATAATACCTAGAAAGGCTATATAACTGGATAAATGCACATTAAAATCAAATCAAGTCCAGAGCTAAATGTTTAAATTTTGAAGCTCCAGTTTCATAATTCTATAAATAATTTATGTAAACTCCTAAAGATAATGAGCAATCTAAGAGTGTGCATCCTTCTGTCAAAGACCAATCATATCAGTATAGCAGAAAGACTTTTTACAGAAAGCCAATTCTAACTCAAACTACAACATGGCAATCAGGCCTGGCCAGTATATTGAGAGGTGATCAGCTTTAAATAATTCAGCACTGGACTTCAATTTTACCACATACTTTTTGACAATGTTTTATTCAATAACCAATTAATGGTACTCCACTTCAATAAAACATGTATTTCCTAATGTTTCCCTAAACATCTTCTGTTTTGCTGGCCCTGAGCATTCTAGGCTCACTATACAATGACAAGAGATTTCTATAAACCCCCAAGGAGCCCAGGTGCTTGTTAGTCTTTTCATCAACACTAAAGAACCAGGATCTAGGAAGACATTTCAGTGAGTAAAGTGCCTACTCTGTTCAATCCCCAGAACACACACACACACACACACACACACACACACACACACACACACACACACACACATATACTTGATTTTATGTAATAATAAAAAGTCACATTTTTTAAAGTTTAAGAAAATAAGAGCTAAAGAATTAGCAAATCTGATCCCTGTCATCTGTAGCTGGCTAAAGAATCATCATTTTGTGATACTGCTACAAGATGATAGGGCAAGCAAGCTGCTTACGCTCACTACAGTCACAAGTCAATTTGCCATTGGCCTCTGGTGCTGAATGTTCCAGTCTTGAATCGTCTGAGATATACTTCTGGAATTACAGCCTTGCATGCTGTGAGCTCTCAATATGTCTCTCTCTCATTCTGCTCATCTGCCAACATTCCAAATTATTGGGATAATAAAGAACATCAGGCAGCTGATGGCCAGGGACTATATGCCCTCTATAAGACTGAGATGAGTCCACTAAAACAGTAATTTCAATTTTTTAAAGATTTTTAAAATTTATTTTAATAAGTTTTTTCCATGTATCACCCTGCTTGCCCTCACTTTCCTCCTCCCAATCCCTCTCAATCCTCCCTCAGCCTGCCCCACCCCATCCCTCATCCTTTCCCCAAAAAGGGCAAGAAGTCCCAAGGTGGGGCAGTTCAGTTTGGTATATCCATTTGAGGTCTGATGTCCTCATCCCAATATTAGGATTGGGTTAGGTGTTCCTCTGTTGAGAATGGGCTCCAAGATGCCAGTTCATGCACCAGGACCATAGTCTGATCTACCCCACGAGGTTCCACAAACTGCCCATGCCAATCGACAATCATCTACCTTTGGAAGGTTTACTTCCTTTTTCTCATGGTTCCAATAACAAAAGGTACCCTGTGACTTGGGAGCCTTGGGGAATCAAATGCATTGCCTAGAAATTTCAGGTTTTCCAGGTTCTAGAATCACCATTATGTCTCTGCCAGGACCTATCTCTTCTTTCAGCAAGCATTTTTTAAACATTTATTTACTATTTTTTTTCTGTATACTTATTACTATTATTATTATTATTATTATTAACAAAGAAGTCACACTTTCTACCCCTGTATATCATAATTCAAGGTCCCTTCTCCCTCCCACCACATCAGATCATTTTTTCTTATCCACAACTCCCCATCCCCTCCCTGGGGAGGCAGCAGACAGACTCATGGTCCCACTGACCCAATATTGCTTAGTTCAGTCTCCACTCCTGACAGATCCAGTTTTGTCCCCCCTCCCTCAAGAGTGAGTCAGGTGTTCCTTTAGGTGGAGTGGGATCCGGAGAGTCAGTCCAGGGTGTTTCTGATCTCAAGCTGTTCAGTGGTTGTGGTTTGCAGCTTGGGCATGTTTGGCTTTTTTCTTGTTTGTTTGTTTAGACACCACTAATGAGTGAGTACATCCCCTGCTTATCTTTCTGAGTTTGTGATACCTCGCTCAGGAGAATATTCTCCAAGTCCATCCATTTGCCTGCAAATTTTAGGATATCATTTTTTCTTACTGCTGAGTAGTACTCCATTGCGTAGACGTACCACCGTTTGTTAATCCATTCTTCAGTTGAGGGACATCTAGGTTGTTTCCAGGTTCTTGCTATTACAAATAATGCTGCTATGAACATAGTTGAGCTAATGCCTTTGGAGTATGACTGTGCATCATTAGGGTATACACCCAGAAGTGGTATTGCTGGGTCCTTGGGGAGATTGATTCTCAATTTTCTGAGAAACCACCATATATGTGTACATGTTGTATGTGTAAACATACACATATAAAAATGATATGTCTGTGCATCTGTCCATGGCAGCCAGTAGAGGGTATCAGAGCCCCTAGGATTGAATCATGGGCATTTGTGCTGGGAACTGAACCTGGGTCCTCTACGAAAGCAACCAGTGAGCTATCTTCTATCATGCTACACATTTTCATTCATACTGAAAGTTCATTGGTGTTGAAATTTAAATGTGTGTTTTCAGTCCTATTATTTGACCACAGGCACTTATATTTAAATAGAAATATCTGATTTGTAATGACTTTGTTTTTAATAATGTATCAAATGTATGTATGTGTGTGTTGGGGAGGTACAGGCATGTGAATGCTAGTGTACATGGAGACCAGAGGCATTGGATTCTCTGGAGCTGGGGTTATAGGTCATTGTGAGCTTCCTTCTTCAAACCAGAAGGTAATATACTCTTAGACTGCTGAATACTGAAAGGGTTCAATTGCGAATACCTGCCATTCAGTAAAAATGCTCTCTGAGGTTTTGGGGAATGACTGAGTAGGTAAAGTCCTTGCTTTGCAAACATGAGAACTTGAGCTTGATCCCCAGAGCCTATGTAAAAATTCCTAGTGAGTTTGTGTACATCTTTAATCCCAGAACTGGGAAAGAGAACACAAGAGGAACCCTGGAACTCAGTGGCCAGTTGGTTTACACATTTGTAAACTCCAAGTCAATTGAAAACCTTGTCACAAAAGCAGTGGGCAGTGCCTCAGAGAATGATAGCCAAGGCTGTCTTCTGCTGCACAACTCACACTCTTGTGTGGCAGCTGCATACAAACATGTACAGATGGAGATGCATATGCAAGAAGATAAATACTTTCACATGCTACAGGAAGAAAGAAAGAAAGAAAGAAAGAAAGAAAGAAAGAAAGAAAGAAAGAAAGAAAGAAAGAAAGCAATAGCTTTTATGGGCCAGAAAAAAATGACTCAGTAGCTAAGTGTATTCCCTTCTCTTTCAAAAGACTTCAGTTTTGTTCCCTGCACACATTAATAATGGCTCTGGACCACTTGTAAATCCAGCTCCACAGGCGATCTGTCACCCTCTTATGAATTTTGAGGATACATGCATCCTCCTATATATACTCACATACAAAAATACACATAGATAAACACATATTTTGTTACTTATTTATATTGTTAACTGTGTGTCTGGAGTGGAGGACCAATGTGTTCAAATTAATGAGAGGTGCCTCTGAAGGACAGAAGAGTGCCAATGGATCCCCTAGAGCTGAATTTGTAGGTGCTTGAGAGCCATCTGATGCGGGCTAAAAACTGAACCCAGTTCCTCTGTGAGAGCAATGTGTGCTCTCCAGTGCTAATTAGTCTCTCCAGACTCTAATTTTTTTTAATAAATTGTATCCATACATATTAGGGTCATTTTTGTCTCTTCACAGTGGTCATTCTGGTGATTCAGCTCTGGAAGGGTGTACACTCAGCATTTTTACTGAATATATTTTATTTTCACTAGTGATTTAGCACAGGGAAACACTGGCCATATACCACAAGCATTCCTACCCACAGTGACCATAATGTGTGGTTTCCAGAGATACATCTAAATGCCATGGGTGAGTGGTAGATCACCCATAGCCTATGAAGATGTTCCAAATTGGGTGGAGACCACAATAGACTGGAAGGAGCTGTCATGGGAAGTTTGAAACAACAGGATGCATGTGACCATTACCCAGACGTGAAAAGGATGCTGGCACAGGGATACAAGAGGGAATCAGTGAGAATGGGTGACTGAAGATAGAGAAAAAAAATCACTTTTGAAAATGTCAGAAGGAGATCTAATGTAGTATGTGTTAAGAAATTAAACAAAGCCAGGCAGTGATGGTGTGTGCCTTTAATCCCAAAACTTAGAAGGCAGAGGCAAGAGGATGTCTGTGACTTCAAAGTCAGCCTTTTCTACAAATCAAGTTCCAGAGCAACCTCAGCTGTTATACAGAAAAATCCTATCTTAAAAAAACTAATACCAAAGCAAAACAGACAAACAAAATCAAATAAACAATATCAAATTTAAGGGAAAATCATTAAAGATGAAAACAAACAGAAACAACACTTTCAGTTATTTTCTTGCTATGTTTAGTAAATCTATCTGAAGTACTAAATTCTGAAAATTGTATAATTTTCCTTAATGGTAGATTATTGTAATGATAGAAGAACACAGGGCATGTGACAGTGTATATATTTTTATATCTTTGAACTAGGATCATAATCCACTGAGGAGTAAGAAGAAAAATAATATTACTATACAAAATGAACATGGTCAGAAGTGGATTTAAGAGCTAAACTTATTGGCTATACCACAAACTTTATTAGGAGGTCTTAGATTACATGATCCTTATTCTTCTTTATGTCCCCAGTAGAAAATTCAGTGTCTTTTTAAAAAAAGATTATTTTGTTTCTTATTCATGTGAAAGAGTGGTGTGTGTGTGTGTGTGTGTGTGTGTGTGTGTGTGTGTGTGTGTGTGTGTATGTGCTTGCACATGTGTGCAAGTCCCATGGAGTTCAGAAGAGAGCATCAAATCCTCTAGTGCAGGAGTTACAGAAGTTTGTGAAGTACCTGCCCTGGATGTTAGGAACCAAACATGGCTATTTTGGAAGAGCAGCAATCGTTTGTTCTTGATTACTGAACCATCTTTCTGGGCTCACCTAATCAAGTATCTCAAACAGAGTACTTAACACTGTCCCAATCCATTGAGTTTTGAGATATTTGAGTAATACCAATTGCAGAAGAAACTGTAAAACAGTGAAAGGAACATGTTTGATACCTAAACAGAACCCTTCCATCTTTATAAGGTCCACAACAGAGGATCACATCCATATGCTTTATGATCAATTGGCTGTAAATATTGCTGTGTACTTTGTCTTTAAGGCTTCTTTGCTGCAGTGACTCAAAACACTGGCTCACATCCAGTTGGTATAAGAGATTAACTTTATCTGAGTCTCTGAACATAAAAGCAGAGACCGGTTCATGTGACTGTGGTCAGAGAACCATAGTCAGTAGAAAAAATAAACAGGGAAACAAAGTCTATCTCATTCATGGTGAAAGGCCTGTACATTGACACAGCAAGCTTTGGCAGTAAAATAAAATAAACCTGGCAGAGTTACTTGATTGTGGTCACCAACATAAGTCCCAGTATTTTCTTTTATGGGACTGGTACAGTGAATGCTGGTTAGATAAAGAGCCTTATACCATCAGGTCTTGGGAGAAAACACTTCCCATTGTGAATGAGGGAAGACTAATGGAGTGTAAGATCTTCCCGCCTCCATGCAGGTGACCTACATATGCCTATGTCTTTCTATATCTGGGTTCTTTGGCATTTTTTTCCTGGCCATTGGAGATTTTTTTCTACAGGCTTTGGCCATTCAATAGTAAGTCCAGTCATCACCATCAGTTGAAAAAGAGATAGTCTAGCTATCTTCTTCATCCTTGTCTCTTGGTCGGTAGGAAGGTCACTCAGCCACTTGGTGTTTAATGTCACACATCTATGGAAAGCACAGATGCTGGCAGTCCAATAGGGCTGGGTAGGAAGTGCAGGGAAGACCACACCACACAGGAGATGCCCATCCCTCAAGAGATGTCAAGAGGGATTGACAGCTAAACACATCATTTACATTTCTTTTCAAAGACTTCATAGTTGTACATACAAAAATTAAAGCAGTACTTAAACCAGAAAATTTCTAGAGAATGTGCTGATTCTCAAATGTATATTGACATATGTAAAGCAAGATCTTACTGCTTCCTCAGCACAAATGATGCCTTTTCACGATCATTTTATAGTGCTTTTTTGTGCATGGGTATTGTAATATTGTTGTATGGTGGAGCCCATGCATTGTAACCACAGCTTATAATTTTTTTAAAAACTTCAGATGAGAACTCTAAAATGCATACTTTTTATATCGTCTATTTAAGTTCCTTACAACAGAATATCAAAAAGTTTCTTTTTATTTTAAACTTTCATGGTGATATGTGTCTGTCAAGAATTATCAGTTATATAAAAATAGTGACTTTTAATTTGGGACTACTGTTTGACACAGAAACATCAACTAATGTTAAACATTTGCCCTATACAGTGGTTCTCAAACTGGAGGTCACATATCAGATCTTTACATTGCAATTCATAACAGAAGCAAAATTACAGTTATAAAATAGCAATAAAAATAGTTTTATGGTTTAGGGTCATACACAGCATTCGGAAGGTTGAGAATCACTGAACAAATAAAAAGATGTACATCAGTGACCTTGCTCTTATGAATCATGGGTCTCTGGCTTTCTGCCTACATCTATAATGCCTATATTTTTAAGGCTTTCCTTGATTTTATCTTGTATTTTGCCTTAAAAATTCCATCATGAAACATAGGAGTATATAGTCCTTCCTCTATGTGGTTCTGATGAACAATGGCAGGTACCAAAGGCCATGAGAAAATAGATTTTTAATGTAATTGTGCGGGACCATATCCTTACCTAAGGCAACATAAATGCTTTCTCCCTTAAGATACTTTTCTCAAGTGTCATGGCAGTAGGGAAAGTGCTCTATAGATGAGAAAGTCAACACCTGCAAAAACAGAATGACACGCTTGAAATCTCATAACAAATGACTGTTCAATCAAGGTCCCCTGTAAAACACTATTTTCAAAGTGTTTTAATTATGTGTATACATGATAGGGTGGTTCTGTGCACATGGGTGAACTTGCTTAAGGAGGCCAGAGATCCTAGAGCAGGAGTTACAGGCACCTGTGAGCTGTCTGGTTTGTGTTCTGGGAGCTAAACTGAGGTCCTCTGGAAGAGCAACATGCACTCTTAACCACTGAGCAATCTCTCCAGCCACCAACCAATCTATTTGTATTAGAAATAATTGCACAGTGGTATTCCAACTCTTAGAGATTTTGAGGCTATAACAAGATTCATGTCTGCTGTGTGAGCATAAATCTAGGGCATCACATGATATTTAATAAAAACTAATATTGAGTGTCTACCATGCAGAATTTAGATGCGCAGAAGAGAGAAGCTTCTGGGCTCTCCTCTGAGTGATCTTTCTAGATTATTAGTGTAAAGCATGAGAAGCACCATTCCATAGCCTGGTGTCCAGAACTCCATATAAAGGAGAGAGGTGGCTGAGGACAAGCTTTTGACTTGTGGAAACAATGTGTCCAGGCATCTCCTCATTCTCTACTCCCTTGATCCTTCTCTGCCATGGTGGACTGCACTCTCAAACTGTGAATCAAATTAAACCTTTCTTTCTGGAGCTATATTTGTCATGCATTGTGTTACAGCCATGTAACTAATGGTATTTTAGACTACAGGGTTTAGTAGCATGGACAATAATATTTGCTATTGCAAATTATTGGTAAAAAATAAGACTCACCATCACTTTATATCAGAAATGAGCATTAAACTAAGTAAAGAAATATTTTAATATGCTTACTTTATTATATTAAGATACTAAGACTATCATCATTTGTTGTACTTTGCTCTATCAGAACGGGGCTTGATCACTGTACTATGTCACTTTATATATGTTCTTGATTTTTACAATCTAATTTATCTCCTAATTCTTATCAATAACTATGTTTTGTCCTAAAATCTCAAATACTTCTGCAAAGATGCTGTCATTTTCCTATTTGACCATCTATACTTTGATTCTTTAAGACTCAGTTTCAGATTTTTCTAGCCCTATGTCACTGGTTGCTGTTTTTTTCTTTAAAAGGTGTTGAAATGCATCCATTTCCAGCTGTATTTGTATTTACCACACAAATATACTGAATGCTACTGTGTGTGTATCTCTGCCCTATTATTCTAAAAGTTCTAGAAGATGGGTGCTCTATTTTAAAACCATGAAAATGCCAAACTAATAGCATATGATAGAAGGTTATAAGTTGGCACAAAGCAAATGTTAATAGTTATAGAAAAAAAATGAAATTTCCACAGTGGCTAATTGTCATTATAAGATAAATTCAAGTGAATTGCCTAATGCTTAGAGAGGTCTGTCACAATTCCTCTAGGGCTTTAAGTGAGCCCATCATTAGAAACACATCCCATATATTTCACCAAGGGCAGATGTTTCCTCACTCCAAGTTGACAACACATTCATTCATGTCAAGCTTTATTTGTATAACCATCTTGCCCAACCATATGCATAACTGTTTGATTAGTGGGAGTTATTAGCTCATTTACATTATTCTCAGGATGGTAAAAAGCCAGAGGAAAGAAATAAGCTCTTATGAGTGTGCCCCAGATGGTCAGCACTAGCAATTTAGAACTTAAAGATCACAGAGAATGTGATGTTTGGCCAAGTCTTTTAAGATCTTCTGTTGGGGACTCTTGCTGTCTTCCTGAAGAGTTGCAGTTCTTTTGCCCAAGTGGAAATGTGTGAGGCCCTTTGTAAAGTATCCCCAGCATCAGTGATTTTTAAAAATTTGTTTAATCTTTCCTGGTTTATTATTTATTTGCATGTATGTATGTATCTTTGGTGCTGTTCTATCACTGTGAAGAGACACTATGATCAAGCCAAATTACAGAAGGAAACATTTCCTTACACTTTCAGAGAGTAAGTACTTTTAATTCGTTCTAAACAGCCCACCAACTGGTAACCAAAAACTTAGTCAAAGAACGAGAGCCTATGAGGGCCATTTTTATTCAAACTGCCTCCCCTGGAACTTGAATTAAAAGAAGTTTTGAGGCCAGCTATGGGTGGGCATTTTGTCACAGCAAGGAAAGAAGCTAATATGCTGTCCCTGAGAAGTAGCTACTACAGTGCCACATGCCATTGTATCTTTAATTACAATGGAGATTGGGAAATTAGTAACTTTTTCTCCAATGTACAGAAGAGAAAGAAAGAAAACACTTCTTAGAGCGGAGAGGATCTGTGAGCACCACAGTAGTAGTGAGAGACCCTCACAGCTAGCCTCATCTGGCTGATCCAATTCGTGTCTTAAGGAGGGACAGGTTACAATGAGAAAGGACATGGCAGAAACCATTTCCTTTTCCCCTCACCTAGTGTAGAGTTCTAAGATGGAACAGGATGGGCAAGATTTGAAAGTGAAAGTGGAAGTTTGATCTGAATCATTGTAGACACAGAGTCAATCTCTTAGTCACCTTTCTTCAGCGTATCTCACCATCTGAGCTCTTATGCTCCACATCCTCCAGGGACTCAGATCCCCTCCACATTCAGGTCAGGTCAGCCACAAAGGCTAATAGAACTTTTCAGACATGATACTGTTAGGGGCCGTTCATCTGTTCATCTCCAAATTTGTTGAAGTCTTACTCCCTAGACTACCCTGTCCCTTGGAATGTGTCTGTATGTGGAGACAGGATTTAAATATGCAATTAAACAAAACTGAAGTTGTTAGAGTGGCCATGTCCAGTCTGAAAAAAAAAGAGATTGAAAAAGACACACATAAAACACTGACCTCATGAGAACACAGAAAGAAGTTTCCCTCTATGAGCTAAATAGAAATGCCTTAGATGGAACTTAGTGTTAGCCAAACCTTGATCCCAGACTTTAGCCTCCCAAATAGTGAGGGAAAAATTATCTGTTCTTAAGTCATTTGTCCTGTGAAACTTTGTCATAGTTACCCAAGTTAAGTGATTCATGGTTTCTGGCATCCCCAAATATCCTCTACATCCCCCAATCTGAATATGGATGATTCACTCAGATACTAAATGAGTACCTGGCATTTATCCTGACATAAAAGCCAAGGAAGAAGGAGCAGGGTCTCATGGGGTTAGGTAGTTCAGACCGTCTGGCCCAGGAAGACTGGTAGGATGGGGTTTGCTGAGAGAGTACAGAGCTTTGGCTTGGTCCTTGTCAATAGGTTCTGTGCCTTTGTCTCATTACCAGTGACAGGAAAAGGATCTAAAAGATTATAGCATTACAAATTTCCAATGGATTTTTAGGGATCTGAGTAGTCTTTACTCCCAGCATGGCATAGAATGAAACAGGATTACTAGGAAATCTACCCCACAGATTCAGTTCCAGAATTCAGTCTCACTGGTGAACTACTGATCAGGCCAGAGTTGTTGAGTTTGGCAGAACAAAGGTGTTTGTAAACTCTCTTCAGCTATAACTGTTGGAGGAGCTTATGGAACCCTTCAATGCAGGAAGAGACATTGAATAACTCAGGCAGATGCCAGGGAATGCGCCATTGTTAAGGGGGCCTTCCAGGGCAGTGAAGACACTGGCAGAAATTTCAACAATCTGAAGCAAGGACATTTCATCCATGAAGAAAGATTCAGGGGAGGTATCTAGAATCCAGAAATCAAAGTATATCATTTTTTCTAATGTGCTTTGTACCGCAAATTTCTTGATTTGTTTCTGAGATGTACAGAAATTAAATAATAGCACCTGAATAATCCAGAAAGACAAGAGAAAGAGCATGGGGAGTTGCATCTTTGTAAGTCACTAGTAAGGACATTCATCAAGTTAGGAATGTATTGCTTGCAGGTTTATGCTCTATCTGTCACTGGATTCAGTGATGGTGGTGAAATCTGGTAATTCCTAGCACAGGTGGCTCATGCCATCCCTGAGGATGGGAGACATACATTCTTTATTTGTGCAATAAAGAAATGCAGCTACTGCTCATGAGGAGTGTAGATAACAACTGAGGCACAGCCATAAAATCTAATTGGACTCTGTGTACAGAAAGCACCTTAAAGTTCAGTTGCTACAAAGATTAGACACAGTGCCCCTCTCTCTCTCTCTCTCTCTCTCTCTCACACACACACACACACACACACACACACACACACAAATCTTGTGGAACCCTCAGGGATTACCGAGACCACCTTGTAGGCTATAATTTCACCTAAACTCATAAGGTTAGCAGCTCTCCATAGAATGAAAACTGTATTTTCAGCTACTGCCTGGTCCTGAGTAGGTTAGGATGTCCAGCATGTAGCCATAACTGAGAATGACCGTGACTGTGAGGCATAGCACCAAATACCATAATCCTTGGCCTGTAAGTTGCATTCTCATCTTCCCTGTTCTGAGGCCTTCACACTTGCACTGATGCACATCAGGGAAATCCCCAAGTGTTCAGACTGCAGGTGACCTGTCTTGGGACTTTGCATTTATCAAAACCATGTGAGCCAACTCCACTGGTGACACTATTCTGTTATTACCTCTGCAAGCTCCACAAGCAACTCAGACTTAGAACTGAAGAACTTAGTCTCCCTTTTTGCTTTACACCCAACAGAAACAAATCTGTGGAATTCCTATTATCATGGAGAAGGATGCACGGTACACTAGCCACATAAAGCTACTTAATGGTGAGATGTAAACCTTTAAAAGTTAAAACGGGAAAATCACTTCATTGCAGTCGTCAACTTTAAAATGGAAAGCTTACATCTGCCAATTTGTAAGCCATCACCCCTCTCTACACATTAAGTTCAGTAAGTATTTACAAAGTCACAGAAGCATGAACGCAGGCAACAATGCAAGAAATTGCCCCTGTCAAAATGTCTACTCCTGTACTGCTTGCTTTTAAAAAAATGCCCTCTGTTAGAGGATCAAGATACAAGCTCAGTGACCTTATACAAAGTTTCATCCAGTATTCCAGGACTCATAAATAATGAGCTACGCTTAGCTATGATTTGACTGTCAAAGAACATAGACAATCTATGTTGACTACCAATTTGGAGGTAAAAATCTTAGTGCATGTCTGTCTTAGTTGGGGTTTCTGTTGGTATAGTGCACCACCCATAAAGGGTAGGACCCTCCCCCATTGGTTACTAATTGAGAAAATGCCTCACAGCTCGATCTCACTGAGGCATTTTCTCACCTGAGGCTCCTTTCTCTCTGGTGACTCTAGCTTGTGTCCAGTTGACACAAAACCCCATGTCACGTACTTTGGCTAAGGAGTGACATTAGCAAGAGTGTGTGCACTATGTACACACTCACACACACACAGAAAATATATTATATATATATATATATATATATACATATATATAAAGACTTAGCACACTCTGTAGAAGAAATTTAATATTGATTGAATCTTTAAACCATAATGGAGGATTTGGCATTAGCCATGACCAAAGCTTTAAAAGTGGATTTCAGGGTGCTATCAATGTTCTCCTATGTTTCCTCAATGAACTTGGCAGAAAATTCAGAGTGGCCATGAATGTGGCAATGATGAAAGCCTTAGTTTTAGATAATGATTGTTTCAAATTTAATGAAATACACAGTCAAATGAGAAGATACTTACCCAGGGGCTGAGAGAAAGACTTCTGTGCCAGTCTGAGCACTTGAATTAGATTCTCAGAACTCTGGTACAAAGCCAGGCATGGAAGCAAACACTAGTCCCAGTGCTGGGGCTGTGAAGACAGAAGATCCTTGGGGTTCCCTGGCCAGCCAGCCTTGCCAAGCCCATGATTTTCAGGTCCCAGTGAAAGAGACTGTCAGAAAAAAACCACACCTTCTCTTATCTTTCCATCACAAGACTTAAGATGAGCATATGAATAAAGCTAAGTGTGTGCAATAGCCAAACAGTATGTTATTTTTTATATGTTTTACTTTTTGACCTAGTTCTTGGTGAGCAGCTAGTCTGCTCATAACTTACATGGCTGTTGTTAGCGCTCCTGTATGTTTGTGATCATGAAGATGATGTACTGTTGTGGCCCCAGCTATTTAGTGAAGTGATCTAGAAAGTAATAACTATACCTTGCTGTTTCTCAAATATATCCCCTTTAAAATATAAACAGATATCTTTTTAAAAGACATTTTGTATATTTTTCAGAATTTTTCTCTTTATTTATTATAGCACGTTCCATGTGACATCAAAATAGCTTTCAGTATTCATCCATGAACATTTGTCAACTGCCCTTTAAGGCTCCTTGGGCAAATTGAAAGTTTTTACCAGGGCAATCATATCTTCAAGACTAAAAGAAACAACAGATGTAAAAGCCTTGTGAACCTACCCCATAGTTAGAAATAGCACCCACTAAAAATGAGTCAAATCACCCTCAAATTTTGTTTTCCCTTTTTTCATGTTGATATAAGAGAGTACTGGACAATCTTGTGTTTTTACAATGATTTTATGTATATGACTAAGTGTGGTACATGTGTGTCGTCATCTAATTTATATTATGCACATGTGTTTGCAGACATTAGGAATCAGAGAAAGACATTGCATGTCCTGTTCTGTACTTCTCTGCCTTAGACCCCTAGACTCTCATTGAACAAGCCCCAGAAATCTTCCTGTCTCCACCCTACATAGTCCTGGGATTACAGGGTAGTATGAGATATTGGGAATGAAACTCAGGCCTTCTGTCTGCACACAGCAAGTTTCCATATCTATTCAGCCATCTCTGCAGCCCCCAAAACTGACTCTTAAACAAGGTCTTTTAGACTAATTTTGTTAATGGTATAATTAACCTCAACAAAGATGCTAGTCAGAGTCAAGAGCTCACGGCTAATAAACAGAACAGCCCAATTTGAACCAGACAAATTTTGGATATTTTTATTAATTTAATAGGAGATGTGCTATTATTTTCAAGCTATTATTCTTGCTCTGAGACCTAGAATTTCTGACCATAATAACTGCAGCCACAGAAATTAGAGGAAGCTTATTCATCATTCGTCACTAACAGAATAAGAATGAGAAGATCTTGTGTCTAGTCTCGGCAGGGCTAAAAAAAAAAAAAAATATTTATAATTTTCTTACAAGCTTCCAGTTCTGAAGAGACTTTAATCAGCATTAGTAGAGATCTCATCCTTGAATTGACATTCAGAAATCTGAATCTCACTCTCTCTTCTTTAATGGAGGTCAACTTTTCTCCATGCATTATTCATTGCAACCCAGGCTGCTGTTTCTGAGGAAACAGCCACGAGTGTGATGTGTTCTCAGCCAACAGAGCACATGAAGAAATTATTAGCAAAGCACGAAAATTTAATGTTCCATCAGAGCATGGAATCTGAGAGTGGCACCAGGAGATTACACTGAGGCTTAGAGTGAGGGGAGGAAGCATAGTTTTGACAGTTTGAGTCTGACCACTGCCAGCAGATCCATTTACTTTATTCCTGAATTAAATTGAAACCTGACCTATAAAGGCAGCAGGTGACATCTCTTCTGTGTTTCCTCCTCGTCTTCTGCTCTCTCCCCTTCTCCTTCTCCTTCTTCTTCTTCTTCTCTTTTCTCTCCCTCATCTGCCTTTTCATTTTCTGAACAGTGTTTTACTGTGTAGCCCAGACTGGCTGAAATCATATTTTCTTTGTCTCAGCTCCCTAAGTGCTGGTATTAGAAGCCATACAGCACCACACAAGCTTTTTGGTCTTTCCTAGGTGATACAGTTTTTTATGTCAGAACAAACAATAAAAGCAACTATGCTCTCAGTGGAAATTTCAGTGGCAAAGGAAGTCTGTGGAATAAAATGATGTGTCATAAAAATATGGCCTCAAAATTCTAAGTATAAAATACATTCCATTTATTGCTATTTACCCTCCAGTATTTGTTTTTGAGTTTAATGTAACAACTTAAACTCTTTTTAAAGGTTTATTTTATTTATTCTAAGTTGCTTTTATATTTTAGAATGCATTGAAAACATATGTTTAATATTTTAAATGCATGATTTTTTAACAAGAAACTGGTTTCATATAGAATGGTAATAAACAGTAGTGAGTGTGGGTCACTTTTGTAATCTATCATAGGCAAGGCACAGTGATGCACACCTTTAATTCATCACCTAGGGGACAAAGACAGGCAGATCTCTGTGGGGTTAAGGACAGCCTGGTCTACATAAAGAGTTCTATGCCAGTCAGGGCTATCTAGTGGGAACTTGCTTAAGCTTTTTGTTTTGTCTTATTTTGTTTTGGTGTTTTGGTGTTATTATCATTGCTTAAAGGACATCATTAGTTCAAGACTGTGGATGAGTTTGTAGAACTGACTGGGAGAATGAAGCATCTTTAAACTCCTGAAAAATAAGACAGATTCAGATTTATAAATACAAATAGTGAATCCTTGTATGCAGAATCCACATTAAAATAGCATATGTGTGGGTGTACATGTGTAGGTGCACATCTGTGTGTACGCATGAGGGGGTCCTCAAGATATAAAGAAGACTTATAAAGGAGAAGACTATCTCATATCAGTGAAGGGTAAAGGAGAAGACAATGGAGCACCTGAGACATGCTTGTAGAAGTGGGGTCTACTCAGGGGAGAAATGAAACCAGCCAAAGGAATAGAAGGACATGGGGGAAGGGGCAGAGAATAGAACAAAAAAAATAAAATGACACTAAAAAAACTATAAGATGTATAAAAATGGCATAATGAATCCCATTTGCCTGCATGTAACTTCATAATGAAAACAATAAGAAGCAATGTTTAATGGTTTTTCCATAGAAAATCTGTTGGCATTATCAGAATACGAATCTTGGCTTAGAGACAAATGATTTAAAAAAGAATTTTAAATGGCTCTTTTAACATGTTCATCCTAGACTAGATTATAAAGGAAACAAGAAATGGAATTGGAGGCCAGACTCAGACAGTGAGGAGGTGTGGGAGTATTTTTCTCCCTTCTTTGTGAAGAAATGCTACAGATTGGTCAAGCATACACACGAAGGCACTACAGCAAATGACATCAGTGTGTCAGTGTCTTAGGGTGGAGGTGAAAGGAGGGTGCAGTGTGCTTTATTCTTCTGTTTTGAGTTCAATTGTCTGCAGTAGTTACCTACAAGGATACAAAAATAACTTCTGACTGTTAGGCTTTTCAACTTGAAAATAATGGCCATGGTAGAAGACTCCAGGTTTTATGCCACAGCTTTAGGGTACCAGCAATGACTGTATTTCTAGCTGTTAACAATAAAACAGAAATTAAAACTGTTAAGGCATTTAAAAAATAACCAGAGCTAAATCTGACAAGAGTCATGTAAGGCCTCTTCAGTGGGACCTATGGAACAGTGCACAGATGAGGCACTGTATGTATTTGTAGCCAAGAGCCAAGGATTTCCAATGTGAGCATTCTCCGCAAAATATCTGGAGTATCACCATAAGTCCATCAGAGTCCTTGTAGAGCTGTTGTGCTATGTTATTTGTTTGTTTTGTTTATGGTCGTATTTCAGTGCTGGGATTCAACCACAAGCTTTATATATAGTAGGCAAGCATTTGGGGTAACTTTATTTTTTAAATTCACAAGCTTATTCAAAATTCATGTAGACTTGAAATCTATGCCCATTATGACAATGCAGCACCAAAATATAAAAGTATGTCAATAAAACTAGTAACAAAACCCATATATATATATATGCGTTTATGTATGTGTATTTACCTATACATATACATATAATATATGTATATATTGTAAAATCTAAAGCCACCAAACAATTCTCAAAAAGTTTAACAGAAGTTCTTAATGACTTCAGTGCATTATTATATACTATGTATTATTCATTTCATAATATGTAAAAATTACTCAAAATGAGCCCTAGAGTTTAATCTTTAATCTTGAAGCACTTGGAAACAAATATTCAAGTGTGTCAAGGGTACTTTATCCCTTAGATATTTTTTATCTCCTCCACAAGTAGAAGGCCTTCTTCTGTAACCACACTAGGTCACCTCAAATTCTACTACTATTTTCTATAATTTTATTTTTTTCTCCACCATTTAGGAATTCCATTAATCTAATATTTTATAATAATCTATCCATTAATTTAGATGTTTTGAGTTTAGGTTTTAATTAAATCCACAGATTTGTATCCAAGGCACAGCTCCCTATCATTATTTTTAGTTAATTATTTTCCTATGTGGGAAACTGGTTAGAACAAGGCAGAATGAAGTTTTGGAGTGACTAGTTTCTTTTCTGTTGCTGTGATAAAACATTGTGCCCAAAAGCAACTTGTGGGAAGAGGAGATTTGTTTGGCTAACACTTCTAGGTCACAACCCACAGTTGAGAGCAGTCAGGGCAGGCACCTAAACAGAGAGCCAAAGGGTGGTGCTTGCTAGCTTGCTGATAGGCTCATGCTCAGACAGGTTTCCTGTACAACACAGAACACCTGCCTAGGGATGGGGCTGGGTCCTTCTACATCAAGTCAAGATAATCCCTCACAGGCATGCCCACCAGCTAGTCAAATATCATGTAATCCTTCAATTTAAACTCTTAGGTTGGCCTTGGCCTGTATCATGTTGACAATTAGAAGTCACCATGAAAGGAATTTGACTTTGAGTTCTCACTATAATAAATACTCAACCAGTTTCTAAAGATTTCATCTTCTCATGCCATTTCCATGCAAAGCAACAAGCATAGTTTTTAAGTTCTCTGGCACCCTACAGAAAAGTAAAAGCATATATTCTCAGGTATACGCAAATTTTTCTAATCATCAATTTCACCATATTGTATCTGCCCCTTTTATTTCCTGGGCTTGTAATGGTGTTGTGACATGCTGTCAAGGAGACAGTTGATTATCAGCTGTGGTAGCCATGAGTCCATTCTTAAATTAACTTCACCCAATGATCAACTTACTAAAACCCGAAGAAAGAAATGTTTTTAAAGTTAACACAGATCCCAATTTTTAAAAATATATATGAAAGGCAAGGCAACTTTTTTAAATGACTTATTTGGTCAACAGTGATTTAATAGGAGAGTTGAAGGGGTGTTGTCATGATTCTCATAGTAGCTAGACATCAAAAGTATCATTTTTGAAATTCTTTTCATCTTGTCTGTGTGTTAACAAATTCAAACATACATATTGTATTGAGGTTTCAGAAGAAAGAACTGAATGTGTTAAGAATTAAGCCACATATAGAAAACAGATCTAGAAAGTATGGTCATGAAAACCATAAAGGAAAATGTCCAAACATCTCAAAGCAGGTCACTTTTTCACTGAAAATTTAGCCCATATATCACTAAGAAAACATGTACTGCGATTGGGTTTGGGATTCAACAGTTGAGGAAACCTCACTATAACAAGGAACTTTTTCCTGTCAGCTTAAAATTCACCAGGTGAAGTTGTTTAGCAAATACATGAAAAGATATAACATGTCCACACTAAATTTTCTCTTTCTTAAGGTAGAATCTCTAAGCGTTACAGACCTTTGTGATTGAAATTAGGTTTGGGGTTTAGCTCTTTTCAGGAAAGCGATACATGTAGCATTATTTTCATACTTCATCTAATATAGTGCTAATTCTTAATATGTCACTTAATTTACCAAATAGCTTCCCCATTACATCAGCTGGAAATAAGTGTCATGACTATTTTTCCATTACTTTTTCCTAAGTTAAGAAACAAACAAAAAAACATCAACAGTAACAAAATAATTTAAGAAAAAAAATAGTACTAAAATATAACAACAAAAAAAACTTGTATTCAAGTGATGATTTTAATAAAAATTGTTTGGTATATGAATCACAAGAAGAACTTGGCTAAACAGAGCTAATGTTTTGTAATAAATATCTAAAAGCCAGCAACAAATTATTCATAAGCCTAAAAATGGTGTTCTTGACCCTGGCAGACCTTCAAAGAAGGAGACTATGGCATCCCTCTCATAATACATAACAAGCTGCTTCCCACAGCACGAAGTGTATTGTTCTGCAGTTTGTAGGGATGGAAGGGCACATAACAATGTGCACAGATCAGTCTCACTCAGCTGAAATTAAAGTGAGAAGAGATCTTTCTTCCTAGTGGACTCATAGTTCTTTGCCAAACTGATGACAGTATTTAGCTCACAGAGCAGAACTGTTTCCTGTTTACCTGCTGTCTGTCCGCCCAAAGTCACTCAGCTCTTAGGAGCTGCCCTGGGGTCCTGGCAGTGTAGAGCACTGATGTGCTCTCTTTCTACTGAGGAGAAAGGAACTCAAACTCAAATGCGTGGCTCACTTCTCAGGGAAGGGAATTTTATAGTATATATAGAATTTCCTCAAAATTCTAGCATACTATATCAGCTCTCAAAAATGATACCTTTTGCACACTCATGTTTAGGGCAGCTTTATTCATGATAGCCAGGAATTACACTGAGCCTAAATGTCCATCAACAGATAAGTGGATAATAAAATGTGGTTGCAAAGGATTATTATTAAGCTGTAAAAAAATAAAATAAAATTTACAGGAAATTGAGAGACCTAGAGCAAAGTGATCCAAACTCAGAAAAAAAACACATTTTTTTTTCTCATATGCAGTTACTAGTCTATGTTTATAAGTGTAGGTAAAGTCTAAAAATTCAGAAAAAAAATCAAGGAGGGTTATTTTCAGTGATAGGCACAGACAGAATGCAGGCAGAAGGAGACAAGGGTCATGAAGAAGGGTGGTAAGGGATTTTTATAGTTTAAACTCCACCATGTTTTTAATTTTTCTCCACATTACATATGATTCAACTTTCTGCATATTGAACTAGTAAGAACCATTTGTGCATTTTCAACAACCCAACATTTGCTTTTCCTTGGAGGGCAAGGAGTATGAAAGTCAGCTTCCTTGTAATTCCGTTGACCATTAGTGCAACAAGAATTAAACACCCATGGTCACTGGATATATTTGTTACATTATCCTGCTTTAAAAAGTAAATTTGTATAGCCACCATAGAAGTCAACATGGCAGATCCTCAAGATTATGCTATACTGTTTTGGGGCATATACCCAAAAGACACTTCTCACTACAAGGACATTTGTTCAACTATGTTGAATGCTGCTGTGTTTATAATAGCCAGAAATTGCTAACAACTGAGATGTCCTTCAACAGAAGAAAGAATAACAAAAATGTGGTACATTTACACAATGGAGAATTACTCAGCTGTTAAAAATAGTGATGTCATGAAATTTGTAGGCAAACTGATAGAACTAGAAGAGAAAAGTATCTTGAGTGAAGTAACCTAGACCTAGAAAGATAAATATGGCATGAATTTGCTTATATCTAGTTGTTAGCAATTAAGTAAATAAAAAACAAGCTGCAATCCACAGGCCCAGAGAAGATAGGTGTAGAGGAAGGGACTGGGGAGAACACATGGATCTCCTTGGAGGGGGGATAAGAAAAGATTGTTTGCGTGGACTGAAGCTTGGGCAGGGACAGGAAAAAGAGGATCAGGTGGAGAGAGGAAGGGAAGCCAGGGCTGAAGGAGGGAATGAAGAGAAAGAGCGCTACAGTTGAAGGGCACTGAGGGTAGAACAAAAACCTAGTGCAGTGGAAAATAAAACTCCCAATGATATTCTACCATCCTCCTAGAGTGGTGCCTTATTCAACCACATCAGAGAGAGTTTCCTCTGGCATAAGATGGGAACAAATACAGAAACCCACAGCCAGACATACAGAGAGAGAGAGACAGAGACAGAGACAGAGAGAGACAGACAGAGAGGTGGAATACATGCTCTAAATGAGATGCCTCCATCAAATCCCTCCCCTCAGAGCTCAGGGAACCCTGATGAAGGGGGACAGAAAAACTGAGAACACAAGGAGAACAAGGCCCTCCAAAATACCTGAGTGAAGCTCTTATGGGCTCACAGAGACTGGAATAGCAATCACAGGGTCTACACAGATCTGGAGCCAGCCCTCTGTATGTACATTATAGCTTTCAGTTTACTACTTCTATGTGACTAAATGTGTTAATGAGTGGGTCTCTGATTTTTGTGCCTTCTCTTGGGGCTCTTGTGTTTTTCTGTTGGCTTGTTTTGCCCAACTTTTATATGATGATTTTCATTTTAAATGATTATGTTTTATTTTGTTATTTTTTTTCTTATCTCTTAAAAGTCTGTTCTTTTCTAATGTGAGATAAGAAGGGAGGGGTGAGGTGGGGAAAAACTGGGAGGAGTAGACAGAGGGAAAACTATGCAAATCATAGTTGGATAAGAAAAGAATCTATATTTTAATAAAAGGCACAAATTAAAAAGTAATTCTGGGTGTATACCCTAAAGATGCACATTCGCACTCCAAAGGCATTAGCTCAACTATGTTCATAGCAGCAATATTTGTAATAGCAAGAACCTGGAAACAACCTAGATGTCCCTCAACTGAAGAATGGATTAACAAACTGTGGTAAATCTACACAATGGAATACTACTCAGCAGTAAGAAAAAACGATATCCTAAAATTCACAGGCAAATTGATGGATTTGGAGAATATCCTCCTGAGCAAGGTATCACGAACTCAGAAAGATAAGCAGGGGATGTACTCACTCATTAGTGGTCTCTAAACAAACAAACAAGAAAAAAGCCAAGCATGCCCAGGCTGAAAACCATGACCACTGAACAGCTTGGGATCAGAAACACCCTGGACTGACCCTTCCGATCCCACTCCAACTATAGGAACATCTGACTCAGTCTTGATGTTGGGGTGAGGAAACTGAATCTGCCAGGAGTGGAGGCTGCACTGAGCAATATTGGGACCTTGGGACCTCCTACCCTTGCTGGGGAGGAGATGGGGAGATGTGGAGAAGAGAGAGTGACCTGAGGGGGTGGTAGGGGAAGGGATCTTGAATAAGGATATACACGAATATAAAATGTGACTTTATTCATAATAAAATAAATTTTTAAAAAGTAATTACTTAAAATAAAGTTGTTCTTGAGATTTCCAAAGTGGCTGTAAAGTTTGCAGTCCCCCCAGAGAGCCTCATCCTCAACAGCATGAACTGTCACTTGGGAAAAACAAAATCCTTAAAAATGGAAAGAACTAATTCTTTTTGATGCTGATAATATTTAAAAAATATCATATGTTGAAGCTTGATGTCTTAAAAATACTAAGTGATGATGTATTGCTTTCTAAAAGGACAAAGAAATGTCCGGCATGATCCGTGTTCACACTGAAACCTACAGATGGAGAAGCTGCACATGTCTGCTCCAAGTCACAAATCTAAGCTCTCAGACACGAGATGAAGAGAGTTCAAGCACTGTGTTCATCTTCTTTATCTATAGAGGTGCTTCCCTCATCTTGAACATTCTCATATAATTTTCAAGGTGGGAGTTTCTTTGGAATACAGAAGGAAGAGTCCCATTCATGAGGATTTGGAACACTCTTTACTCTGTGCAGGCACACATTTGTATCTGATGCAAACTGTGTGGAAGACCACTGACCTCAACCATCTGTTAATAAACTCATTATGGGCACTGAGAAATACAGAAATAAGAAAGAAAGAGAAACTGGTGGTTAGCTGGGAAACCTGCCTTAGGTTGCTTTCTTCTGTCAGGAGCCCAAGCCTCAGTTAATTTTTTCATTGAATGTTCTTAGCTTCAATTTCTAATTTCATTATGAAATTAACATGAATTATAAAATTTATCAACATTATAGAAAGATATAAAGTGAAAAATAGAATTGTTCCCCACTTCTGAAATGACACGCCACACAAATTACTGTGAGAATGTTCTTTTGTTTTCTTTTACGTATTTTATCATATCTTAATCATGCACCTATGAACTTTGAACATAATGTCAATTTCCTAAATGGTCATTTCTGCAACTTCTCTTTTTGACATTATGTAAATGTGTTAATGGAAGAGATGCACTCACTCCTGCTTCCCAATCACAAAATAAAGTTTCATAGATTCATAAAAAATTTAATCAGTCTCTACAGTCTCATCTTTAAAGATTCCCCAGACATTATTCTATTACAAACAATGGCCTAATGAACACCCTGGATATATACTGGTTTGTATTTCCAAAGATATGTATATGGAGAAAATGTATATTTATCCACAATTACCACTTAAAGAGAAGTACCAATTTCCACAGGGAAGTCATGTTTCCTCTCTTCCTACCAGTGCAGAAAGAGCAACCTCTTCAATATTTATCATCATCAGAGATAAAATGGAACATAATCCAAAAATGGGGTTCATATATAATGCCTACTATTGGACAAACTTTTCAAGAATGCATTTGATGCCTAGTCAGCTCTCAAAATACCAGTATTCTCTCCATTTTGCCAGTGAAGAAACTAGGTCATGTGATAAGGGATGGCTTTCTTTATGCTGAGAATGTCATTGGATAATAAAGGAACTGTTTTGACCTATGGCAAGGCATCTTAGAAGCAGATAGGAAATCCAAGCATAGATAAAGGCAAAGGAAGGTAGAGTCAGGGGAGAAGCAATTCAGCCACCAAGTAGGCAAGATGTAAAAGCACAGGTAAGCCATGTGGACCACATGGCAAGACAGATTAATGGAAATGGGTAGTTAAGAAGAGAGAGCTAGCTAGCAAAAAGCCTGAGCCATAAATCAACCAGCATGTAATTAATATAAGCATCTGAGTCATTTTGGGGGTCTAACGAATAGCAGGGCAGCAGGCGGGTCAGGAACATGGGGCTAGAAAGGGCCAGAAACTCTTTACTATAGTCATGGACCTGTTGAATGACTAGTCTAAGGCTGTGGGAACAGCTAGAATTCATGCGGAGATTCATACCAGACAGACTGTATATCAAGACTTCAGAGTTCTGACTTTTAAAGCAGCATTATAAGGGCTAGACAGATTGTTCAGTAGTTAGAACATGCACTACTCTTACAGGGGATCTGGATATGGTTTCCAGTACTCATATGGTAGCTCACAGTCATCTGAAACTCTCCTTCCAGAGGGTCTGATGCTTTCCACTGGCTTCTGTAGCCTCTTGCACGCATATAGCACACATCAACTCCCACAAACACACACATACATATAAAAATCTTTAAAGAGTTTAAATACAATACTGTAATTAATGTAAATTTCTTAATTATTTTGTGTTTATAGATGTTTAATAAACATAAGTTTATTTGTCTTATGTTGAATTTGTATTCTTCTTTGAAAACCTTGGCTTTCATTGCTCATCTTTCCACTGTTATTTTTTAGAGCTGTTTGCTTTAAGGGAAACAAGGAAACATTTCCCCTCCCTATAATAGCTCTATTTACTTTCTTCAAACTAAACTGTTGTAACTCATTCATTTTATCTTCATTCATTTTTTTATTACCTCTGAGCATCTGGGAATAGTTTTAATTTATAAAACTACTCATTTATATTTCATGATACCACTTTTAAAATAGTTTGTACTTTGGTTATTAAGTGGACATTAAAATTTTTGTATTATTAACTACTATTAAATTATTTGCAAATTTAAATATGTTATAACATTTTATTATAGATAAATATTAGTGTTGTTATAAATTTAAATATGAATAATATTCCAATTCTAAATTCAATATAAATTTTATTTAATTTTGCATAGTCATTCAAGGTATATTACTGAGAAAAAGTGTCAAAAGAAAATATACAAAACTTGAAAGTAGCAGCATATAATTTCACCTTATTTTCTCCCTGTTTTCTCTTTTGTCTCCAATATTTTATACTTCCTTTAATTTTCACCTAATTTTGCCCTGTAATTTTGATATAGGAAAATAATTATCCCCTTAACTTATATAAAGCATCTTAAATTAGGTGGTCTCACTGCAGAATCAATGAGTCTCAGCAAGCAAGCTAATTTTTAAAATGTCTTTAAAAGTCAGGAGAATATAGTATCTTGTCTTGGTACTTTTCTATTCTCTGAAACATAAAGTCCAAATATATAATTTTTAAGGAATAGAGACATTTTCTAAGAAGAAAAATTAATTGGAAAATAGTTGCTAAAATGTCTGTAAGGGAAGATGTGGCTTGTGTGTGTGTGTGTGTGTGTGTGTGTGTGTGTGTGTGTGTGTGTGTGTGTGTTTCTGCCTGTATATATGTATGTGCATCTGTGTGTACAATACCTGCAGAAGTAAGAAAAGGGAGTTGTATCCACTGGAACTAGAGTTGGAGGTGATTATGAGCTGCCATGTGGGCATTGGAAATTGAAACTAAGACCTCTCTGCAAGCGGTCTTAGTTTGCATCACTGAGCAATCTCCCCAGCCACAAGGGTCTAGATTTTTGTTTGCATTTTGTTTTTGTTTTGTTTTTAATATGAACCTATTCGATATACATCTTTCCTTTAGGTCTCTGAGTCCCCATATTGCACAGACTGCTTTCGTGTAAGCTAGCTGACCAAAGTAGGTTGAACAATGCTGTGATATGTAATACGAATGCCAGTGTAATTACCTTCGTGTAACTCTTATTTTTCTTCAGCTTTTAGCAAATGTTGTTAAGTGATTTTGCTTATTGTTATTGTTTTTTTTTGGGGGGGGGTTGCCATCAATTCACAACTCCTCTACCACTAAAAACAACAATGTGATTTGGATTTACCTGTTTTACAAGAAAAATGCTAGGGATATAGAAACTAAATCCCCAAGCTTCAACCTAATGCCATGTCAACATGATAACAAATTTGCTTGCAGCTCCAAGCAGCACCAGTTTATTTGATAGCAGTAGTGAAAAATGTTGCAAACTGCAAATCTCCACGAGATGTCTTTCTTCATTAAAATGTAGCTATTTTGTGTTTTAAATCCTTTTGGTACTCTGTGCCTTGAGTCACTTCAGTCAGTTTGACATCTGCTTAGAACTAATCACCAGGTCTCCAAATTTGAACTAGATTCAGTCAAGTAGAAAGCAAGCCACCCTTAGATAGGCAATGAGATTCTGCAGTCTCCCTGCCCAACTTTCAGGGCAGAGTTACATTCTAACAAGATACTATAGTATGAGCAGATGTTTGTTTAAACTTAAATGTGTGTGTGTGTGTGTGTGTGTGTGTGTGTGTGTGTGTGTGCATGTGTGGAGGTCAGAAAGCAACACACAGAAGTTTTTTCCCACTTTCCACCATGTAAGTTTCCTTGGGATCCAACTCAGATTGTCAGACTTTGTAGAAAGATTCTTCACCCCTTCTACCATCTCACAGGCCTCCCAAACACTGGTTTTGGACTTGAGCATATCTAAGGATTAAGAATTACCTGTTTATGTTTCTGTACTTGTGTTTGTTTGTGCATTTGTATATATATTCTGTGTATGTTTGTATATATATGCATTTGTGTATATATGTTTGCATAGTGATTATATTTGTGTGTAATTGTGTATATTTGTGTGTATCTGTATGCATTTGCATATGTTTCTGTTTGTATATTTTCTGTGTGATTATTATACATGTATTTATTTATTTGTATGTTTGCTCATATTTGTGTGTATGTGTGTATTTATGTGTTGTGTACATGTCTCTCATTGATTCTCATTCTCCGATTAAATTCTGATTCATAAAAATTCCAAACCTTAATTTTCAAAAACTAACATGCAAATTATGAACAAAGCTATCAGTATATTCAGCATCAGTGGTAGATATCTTTTAAAGAATCAAAAAAAAGTTTTCTCATTATCTGTTATGGGTTATCTATGGTTTTAAGATTTTGACATCAATATATGAAGATAATTTTATAAAACTATAAACTTTATAAGAATTCATATTCTTGAGAATTAGTTACTGGCACTTACCTTTATAGAAAAGATAAAATTTGCACTTGGGGGAGATGGTTCATTTGGTAAAGTGCATGCCCTTGCAAACATGAGGACCTGAGTTCAGATTTAAAATTTGTTGGCCATTCAGGCTAGTCTAATCAGCAAGATCCAGGCCAAAGAAGAGATCTTATATCAAAAAAAGTTAAATGGTATTTGAAGAATGACATTTGAAGTTAGCCTGTGTCTTCCATGTGTACATGCACACACTACACCTGTATATATACAACCTGTACACTGACAGGGGGTACGCATACATACACCTTAAAGATTTCATGTTTATATCCCCATGGCAATTGAGATGCTACCATCCCCTTTGAGTAAATGATCTGTATTCTGATAAATTTTGTATGGTGATGTAATGAGTATGATGGTCACAAAGTACATCTAGCAATGTCTGAAAGAGCAATTATATTCACAAAATAGAAACTGATTTACACCTAAATCTATTGATATTGTTCAAGATGTTACATTTGGAGACTGCAATTCTTTGTCTATATTCTTTATTCTTTTTCTGTGTATCACATTCCCTATGTGGGTATGTTGATTTTAAATGTAAGCATAAGTTTATGTGCTGTAGGGACAGTTTCCTTCTCTCCATCACCTAGGTTTTCCATGTGACCCTCACTGAATGTGTCTCCCTCATGAATATTCTGTATCTTAGTTCTATATTTGTCTCATTTTCCTGTTCCATTCAAGCCTCAGTCTTTCACCCATTTTTCCCTCTGATAATTGACAGTACCTATTCTGACAAAGGTCAAGACAATATCTCTCCCAGATATATGGGAGATATATGGGAACAGCCAGGTGAGGAGTAATCTCAACATTGAAATAATAGACTTGGCTTTTTAATTTTTAGTGGTGTGTGAGTGTATGTATGTGTGTGACTTTGTGTGTGTGTCTTTGTGTATGTGTGACTTTGTGTGTGTGTCTTTGTGTGTGTGTGTGATTTTGTGTGTATGTGACTTTGTGTGTGTGTGTGTGTGTGTGTGTGTGTGTGTGTGTGTGTAGCTGTGTAAGCATGCATGTAGAAGTCCAAGGATAACTTTCTGTAGTCAGTTAGCACTCTCCTTCTGCCATGTGAGTCCTGAGGATTGAACTCAGGTCCTCAGGTAATAATGTCCATTACCCACTGATTCATCTCCTCATCCCAGAAATGTGAATTTTTATTAAGATTGCATTCCCTTTCAAAATTCTGTCCATTCATTTCCATTTCCCCATTATATGTGTTATGAAAAACCTATTATTGCATTTAGAATACAATTTTTATATTTCTATTTTTCTTTCCCCCTCTAACTGAATTTCTATTGCACTTTTTATTTCTATCTCTTTACTGTGCACCTCTCTAGCCTCACATCTTACTTTTCTTCAAAACTGAAGTTCCAGTCATACTGGTCCCCTCAAATATCATCGGACACTATCATAGTTCTCATTCCCATAAAATAGTCTCTCTGTCTCTGTTTCTCTGTCTCTGTCTCTGTCTCTGTCTCTCTCTCTCTCTCTCTCTCTCTCTCTCTCTCTTCCCCTAATATTTTTGCACTTTAAAGTATATTTTGTCTTTAGTTGATAATTACATATTTATGAGGTATATAATATGATATTTTGCTATATGTTCACAAAGTAAATGATTAAATGCTGTTAATTAATAAATATACTACACACAAATTTAATAATTTTCAGCAATAACATTTAAAATCAAATATTTCAGCAGTTTTGAAATACCTAACACATATTATTAATTATAAATGCCAACCATGAAAAGCTGGCTAAAGCTTTCCCCCTAGTCTATTTGAAATTTTATGACTTTTGAGTGAGGATTATTTTTCATCCAAATATTAATTTTTTCTGAGCTCTCATTTCCTCATCAAAATTTCACAGAATTATAATCTTTTGTTTGTTGGTCTCTGCCTCCCATGCCTTGATTTTTAGTTGACATTCTCTTTCTAACTCCAGAGCTAAGGATAGTAAATTATTTATTGCATGATTTTATTTTTTAAAATGAGAGAATCTAATTATTGATAAAAATTTGTAAGCCACATTTAAATGATTATATATGTAATTAAGCACTACCATACAGACAGTATGTTGATTTATTTATTATCCACAAAAGGAATCACAACAGATTTGATTAGGCATATGTAAAAATGTAAACACATGATTATTATAATCCCCTCATGCCTTATTCAAAAGATCATGTTGAGAAGAAACAACTTGTTGTGGTCAGTCCCTCATGTGTTGGAGACTTACAGCTGCTTATTTACCCTGATCCATGATGTGTTCACAGGAGCCAAAGAAAGAGAATAACTAACCTCTGCCTCTCCTCTTTCAGTCCACTTCTGTGATTAGTTTTACTTCCAGTTGGAAGCTCAGATTCTACCTCTAAGCAAGAGGCTCTCATCACAAAAGAATGTGGTAACAATTTTTTTCCTTGTACAGTCAAAGATTCAGTGTGGATGCTGTCTTCTGTGTATATTGTCTTTCTCTGAGAGTCCGACATGGTCTCCCTGACTGTACTCAGTCAGCAAATATCTGTCTTTAAATAAACACATTTCTGTTCCTAACTGCTTAGTAGGAGTGCACAAGTAGTCAATCAGTGGGGAGATACCATGTCAACAAGGGGTACAGTGTTGGTATGAGTTCCCCCAAAACACAAGTCATGAGGCAGGAGACTGGAAATCACTGCTTTTTTGACAATGTAATTTCAAGAAATAACGTGGAGGAAATGCAAGGCATGAAAAGTGAAAGTGTGGCTTCTGTGTTGAGGGTATGGTATTAAAGTAGTTCTTAGTAAAGACTTCAGAGGGTCAGTTCTACCAGGTACCTTTTGCAGAGCACAGAAAGTGGCTTTACAACCACCCCTTAGCCACTGAGGCAAGGTGTTTTCCTCCATCAGCCTGACATAGGTCATGTTTTGTTCTTCGTACCTGGCTCACTGTAGCTTAGAGTAGTTAGGGATCCGTGCAGGGAGAGTAGAGGATTCCCCATTATGATATGGCTGATCCATAAAGGATATTTCAGATTATATTTATGCTGTAGCTGATATACAAAACAGGTTTTTAAAGAGCATAGTGAGGGCTAGAGAGATAGTTCAGTCAGTAAAATACCTGATGGTCAAGATTGAGGACTTCATTGTGGATCCCTAATGATTATATAACAAGCTAGACATAGCAGTAGCCACCTGTGATCACTGACTGACGGGGTAGAGACAGGTGGCTCCTTATAGCCCATTGGCATAGAGCCTGGCCAAGTCACGAAGCTCCAGGTTCATTGGGAGACCCTATTTCAAAAAGATGAAAAGTAGAAGACATGGAACTCCATCCTGTGGCCTCCATCCACACATACCCAAGTGCACACAACATATCCTCTGACCTCTATACACACATACACAAGTGGACACAGCATTCCCTGTGTATGTAGACACACATACACAAGTGCACACCACCCCACCACGTCCATACACAAAAGCAGGTAAGAGAAGGTGAGCCCAGAACTCAGAAACTGTTCAGTTAAGGCTTTCCTAGCAGTTTCTATGCCCCAGCTCCTTGGGATAGTAAGAAGAGGGAGCAGAAATGTATTAGAAGGGAGTACTCATCAGATACACATGATTCCAACTTCAATTTCAACCAATTAATCAAGCACAGAGAAACACGCTTTGGCAATGTCAGTGAATCAAGAGGAGAGATTGTTCCATTTTCCTTCTTCAGCATCTCACTTACAGGAATAGTTTCATTCTGACTCTGTGTAATGAGTTTTATGACCCTGGACAAGTGAGTAACTTGGCAGGGCTCCAATCTGTTCATTTATAAAATGAGAAGATGGTGAAGGTTCATTCAAGCTCCTGTGGTCTGCAGCCATGAATCTAGGTACACATAATATGTCCCTTTCCAGCTCCAGACGTGAGCCATTCTTCATCACACAAGCTTGCTAGTTTAAAGTCTCTGGCAGATTTTGTGTGTGTGTGTGTGTGTGTGTGTGTGTGTGTGTGTGTGTGTGTGTGTGTGTATGTGTGTGTGTGTGTGTGTGTTCAAATAACATTGATAAAGCTATCTGAACTTTTGTCTTCTCTGGACCTCACTGTTACCTACAAATTCCACACTCTAATACCTTACAGTTTAGTTTCAAAAACATCAAAAAAAACCTCCTAATGTTTTAAGAGAGCTTGTGACTTCATCATGGTGCACATCCATGTGTGTATGCGTTCCACAAGCTATTAGGTGAAAATGACTGCAACTTTCATTTTGTGTTCTATGTGCTGACTATAATTACATAAACTGCTTTTAATTTCCCGTGTATTTATTTATAAAGTTCACACAAAAATGACCATGTGGATATTTAAAAATGGCTCATTGTGTAAGAGAGCCTGATCATCTAATGGATGCTCCTACTGTGCAGGTTCATAGTCTTGTTCTTTGGCTGCACACAATGGTTTCTAGGTTTGCAGCTTTCCTCCTCTTCCCATCCAGCAGTCATCGCATCCTCCAAAGACCTGAACTACACAGCAATCTCTGGTACTCTGTATTGATTTTATATCATAATTATCACAATGATGCTTTCTTAGTTCACATACTACATATGTCACATTATACATACATAGATATTATACATGAGCAAATACAATATATATGTATACATACATATATATTCATTGTATGTTCCTATTAAAGAGCAAACTTGCTCCTTCATTTGATTCCATTTTCTAGAAAAATAGAAACATAATAAATGCCAGATAAATATTTGCTGGCATAACAAATATTACCAATAGCACATAGTCGCTATTCAAATAGGATAGAATAAATGTGTCACTTGAGGATTTTAGACATAAAGCAAAGGATAACCAGGCTACAAGCCATAAACCTGAGCAGCTAGGTAACAGGAGGAATTTAAGAGAGAAGTTCATGAATCCCCCTGAGAAGAGAAAATAAGGAAGATCTCCTAAGTAAAATGGGATCATGTGGGGAATGAGCAAGGAGAGGTGGGAAGAGATCTTGAGAGAATGAGATGGTTGAGTGGGAGCAGCAACAGAGAGGGAGAACAAAGAAATAAATACCTTGATAGAGGAAGTCATTGTGGGGTAAAAGAGAAACCTGGTGTTAGGGAAACCTCCAAAAACCCACAAGCTGTCCCCAGTTAGGACTCCAAGCAATGACCACCCTAATTCCCATTATAAAACCTTCATCCAGCAATGGAGAGAGGCAGAAGCAGAGATCCATGGCTAAGCACCAGGTCGAGCTATTGGTTCAGCTGAAGAGATGGAGGAAAGAGTATATGAGCAAAGGGATCAGAATCATGAGGAGACCCACAGAAATCACTGATTGGGAGCTCCCTGAATCTGAAATGACAGCTGAGGAAACTTCATGGAAAGGAACTAAACCCTCTGAATGTAAATGACAGCAAACTGTATGGGTAATTTACGGAGCCTCTTGCAGAAGGACCAGAGCTTATTCATGGTGCATGAACTGGTTTCTTGGAGCCCATTCCCTACAGAAGAACACCTTACTCAGCCTTTGTCCATGGGGGAGGAACTCTAACCTACCTCAGCTGGACATGTCAGATTGAACTGACTGACATTGGGATTCCTTGGGCACCCTGGAGAATAGATGGGAGGATGTGGGGAGGGGGAGGCTGAAGGAGGACTGGGAGTAGGGGAGAGGAGGGAGGGGGAGCAGTGAATGGTATGGGAAAAACATTTTAAATAAAAAAATTACAAAAAAAGCTCCACTCGAGACCAGAAGCATTGACTCCTAATTCTTGTGTCTGATTATCATCTATTTAGTCTGAAATGAAGGCCATCTACCAACCTCACATGTTGTTTCATGGGATTTAGACTTTAGGCTACTTGAGACTGTCTCCTTCAAGAATATTATAAAGATTGTTAATTTTTGTTTCCTGCTGAATTTCAAAGAATGTTTCATTACTTATTAGCTGTGAAAATGTGTACAAATGATTTGCCTTCTCCAAACTTTAATTTTCTATAAACAGTGGCAATAGCAATTATCTACAGAAGAAAGTACCTGCCATCCAGTGCCGCTCTGGGAACGTCTGCTATTGTTTTTTTTATAACACCAGTCTCTTCCGGTGCTAATAAATGATAAATTATAACCACTTTGGGGGTCACTGTTGAAATACCAGATCTTCCCTGAAGCTTTTCTAATGTTCTCATTTGCCTTTTTTCTTTCATAACATTATATTATTCCCTTAGTAAAAAAAACACCCAAGTACTAGATTTTTTTATTTGATGTTATAACACAAAGCACAGTATAATCATGAATTTTTATGCTTTGTTGCCTAGTAATGAAAATATAGACACTACTTGAAAATATTATCAATATATTAAACAAATATAACTTCTTTCTTTCACAAGTCTCCTTGCCTTTTCCTACAAAAAAAAATTCTTGTAAATCCTGTTTTCTTGCTCTCAGAATCCAAGTATATATTGGCAAGACACTCATGTACATATGAAACAAGGACATCTGATATTAATTTCTTTATTGTTCTCTATTTTAGTCACAAAGATATATGTGCATGTGTAGAATACAATGTAAGTACCCACTTTTAAAGCTTGATTCTTGATTCTTTCCTATGCTTGGTTTGTTGGAGTAAATGAACACAAAATATACTTGATTCACATATACATGAATATGAATTTAGTTCACTAAGAAAACATGAGCCAGTTTATAACTGAATGAGCAATGTCTACACAGAAGCCCTAAGTAAATCCACTGTCTTCTAATTCCTCCCTCTCTCAAACTAAATATCCCCCACTGCTTCAATTGTCTTTGTCTTAATGAACCTATTGTAGGCTCATCCATCCGGTGGCTGCAATAAAACAAGATGAGAGAGAAAAGGTTTGTTTAAGTTTATGGTCATAGTCCATCATTGAAGAAAGTCAGACTAGGAGCTCAAGCAGAAACTCAAAGCAGAAATCATGTAACACTGCATGCTGGCTCATCTCGGACTTATAGCTAGGTTTTTTATACAACTCAAGACTGCCTGCCCAGGGAATGGTGACACCCAAAATGGGCTGGGAACTCCCCTATCAAACAACTAGGACAGAGACCTACAGACATGTACCTGGACAGTCTGATATTCCAATCCTTTAATTCAGATTTACTTCTCAAGTGACTCCAGGCTGTGTCATGTTGACAAAAAAAAAAGCTGACTAGGACATGGCTACTGAAGGCACCCTTTTTTTTCTCTCTTCTGTGACATGTTCAGTCTTCATCCTTCCTCATTTTCATCTGTATCTAAACTGTGCTTATATCAAGATCTCTCTCTCTCTCTCTCTCTCTCTCTCTCTCTCTCTCTCTCTCTCTCTCTCTCTCTCAGGTAGACCACAGAAGACAGTAACATAAAAGTGTGTATACAAAGAGTTAGGAAGATATATACAAGGAGAGACAAAAGAAAAATAAATAGACAAAGAGATAGTATAACTAACTTAAATTTAAATAAAAAAATAAAGAGTCTCCAATCAGTAAATACCAAAACCAAATCATACATAGAATGGAGCAAAGATATTGACACTGATTTTAAAAAAAGCATTGATAACTATGGCTCTATTGTTGAACTGGAGGACAATGAAGCAAAATCTTAAAGGAACTGGAAGAAAAAAATAAGTGGCTTACTAATCTTCTAGGTTCAACCACATTGATAGTACCAAATCTAAAACACAATTGAAACTTTTTAGGACTAAGAAAATAGAATTCCTCAGTATTGGAACAGATTGAAGAAAATCCTACAGGAGAGAGCAGAGTAGAACTCACTAGAGATCTACTTCCTCCTAAAAGGAAGTCACTAGGCATAAACCCAAGCACCCCTTCTGTCAGGAAGTGTAAATAAATAACTACTGCTATTGAAGGTAAAATTACTAATAAATTGTAAGCATTATAACATTCTTTCACAAGAAAAATCTATAAATAAATAATAAAATCGCAAAACACAATGTGCTGATTAATTTTTGGTGTTACCATGCGTGTTAAAACCTGTAACCCTGAAGGAAGTGCTGTTTGAGGTGTGTCTGTGAAGATGTAGATGAATAAAAGGAGTCTCCACATCCTGTGAGTAATCACTTGCAAGGAACTGTTAGGGGGAGGGACTTAGCAGGAGTCTAGAAGATGAACTGACCTCTTTTCTGGGTATTGGGATAGATGACTTTTCTTTTTTTTCTGTCTTTTTTTCCATGTATCCACCTGTTCCCAGTCCCTCACAGTCTGTCTTCAGCCTCCCCCCATTCCATCCTCCCATCCCTTCCCCAAAAGGGCAGGAAGTCCTAAGGTGGGTCAGCCAGCATGGTGCATTCATACCAGGCAAGTCTGATTTTCTCATCCCAGTATCAAGACTGGGTTAGGCACTCCTTTGCAGGGAGTGGGCTCCAAGTTGCCAGCCCACTAACAGGAACACAGTCTGATTCTACCATTCAAGGCTCTACATACTGCCCATGAGAATTGACAGCTACCTCCCTTGGAGGGCCTAGCTCTTTGACCTATGGTTCCCCAGGGACAGTTTTTAATTCAGTGTGTTCTCCAGAGTTCCTGGCCATCATCTCTGGTGGGGATCCTCCTCATACTTCCTATCTTCTTGTTCATACAGACTCTTCTCCCCCACTCTCCAGCTATAAGGGAAGCTTAACCCAGTGCTCATCCAGGATGTCTGCCTCCACCTCCATTCATTTGATTATAGGGGACGTCCTGTTTAGGCATCACCACCGTTATTGGTTGGGGACCTATTCAAGGACATCCTGTGGGTTCCTGGGGGATTCCCTAGCAGCCAGTCTCCATCCAGCCCCGCATTGACTTCCTCCATCTCTTTCTCTCCTTCTTTGTTGCTCCTTCCACTCAAACATCTCCTTCTCTCATGAGTTGTTCCCACCTCTCTTTGGTCCTGTCATGGTCTCAATTTACTAATGAGATCTTCTCCATTGTTTTCTTCCTGGGAGAATTCCTGGCTGTCTCACTTAAGTTCCTTCTGATCCCAAGTTGCTCAGGGGGTTGTGTTTTGCAGCTTTGGTATTATTTGCTTTGTGTCTAAAATCTACATATGAGTGAGTACATACCATGCCTATCTTTCTGGGCTTGTGATACCTCACTTAGGAGGATATTCTCCAAACCCATCCATTTGCCTGCAAATTTTAGGATATAATTCTTTTTTACTGCTGAATAGTACTCTATTGTGTAGATGTATCACAGTTTGTTAATTCATTCTTCAGTTGAGGGGCATCTAGATTGTTTGCAGGATTTTGCTATTATGAATAATGCTGCTGTCAACACAGTTGAGCTAATGCCTTTGGGATATGAATGTGTATCCTTTGGGTATATGCCCAATAGTGAATGGTATTGCTGGATCCTTGGAGAGATTATCCCCAGTTTTCTGAGGAGCCACCACACTGCATTTCAGAGTGGCTGAACAAATTTACACTCTCACCAACAATGAAGGAGTGTTCTCCTTGCTCTGAACCTTCTCCAGCATAAATTATCATCTGTTGTTTGTTTGTTTGTTGTTTTTTATCTTAGCCATTCTGACAGGTGTAAGATGGTATCTCAAGGTTGTTTTGATTTGTATTTCTCTGAGGGCTAAAGATGTTGAGCAGCCATTTGTAATTCCTCTGTTAAGAATTCTCTTTTTAGCTTTGATTTTTTAAATTGGGTTATTTAGGTTTTGAGAGTTCTAGTTTCTTGAGTTCTCTATTTTAGAGATCAGTCCTCTGTCAGATGTAGGGTTGGTGAAGATCTTTTCCCATTCTGTAAGGTATCCTTTTGTCTTATTGACTGTGTCCTTGGCCTTACTGAAGCTTCTCAGTTTCAAGAGGTCCCATTTATTGATTTTTGTTCTTAGTGTCTGTGCTACTGGTGTTATATTTAGGAAGTGGTTACCTGTGCCAATGCATTGGAGGGTGTTTCCCACTTTCTTTTCTATCAAGTTCAGTGTAGCTGGGTTTTTGTTGAGGTCTTTGGTCCACTTGGATTTGAGTTTTGTGCAGAGTGGTAGGTTTGGATCTGTTTGTATTCTTTTACATACTACCATCCTGTTATGCTAACACCATTTGTTAAAAATATTATCTTTTCTCCATTGAATATTTTTGGCCTCTTTGTCAAAAATTAGGTATTCATAGGTTAACTTTGGAGTCTGTGATTTGATTCCATTGATCCACAAGTATATTTTTAATGCCAATACCAGGCTGTTTTTACTACTGCAGCTATAGAGTATAGCTTGATGTCTAAGATAGTGATGCCTCCTGAGGTTCTTTTGCTGAGCAGAATGGTTTTAGAAATCCTGGCTTTCCTGTTATTTCATATGAAATTGAGTATTGTTCTTTTAAGGTTTGTAAAAAAAAAATATGTTGGGATTTGTTGGGGATTGCATTAAATCTGTATATTGCTTTTGGTAAGATTGCCATTTTTACTGTATTGACCTTACCTATCCAGGAGCATGGGAGGTCTTTCAATTTTCTGTTATCCTCTATAATTTTTTTCTTCAGTGATTTAAAGTTTTTTTCTTCTAGCTCTGATATGAGAACTTTGTATCTTGGACTTTGGACTCTAAGACTTATCCTATACTCTTCCTCAGGGTTCTTGGGATTTGTTGCCTGGATTGAGCATTACATCATTGGTTTTCTGAGGCCTTTTAACTTGGTCTTCAGCCTGTGTACAGCTCCCTCATGGGACTCTGAGCTACTGTGATTTTGTGAGCCAGTTCTTTTAATAAATCCCTTCACTTTTATGGACATAGGTGTCTTGTTTATTTTGTCTCTGTTAGGAACTCACTAATCTAAGCAGGGGAGCTGAATGAGCATATGCTCTTATAACACTCTATTATCTGAAGATATATCACTATATAGAAGCTATTCAAGTGAAGTGAATGGTATACACAATAAATAGATAAGCAAATGCAAATTTAATACACCATAAATAAGAATAGGAGTCCAAAACCAAAAGAATATATAAAATACTGTCATCAAAAATAAGCAGTGAATCCAAATGATAGGAACAAGACATAATATAAACTATGTACTCTATATCAGTGCTCACATGGAATGTAAATACTCCACACCAACTAAAATAGAATTTTACATAGATGAAAAACCACCTATGCAAACTAGATAAAGTCCATTATAAATATAATGTGTCTCATAAAAAGTTAAAAGTGATAGAAAAAGAGATAACATGTAAACCTAAATCCAAAATATAAATGTCTATAGGAAGAGCATAAGATATATTTCCAAGAAAGAGAAAATGAGGAGTCAATGCATTGAAAGCTTAAAAATATTAAATGTTCATACACAAATATAATTTAAAATTTTATAAAGCAAAACTTGATGGTTCTGAAAGGACAAATAGAAAAATTATCCACAATGATACTGAGAGATCTCAATAACCCTTTCTTGACACTTGCTAAGACACACAGAAAAATGACAAGGCCACAGAAATATTAAGTAATACTCCAGCCAACCTTTAAAATAGTCACCTTTTCAAATAAATATAACATGTGACATGCAATGTATGTCTAAAGAACTCTTTCAGATGAAATTTCACTGGGAATTGTCCTCAACTGAGAAAAAGTAATTTATTCCTGTCACTTGTTATATAATATTCTCAACCATTTGCCTTAGCAGCTTTCTCTATCAACAATTCCATGGTTATATTGATTTGCTCTACCTTCTTTTCACTGCCCCCAGTCCAGCATCCCACCCATGCCCTCTAGCATCTCTTGTGCCTTTCCATTCACTGAGCTAAAGAATTTTGCCCCTTGGGGTCTGAACAAAGATTGACTGGGAAAGGCTCTGCCTCATTTCTTTTCATAGAAAAGACAATGGTGGTTGGTCAGTTTTATTAGAACTCTCAGAGGATTTTGGCTGACACTGTGACCCTCCTTCTTTTGGACAATTTTTCTTAACTGGCTGATGAAATATCACTTAATTTTTTAAAAAAATTTATTTTATGTGCATTTGTGTTTTGCCTGGATGCATCTCTGTATGAGGGTATTGAATCCTGGAGTTACAGACCGTTGTGAGCTATCATGTGGATGCTGGGAATTGAACCTAGGTCCTCTGGAAGAGCAATCAGTACTTTCAATCACTGAGTCATCATCTCTCAAGCCTTAAAGCACATGGTGCTGAGCATGACAACTTTTTTCCCTACATTGTAACTGGTTGGAATAAATGAAGATGTTCGAAAGAGGCATTTGTGTCTCAATCTGACTATCAGATTGTTGAAACATAGACCCCAAAGAAATTGGAATTTCCTCAGGAATCTAATGCTGGGATAAGGAAAGGGTATCAGGAAGAGGGGGAACTTGTCACCAGGAAAGAGATTTCACACAGTTCTAAAAAATTCTCAGAAGCCCAGACAAGAATGAGTCAATGGTGGACAAGACCACACCTTGACCGGGACTGCTGAAATGGGAACTCCCTTGGTCCTCTATTAGAACTTCAGGACCTTGAAACATGGACTGGGGAGGGGACAGTTACTGAATCTTTTTGTTTCTTTTCCCATTGACGAAATCTCCTTTTTTGGCTTTCCACTGTTAGTTTGGCTTTTTTTTTTTTGTTGGCTTTTTGAAGACAGATGACTGAATTCGGCTTGAGGCAGAGACTGTGGCGCCCATTTTCAATAACACCTAGTGCTCAATTCTTTGAGTATTTTTAATTATGTTCATTTTCAGCTTTTTGCACTCTCTTCTGGTTCTGTGGTTCTACGTGTTCCCAAACCCCACATTTATGTCTTCAGCAGTTTTCTCCCTGAGCCACAGTCTTGTGGGTCTATCTGCCCCCTCAGGATTTCAGATTGCATGCTTAATAAGCCCTTGCCTGTCCTGATGTGAACTCTGAGTCTTCCCACATCTTCTGACAGTCTTTCACATCTCAGTTGGGTAATTCCGGACCTCTAGGCTATTCAAGCAGAATCCCCTGGAGTCACTTCTGACTCTGAAGCAAACAGTCCATTAGCTGACCCTCCAACCTCCTTGGGCTCTACCCCAATCCCACCCACTTCCCATTTCCACATCCCTTACTGCCCTAGGGCCACCCTTCATCTCTTCCTTGGATTCTCAAAGTTTCCAAGCTCTCTTGAAGCTATTGACCCAGTTTTCTTCAGCCTGCTCTCAACATAGCTTCTCAAGCCATCCTGCTTCTCCAAGACTTTCATTCAAAATAAAGGCAAATATCTCAAATGCATATGGGGGGACTCTCAGAATGCTGTACTGCACAGCAAACATAGGTTTGATACCTACATCTTCCTTCCTTGCCATTGGATCCATCTGTATCCAGTCCTCACTATTGGTCAAACATGACAAAATATCTGTGGTTCTTGTTCTTGCTCCTGACAGGAACACTCTCCTCCATGTTATCCATTCAGCTGTAGCAGATCTTGAATTAAATGTTTTGCTAGTGATGCCTCTTAGTGTCTATAAGAAGGTGGGATTATCTGAATGCTATACCATACCCTTCCACTTTGTTTGTTTTCACACAACTTTTCACTTTACAGAATCAAATTTGCTGGAGTCATTTCTCGAATTCTTGTCGCCCTCCCTCATGAGAGCCCTATGGAGGTGAGTCTGTTTGCTCTGCTTTCCGTTCTTTCCTGGGCATCCAAACAGTACTAAAAGCACACAATGAAGATAGACATAGGAATCATAAAATTATGAAACAAGTGTAGAAATAAATATACCCATTCCTTGCTATATTCTGACATTTATAACTGGCATGGAAAACATTTAGTGACATGAAAAGCAACGCTCAGAGAAATAGGACAAAGTTAAAATGAGGAAAGGGACAGCAAAGATGAATGGGAAGGACAAAAGTAATATCCAATAATTCTCCTGTCTGGTCTCCCCAGCTGATTTAGGAAAAGGAGAATTGTTTTGGACAGCTTATGCTATACTGCTTTTCAGCACAAGCATTTTATTTTCTCATTCATTTTCAAGCTCCAGGCTGTCTACTTTCTTTACGTTTGTAAATAGCAATGATCCAGGCCTGGTTGGCTGCTGTCAGCTTTGCTGACCTCTGTTCCACTCTTATTTTGCTGTTGACCTACCCTGGCATGCTCGAAAGACATTCAGATTTAAGTCTTCAGTAAACAAATCAAAAACAATCCTCCAGTCTCACTCAGAAGAGACTGCATTTTATTCCCTGGGAATTAAAGAAAGAAGCATTTAGAAATTAGCAGAGACAGAATTTGTTTTTACCTTTGATATATAGTTACTCTTTAGTCAAGTCGGGCTAGAAATATTTTAAATATTTTTCTCACTACTCTGAAGAGTTGTGAGGGTTCTGTCACAATGAGGGAGGGGCCTCCTGTACCATTTTACTATGGTTTGAAGACTTCCATTCTAAACACAGTGTTATGCCTCTGCTAGGTATGTTAGATGAAAATGTCTTCCTTCATCTGCATTGACATAGTCACTGAAAATTCTAGTTTCCTATTTGTCACTTTGTGACATAAGCAGACACAAGTAGTCAACAGTCATCTCTTAACTGGAGTTTTCCTCCACAAGGGGCTAATGATCCACCAGAAAGTCCAGAGTGACATCTGTGAGTGATGTGTGCAAGTCCATAGAGCAGAGATGCAGATCACAGGGATCATAATGCAAACCTCATACAAATGGGCATAGAACTGGTCACCCTTGACTTCTGTAGTGACAGCACATAACTTTTTTCTGCTGAGTATGGAGTCAGAGACAAGACCCATCCTGTTGAGAAAAAAAACTGAACAGTAACTTGTAGCGGGAAATCAGGAACTATATATGTGAACGATCGTGTCATAGGACTGGAGACGAGTGGGGCGTGGTTAACTAAAAAGGATTCCAGAAGTAGACCTTGAGGGAGGGGATCAAGTCAAAAAGTTGTCATTCTCTCGTGAGAGTTCCCCAACCGTGTGCGCAGTTCGCCCCAGCTGCCCGGGAGTTCGGACATATGACATAGAAATAAAAAATCTTCCTTAAAAAGGCTCCGACGCGCTACAATCTCATCCTGTCATCTTCTCTTAAAACCGGCTCTGTTTTATAAGCAATTTTCACCAAATAAACCCTGTTTAAAACATATCTCAAGACGAGTTTTTACCACGATAGTAACTAACATGTTGAGCTTTTTTTTTCTGCTAATATTGTGTGATGCTTAGTTTTAACTGTCAATTTGAGATAATCTCAAATTATCTGCTAATCTAAATAAGGTACTGTTTAGCTCAGGTTGATCTGCCATCATTTCTTTGAGCATGTTTCTGATTACATAAATTGATGTGGGAGAACCCAGTTCACTATGGTTGGCACTATCCCCTTTATTTGAGTCCTGGACTGTACAAGAGAAGAGAAAGTGAGTAGAGTACTAACATGCATTAATTTGTTTCTCTCTGCTGTTGACTGTGAATATGAACTTGCTTTTTAAACTATTGCCTAGACTTCCTCATTGTGATCAACTGTAATTGCTATTATGAACTAAAACAAACTCTTCTATAAGTTAATTTTGTTCAGGTTTTTATATGAACAGATATAAAAACATCTGTTCATCTAAAGTCAGTAATAATCATGCATGCCAACTACCTTTAAGTGACACCATTCATACTCAATGCAGTCTGTTATGAAAATTTAAACAAGGTTCAGCCAAGTTAAGAACAGAATAAGATTAAATGCCTCATGTTAACAGAGAGAAACAATCTGTAATGTTAAATAATAATGAGGTTACAGAAAAGATGCTGAGGAGGAGGAGGAGGGGGCACACCGGACAGACTGACCTCCTGATGGTTACTACATAGTTTCTCAAATTGCATTCCAGTATTGTGGAAGTAGGGTTTGGGATATGGAAAACTCTGAGGAGTTTGCAGGACATGGGACTTTGTTTAGTACTTGGTTTCTCATAATTGAGATTTCTACTAGTTAACTTGAAGTAGTATCTATCTGCATGACTGGATGCTGACAACCCAGAAACAATGACCCACCACTGATACCAAAGTAGTGAGTCCTTATCCTTCCAGTGCCTGTAAGTCTTTATGCTCTGAATTTCAGGACACAATCTTTGCTCTCAGATTCTTTCCCATCTCTTGTCTACACTCGATGTCAGAAAAGAATTTTTCTTATCTATGGTTCCTTATCCTCTGACTTGTGGGGAGTTTCAGTCATGGGAAACAGGACTGTGGGAAAGAAAAGGTCCACGGATGGAGTATCACTTCTTCTCCTCCTACCCAAAACCTTTGTGTTATCATCTCGGAGAACCAGCTTCTATAAAATAGGATCCTCCTTGCCATTACTCCGAAACCTATGTCATTACTCCACTAAAGAACCAGATGATGTCCTCAGCATTCTCCTGTCTCCCATGGCTCATTTACTCAAGTTAACACAGCCTCTTTGATCACTCAGTCTTCCTGTGACAATAGCTCTATACTATAACTAAACACCAAGTCACCTACTGTTTGTCTTTGGCCTGATATATTCTCCATCATTTGTTTAAACATTTTCGGGCATCAAAAAACCTATAAAGCTAATAATGTCCCCATTGTATCTGAGGACCAGTGGATTTATAGGCTGCTCATCAAGCTGTATCTCTTCATCCTTTGGGCTCATTTTGTTAGACTGAAGAATATTAAACACACTATTGTTTTCCCAATCAAGAAAAATGTATACATACTAAACTGTAATCTTAGGCACTGTAGCTTATTTTTCTTCTTCTATCTTCCTTTAAAAATATCTTCATGTAAATTCTGTAAGATGCTTGTAAGAGACAAAATTTGAAAAGGACTGCTGGCCAGGAACTGCCTTAAGCTGGATGTGGAACCAAGTTGCACATGTGGCATTAATCAGAATTATCTCATTTCCCAAAATGTTCATTCTTAAATTTTAGTCAACTTTATTAGGGCTTCTACTCTAGAAGCTATTCTTATGCTTAGCATACTACCATTATGTTTCATAAATATAATCTTTGGCAGGTGAATTACATCAATTCTACACTGATCGTCCCCTGTGTACCCAGTGACCTGCCTGTGACCTTGGCTTAGGCTACCTTGCTATCCTTATTCAGGCTGATATATGCTTTGGTTTCTGAATCCCTCTAACACCCTTTTACATTTACTTATCATGTGTATGTATGTGTGTATGGGGTACATATTTGTCAGAGCATGTATGTGGAGGCCAAAAGGTCAGAGTACAACTCTTAGATCTCTGTTCTCTCCTTTTTAATATGGATTCAAGGATTTGAATTCAGGTTGACAGACTCGGCCATTCTGCTTGCCTCTACCCTCCCAAATTTTGCAATCTACATCCATTTCTCTTCTTAAACTTTGACCATTTCTTTTTGATTCTTCCCTTCAGTCTAAGAAAATTTGGAATCATTTTATCCATAAAGCATTTTTCTCAATTCCCAGTTCTTTTCTCTTTATTATCTGATTACTGCTTTTACTCTGTTACTATGACAAAGACTCATTTGTCTACTTACTCTTAACAATTCTTATTTATTCATTTGTGAGAGTGTGCACATGTGCCATGGATCTGGACTGGAGTAATAGGCATCTGTCAGCCATAGATGTGAGTATTTGGAACCAAATGTGGGTCCTCAAAAAAAGCAGCAGGCATTCTTAACTCCTGGGGCATCTCTCCATCCATCCTGTACCCTCTTAGCTTCATGTTCAGAGTTACATACACCATTAATTTACATACACCATTGGGTTAAGCCTACAATTTACTAGTTTGTTTGGTTTGAGCAAGATTTCAGTGTGGAACTCTGAGAAGATTGAATCTCAGTAGAGGAAGTGGGCTACTGCGGTGGGCTTTGAGGTTTACAGTCAGGCTCCACATGCATTCCCAACTTCTTGTACAGTCGAGATGTGAGGCAATGAGGAGCCTCAACTACACACATTTCCATCACCAGAGAGCTCCTTGCTACCATGCTTTCTAGGCCACAATAGACTAAATCCCTAAAATGTTAAGCGAAAATAAAGCTTTCCTCACTAAAATTGCTTCTCCCAAACATTGGAACAGTGATGAGTAATACAATAAACCCATCAGTGAATAGATCTAGGAAAATATCAGCAGATCTAAAGAGTATTGAGATGCCACAGAGATTTTTTTTTTCTGGTAAAGTGAGATTATATCACGACTGACTAGAGGTATACCAAGGTCAATTGGACCTCATGTGCTGTAACTAAAATGCTGTCATGTGGATTTTGTGCTTTTAGTGTGGCATGTATCCATAGTATCATTAGTCAGAATCCTATTTAAAAAACCATGGAGATGACAGTGTCACAGATAAATTTTGCATGGACTGGTATTTGGATTCACTGATAGGTGCTGAAGAGATGCTCAGTTAGTGAAATGCCTGCTGTTCATGCACAAGTAATTGAAACTGGATTCTCAGCACACAGATAAAACAAAGACTAGCAGTGTCACTCACATCTGTAACTCAAGCACAGGGAGGCAGAGACAGAAAAATCTCCAGAGTGACCTGGCTAAAAGTCTGAGCAGTTAGCGATTGCTGGGCTCAGTGAGTGCCCCTGTCTTGTAAGAAAATGTGGAGAACAATTGATAAGGGCAATACTGACTTCTGGCCTCCACATACAGGTATGTGCATATGAAAACACACACCAAACAATGCAAAAATGTAGTCAAATACTTTAGCCGCCTGTAGGCAGGAATAACAGACTCGGTTGTGTTGGAATATAAAACTGGCAAGTAGTAATGACAAAGAAGGACTGTCCTGGGGCAAGGTGGAATGTTGAAAAAAGCATTGAGTTGGGATTTGCACATTCTCTAGAATTCAAGAAACCTATAGCTTCAGGTGCCTACAGCCACGTGATAAATACTCCTGAAAAAATTAAAGCTTAATCAAGTCCATTGTTCTGGACCACTAATGGGAAAGGAAAAGAAATCCAAAGTTTGAGGGTCTACTGCAAGAAACTACAAAGTTAATACAACACCTTCCCACCAATCTTATTGAAACATAAAAATACAACAAAAACTTTCTGAAAAAAATTAAAAATACCCTTTCCTTTATAAACAATTTCATTACCTTTCACAAATGATAAGTCTATAACTAATCCAATTTGCAAAGAAGGAAATCTAGTTTCAAAAGATAATTGAATTTGCGCTATTATAGCCACAGCACTAGTCTTGTTTTTCTTTAAGGTGTGATTAGCGGTAGGGAAATGAGGAGACAAAATTGAATTTTGGCTCAGGGACTATATAAAAACTTTAGTCATAAAGCTGTGTTGTGCTGTCCAGCTTCACACTGCACAAGAAACTTCAGAAAGTTGGGATGAGTTCTTTTAGATTGGAACCTGTTATGTTTGAAGAAAATACAGGCAGAAATACAATATTGTTATTGGCAGAAAGCCTCATTTTCCTCTTTTTTTGGTGCTAGGGATTGAATCTAGGCCTTTGCATTGCTAAGAATGCTGTATACCACAGATCTGGCCCTTCTTATATCCAAGATGGCCTTGGATTTTCTCTACAGCCCAGTCAGGCCTTCACTTTGTGATTCTTTGCTTCAGTTTCTTGAGGAGCTGGGAATATCATCCTTCACCCGTAGACCTAGCTTAAAAAGTTTAGTTTTCAAACCTAAAATGAACCCATTAAATAAATCACATTTATACTGATAAAGAAATGCTATTTTCATGGCACCCATTAATTTATTAACTCCAGACATATATAAAATTAATATGTACCTAAAAATAAAAGATCCCCATTTCAAATAGTTTAAATGTGTTTAAAAAGGCTATGTTGTTTTATAATGGATCTTTCCTCATAAGAGACCACTTATAGGCATTTCAAGATGATAGCATATTAGATTAATTATTTTATTTCTATACATAAAATATATAATTTTTAATATGTCACTGACAATGGAGTTCACAAAATACATAACTGAACCTGTAAATGTTTGAAATACATTAAGTACATATAATGACAAGTTTGTACTAGGGGCTGGAGAGATGTTTTGGTGGTTAAACCCACCACCCAGGTACAGTGCCTAACCCATCACAAAGTGACTCACAATTAGTCATAACTATAGTTTCAGGGGATTTAGTGTCCTGAAAGAATGAGGAATGTGTGTAGGTTGTAGACATACATGGAGTCAAAATCCTTATATGCATAAAATAATGATAATTCTATGGAAAAGTTTGCAGTATGCTGAATAATATGTAAATATTATTCGTTGAGCCAGTGATAGTTAAATAGTGCAGTAAAATATGGACATTTTAGTTTTTAGAATTATATGTAAAAGAAGACCTGCTGTCCTCTGAAGACCTGACTAGGAGGCTACCACAGTGCCTAATTTTTTTCCACATCGCTTGAGAGCATCTTTCTGTGAAGCAGCTGTTCTCTTTCCCAAATTCTGTCCTCAGTGTCACAGTGTGTGTTAATACATCGCATCTCACCATCCCTTCAAAAACCCATCTTCCCCTTGAGTGTGGAGCCTGAGATTCTCATGCATCTCACAAGCTGGTAAAGAACATCCTGGAGAACATGGCCCTGCCATGTGACTCTTCCTTAGTTCCCATCCCCCACATATACTTACCTGAAGAGATTTAAAAACAATGATTCTGGGGCCAGTTAAGGCAATGTCATAGCCTTATGACAGGAAAAAAAATGCCTGCTCTCAAGGCTCACCATCTGAGTTCTGGGTTCTACAAAGTTACCTGCCCTCTTGTGCTGTAGTTTGTAGTCACATGTGTGCATACACATGCACATGTCAATGTATGTGTGTAAATGTAAATGTAAAATACAATTTAAAAATAAAAAGAATGCTGCAGTAACTAGAAGACCCGAGTGATAAGAGTAGTAGTAGTCGTGACACAGGCAAAGCTATCAACCCTCCAATGCTATCATTCCTTCCTGTCTCCTGCCACACACTCCCCCATTTGTTTAGAGATACACATTCTCTAGATGTGACAAGGACCAACACTATATAACCACTTCAGAGGCTTCTGAAAATTTTCTTTTAAAGAAACATGATTTCAGGAGCTGGAGAGATGGCTCAGCATTTAGGAGCACTGGCTATTCTTCTAGGGGACCTGAGTTTGATTCCCAGCATCCACATGGCAGGTAACAACTGTCTGTAATTCCAAGATCTGACACCCTTACACAACTATATAAAATATAAAATAAAATCAATATTTTTTTAAAAAAAAAAAAAAGAAAAGAAACGTGATTTCATTCAGGTGTGCCTTTTCTCTCTTTACCTCATCTGCCCAAAACTCAGTGTAACCCTAGAAGTGAGTGTAGGGTCACAAGCAGAGCCATAAATCATCTGAGGATAAACCCTCAGAAAGTCTTCAGGTGACCCAGCAGACTTGGGCATTCTCTCTCTCGACTATGGGCTGTACAGAACCAAACAAAATACAAACAGACAAATGACATTGTCTTGATGGAGGGCATACATGTGTATCTGTGTACAGAGGCCAGCAGTCCACCTCTTGTGTCCTTCCTTACTAGTCCTCCACTTAATCTTTTGAGACCAGGTTTGCACTGAACCAGCTGCTCATTGATTGGCTAGGCTAATGGCTTGTGCATTAAAGGGACCTGTCTCTGCCACACCCACTCAACATTCACCCCTACCAAAGTGATAGAATTACAGATGCATATAATTGTAACAAGCTTTCTACAGGGGTATTTGAAAACAATTCCAGGTCCTCATGCTCCATCATGGGCATTTTCCCAAATGAGCCATTTTCTGAGCACCAAGATTATTTTTTCACAAATGACTTTTAGTTAGTTTCTTTTCTTGTTTTTTAAAACTGGATTTAGTCTTTACTGTGGAGATTTAAGTCTGTCTTATCTAATTTTATATATTTATAAATGCTCATTTTAATTGACCTAGTAAGTATGAACATTTTTGACTTATATTAGGATGAAAATGCTGGCTTTTTCACTATTAAAAGGCTTTATTTTTATAGGTGCACAGATCATTGTACATTCATCAGTGCTATAAACAGAAGCATTAAGGGAAAATTAGGTAAAACTGGAAAACTTACATTTTACTATTACCTGTTTGTTGCCTTACATTTTAATAGCTGGTAAATTATATGTTGTATGTTATAAAAGGTTCTGGCCAAAACTTTCCCGGCTAGATCAGAGGTTTAGTCTCACTCTCAGCCCCACTTAGCCTCAAATAATCACACACAGGTTTATATTACTTTTACACTGATTGATCTAGGGCCCAGGCATATGATTTGCTAACTCCTTCATCTGAACTAACCCATCTTGTTCAGCAGCACGACTCGGTACCTTTTCTCAGAGTAGCATTTCAGCTTCTTTCCTCTGTGTCTTCTGTGTCTCCTTGTCGTGTCTGTGATGACTCTTTCTGGCGGCTCTGCCTGGCATCTGTCTCTGTTTTTCCTGTACTCAGAGTTTTCTTAGCCTTGTAGCCCTACCCACACTTCCTGTTTGCCTTTGCCCAATCAGCTTTTTATTAAACCCATAGGCGGGACAAATATTTACAACATTACCAGCATAATCCCACTACATGTTGTATAGATTTTTTTTTTACCACACATTATCCTAAAAATGTAAATATGAGACATTTGAACAGCCCAAGTAAACACAATTTAAATAAAGTCGATTTAACAGTAGACTACTATAACTTAAACCACTAAGATTCAGCAACTTATCAGATACCACTTGACTATAGAAATTAAGAAGATAACATTGCTAAAGAGCAGTCTATGGCTTTCTACAAATAAAGTGTTTCATAGAATCCATAAAACAAAATTTTCAGTTCTGTCTTCATTAAGCTCAAAATAGAGTCTAGGTAGCAGATAGATGATATAGTGTAATGGGTAGATATAATAAGGATGAAAGAACAGATTACTGACAGATAATAGAAGACAGGTGGATAAACAGATGAGTGATAGATTAAAAAGTAGATAATTGATAAAGATATGATACATAAATAGCTAGATAATAGAGATATTTTTTTAGATGATAGATAGTAGAAGATAAATTGATAAATAAGTGACAGATAAATTGATAGATGGCATAAAAATGGTTTTACGGCTAAATGGTAGATGTACTGATATATATATATATAATAAATGGTAGAAAGAAGAGAATTTGACATATGGTAAATGATATGTAATAGATGTTATATGGTAGATAGATAAGAGAAAGAGGAGGAAAGAGGAAGTAAGAGGAGGGAAGAGAGAGATGGGGAAAGAGAGAGAATACTCTCAACACACAGCCTTTAATGTCACTGAGTAAAGTATTCTCAGCATCATTTTCCACCTCAATTCTGACCTTTCAAACTCCCCCAGTTCTATAATCAAATCAATGGGTAACCATCATGTAAGATGCGGTATGAGAAACATTTTCCATCATCCTAGCCCTCCAAGATCAGGAAGGTATTAAACATACCGTGTCCCCACTTCATTTCATTACTATCCATAACTGGGAAGGCCAGCATCTAGTTACCACCAGGATGATGTAGGATGTCTTTATGCTGTGAATAAAAGACTGTCTTGGCCTTTTTCAGGCATCATCATAGAAATAGGCAGAGAAATTGAGGCATAGGTAGGGAACGGAGGGCAGAGTCAGACAGAGATTTGATCCAGCTACCCAGGAAGCAACATGTAATGAAATAGGTAAGCCACAGGCCACATGGCAGGACAGATTAATAGAAATGGGTTGAATTAAGAAGAAAGAACTAGCTAGCAATGTGCCTGAGACATAGGCCAAACAGCATGAAATTAATATAAGCATCTGAGTCATTATTGGGGAAAGTGCCCTGGACCCTGCCCTGGATGGGCCAGAAACTTCCTGTTACAAATGGCATCCCTGGGTGGCTGAATACCCACATAAAGCAAGAGAAATCTTTAAAACGGTTCTAGAGCACAGAAACAAACCCAAAAATGGCTTCTGAGTTGTGTCTCTAAAGTGGGTCATTGTACAGAGATGGCGTGGTAATGCGGGCTTCAATTACAAAATGGTGAGCTCACAGTGAGTAACTCAAGCTGGAACAAGATTGGTTCCTGAAGTTCACAGAAGACTCAGTACAAGCATTTAAATCTTGTATTTAAATCTTGTACAAGCATTTAAGTACAAGCATTTAAATTTAAATGATTAATTTAAAGTTTCTGTTTATATTGAACAAAAAAGGAACAGAGTCAAAGATGGTTTCTTGGTAGCAGCATATTCTGGGACTGCTCTGTTTGTTAGTGGTAAGCAGATGTGATTTCTTTGAGCAAGGCTTCCTAACTTAGCATTAGCAGCAAAATATCTGTGGCTCTATAAGAGACTCTGTTGGCAAATACTTAAATGGAGTTCATGAGTGGCTAGCTGTTGTGCTCTATTTGATGAAAGAGTAGACTATACAATTCCCCAGAGTTGTGGTACTAAAAGTTCCACAATATTTAATACTATTCTAAGAACTGAGAAAATAAACATGCTTCCAGTGCCTCTGCCATGTTGAAAAGCCAAGTGGGGCCGAGTCAGCAGTAAAAGCAGCACTGTATACTCTAGCATTTTAAAAGCTCTTCAGGTTAGAAAATGACTAATGATGTGCAATAAAACAGATTCAGATGGAAAAAATCCTTCTAAATGGGTTATAATGTGTGTAAAATGTACAAAGGCTTTAGAGAGAAAAGAAAGAGGGTAGAGAAAGTCCCTAAAAAAGAGAAACAGAGTAATAGAAATATAATAAGCTACATGAAGATGGAAAATAGACAAAGAGTCTGGATTATAATTATTATTGTATTTTCTTTTAATTTTTAACTGTTAATGGGCTAACTGCAGAAAGACATTTGATTACAAAGGTTGCTAAGTTAAACAAACACATATATTTTAAAGATATTTTGACTTTGAAATTTGTGTCTAAGAATATGTTGCTTTGGAAAAGAGGTCCTGCTTTTGTTTCTACAGAAGATGAGAAGCTGTGGATTGCTTCCAGGTAAATATGGTTTCATCAACCAAGACCACCTGAAAATTTCCTGATAGGAAGAGATGGACACATCAGCTTCAAGGTTGCAGACTAAGATGATCCAGGCTCAGGACCTCATGAGACTGACAATGCCCCATTAATCAGCAGAAGGTAGTAATGAAAAGCTATGCCCAAATTCCCAAAATATTGTTCATAAGTATTTGTTTTCCTTGTAAATGGCAATGATCATAGTCAAACTCTTTTTTAAAAAAAAGGGGGGGGGGGAGAAGAGACATGGTATAGAAATGATTTTTAAAAGATAGATTATTGAATCTACTTTATTCTAAACATCAGCTGTTAATCTCAAAATATTTTACATTGGTATGAATCTGGGTTTATTGATACAAATTTAAGGTCAGTTTTCTTATGCTGCATATATTTTTCTACTTTTGTTAAAAGTATGATGTTTATGTAACTCATTTAACATTGTAATATATAATTAAAATGCATATTAATAGTCATCTATGATAAATAAATTTATAGTCATGTTAGTTTTTTTTAGGTATACAAAGATATATTCCAATTAGATAGGTAATCTTCAAACACTTAAAGACCTACAGAATATGGCATTTAAAACATTTTAAGAACTTAGACATTTTGGGACAGTGAGACAGGTCTGCTCCTAGCAGCACCAATCTACTTCAAGAGAATGATGGGGCACTGAAGAAACTTCATATGAAATTTACTTTGTTTGTAGCAACAGTTAGGTTAGCCACTAAACAAGAAACTGTTCTTGTATTGACTGATTGACATTATGCTGTATAAACTGAACATGCAGGGCCCACCCACAGGAAAGTGACCTCTTAACTTTGGCAGAACAAGCCAAGATGGTCTTTCAGGTTCCTGCTTCACAGAGAAAATGGAAACATTCTTCAGGACACAAGGAGAAGAGACTGATGAACTCTGTCAGAATGGGTAGAACAGTCCTTTAGATTTCCTGATTCACTGAAAAGTACACCAGAGATTCTGGGCCTGTAGGCTGAAGATAGATGCCCCACTGTTTTACAAAGGACTTTGGGTGACTGTCAGGCAGACAAATGTCATCTCTGTCATTTCTAGATTTTGGAAGTTGCTTGCACTTCCTGTTTACTCGGATATTATTATATCCTTCTGTGGTCTTTGATGTAGTTGAAGATTAGATAGTATAGGTATAGTTTTTCTTAGTTATTATAAAAGGTATATTAGATATGAACCTTTAGACTCATAAGGATAAAGTAGATGATAGAATATTTTCTTTGATTTTGTTAAATACAAATAAACTACATATTGTAACTGTAATTCTTGCTTGATAAATGTCTTGAATATATAATTTTGCTATATTAAAATTGAAGTCTTCCTTTTTGATTAGACAGAAAAGGAGAAGTTATGTGGGATGTCTTTGTGCTGTGAATAAAGGACTGTTTTGGCCTATGTCAGGTATCATAGAAGTAGGCAGAGAAATCCAGGCATAGGTAGAAGGAGGGCGATGTCAGATAGAGACTCTATCCAGTCACTAAGGAAGCAACATGCAACAAAATAGGTAAGCCACAGGCCATGTGGCAGGACAGATGAATGGAAATGGGTTGAAAGAGCTAGCTAGCAATGTGCCTGAGCCATAGGCCAAACAGGATAAAATTAATATAAGCATCTATGTGTTTCTTTGGAATTTTGGAATTGCTGGTCCAGATAAGCAGTGGTGGACAGGACAGAAATGTAGGGATAATCCAAGCCAGAAACCTCTTTCTACACCAAGATATATAAAAAAGATTCACAAAGGCAGCAAAGGCTAGACTTTTTATATCTGAGGGAAAAAATAAGTTTCTATTGGACAGGTAAATAAGGAACCACACAAGTTTTCTAATGGTAACTTTCCCTTTTACTTCATCTTAAAATTGATCTCTCTGTCTCCACTCAGATACATTTCCCATTGTTACATTCTCCATATAGCTGAGTTACATTAAACACTGTTACATCACTCACTCAGCACACACACACACACACACACACACACACACACACATGACACACACACACTCATTACTCACTGCTATTAACATAGTTTCTCCACATCTCTACTTCAGCACATACCCACACACATTCATTCTTAATCCTCTGCAAAGCTCTTTTTACATTAGTTCTGTCCCTAGCTTTTTACTTTTTTTTTTCTGGCCATTCAGCTCATCCCTCACTCAGCACACACCACACACACACACACACACACACACACACACACACACTCCTCTCTTCCCTTCTACATTGCTGCTGCTTCTTTCTTAGCCAAACTCTGGACAATTATTTTCAGGGCATTACCAGTTCTCATAACACAAGATAAGTCATGTAGTACTTCTTAGGGTACTTAGGTAAGGTCATATAAAGCCTGGCCGGTGAGTAACTGCTTAGCTTTACACATAACTCTTTCTCCAGACAGAGAATCACATTGAAGTTCAGGACTTAACAATGACAGTAACAAGTTGAAGCTTTCGCAGTCAGGATACATGAAGAGAGAGAACTTCCTCAGGGAGCTATGTCTCAAAGTCAACAGCCTGACCTTGATCAGCAATAAACAACACCTGGGAATTAGTCTTTGCCTATTCTCTATAGGGACAAAGAGCTTTGAATTTGTTATAATGTCTTTACAAAATGTTTAAAAGGCTATCTTTGAGACTGAGAATTCTGTTACTTTCCTGTGTCAGTAAAAAAAGAACATTCTGGCATTATTTCTAGACATCAGAATTATATAGATTAAACAGAAACCATCTTTCTGGCTATGCACAACTATAAGTGTGCCCAAGGATGAAATATTTTCATGAGATAAACACACAAGCTGTGGGAAAACATCCAAAGCAGTTCTTATAAAAGAAATGCAGTAGCACATGAGAAAAATTACAGACAGAAAGAACAGGTAAATAACAGTCACTCCACAGTTTTGTCAAATGGAGGGATGTTCCCAGCAGGGAGTTTATTCATCTAGTAAGTCAACTTGTGAAACACTACTTGTCACCTGCTGTATACCTCCAGGGCCCTCAAAATATTACAAAATTTATTTAAAAGAAAAAGTTATAATAAATTTAGTTTGATGACAAGTAATAACAAGACCATCCTTACCTTTTAGTCATAGAGAATTATAACTGTGTCATTTGTTCTGAGGAACATATGTACATGTGTTTCAGCCACTAATGCCACAGAAGTGCTTGGATGATATATTTCTGACTAATGTTTAGAATGTCAGGTGGAATTCTCTTTCTAACATCTAAGGCCAGGGCACTTCTCAGATCTTTGGTTATAGATTCTTTTCATTATATTAACTCTGCATATTAACAGAATAGCAGAAACCTGATAAAACACGGCTTATAAGGAAAAGTAAGTTTAAAGCTTATAAACTTCAGTAAGAGCAACTGGAACTGTCCTTCATGACCTCTTTGCCATCTGCAGAATTTATTGTGAGACACAGGAGTAGGAAAATGTAGGCTTCATTTGAAAAAAGCATTGTCATTTCCTCAGAAATGCTTATAAACACTCCCAGAACATACATTAAAAAGTCTCCCATGGTTGTTGCACAAATTCTGGTTTTAATAAATGAAACTCAGAGCCAGATATGAGGAAAGGCCAGAATATCAAAAAGAGGATACACCGCAGTCTAATCTTACGCAGTTATCTTCCATCTTCCTCAACGTGGCTCCTTGTTGCTTCTACTGCATCATTTGTCTTTTTATGCCTGTCTTAAATACCTTCTTCACCCACTTGTTTCACATCCAGGTTTAAATTAAAGGTGTCAGCCTTGAACTCACAGAAAGATCTCTGACTCTGGAGTTATGGGATTAAAGGCATGGCACCACCACTGCCTGCCTAGAAGCCTGAAACTTGTTCTGCAAACCAAGCTGGCCTCAAACTCAGGTCTGCTGGGATTAAAGGCATAGGTCACCACTCCCAGGTCTTTCCTCTGCTAGGATTAAAGGTATAAATTACCACTCTCTGTTCCTCCTGCATTGACTGTGGGTTGATCTCTATATTCTAGACTGGTTTTATTAAATATATAAGATATTATCACACATGGCAATATGTGTTTACACCCCCAGAGCTTGGAAGAAGAGACAAAAAGATCCCTGTGAGTCGCTGGCTAGTCACCCTAACTGAAATCAAGAGTTCTAAGCTCATGAGAGAGATCCTGTCAAGAAGAAGAAGCAGAAGTAGAAGGAGGAGGAGGAAGGAAGGAAAGAAGGAAGAAGAAGGAGAGAGAGAGAGAAAGTTGGATGATATGGTAGTTTGAATGCAACTGGCTTTGATAAGCTCATATAGAGTGGTATCGTTAGGAGGTGTGGGTTTGTTGGAGTAGGTATGGCTTACTGGAGGAAGTGTGTCACTGTGAAGGGGGCTTTGAGGTTTCATTTAAACCCAAGCCACACCCAGAATCTCAGTTCACTTCCTGTCACTTGCAGATTAAGTTGTAGCTTCTTCTTCACTCTTAGCTCCTTCTCCAGCATGTCTGCCTACATGCTGCCATGTCCTGCCATTAGTCCATAATAATGGACTAAACCTCTGAAACTGTAACACTCAATTAAAATGTTTTCCTTTATAAGAGTATGCTGTGGTCATGGTATCTCTCACAGCAATAGAAATCCTAACTAAGACAGATGGTAAAATGAGGAAAGACATGAAAAGTTGACCTTTGGCTCCCACACACTCACATATTTGCACACAAATAAAATAATAAGTGTAAAAACTAGACTTCTTTCAACCCATTCCTATCTCAGTTGACAAGGTGATAAAGGATTAATATCACCATGCATCGTAAATTAGAAAGAAATTGTATAAATAAAACATAAATTCCTGTAACCAAACCACAAATTGATTTTAGGTTTTGTTCGCCATAAATCAAACAAAACAAGAGAAACTACAATGACTCCTACTAAATCTGTATACATGTACTTGAGTCCTAGGTAATAAGATATTGACTGAATATATATAGTTGCTAAGTAACAAAAGAAAGGCAATCCCATATCACCTTAAAGATTCTCAATATTGGATAAATGCCAGTAGTTTTAAAAATAAAAGGTGTTTAATGCTTTAGGGTAATTACCTTTTGGTTCCTTTCTCTTAAGATTTATTTTTGTTTTTATTTGTGTGTTTGTGTGTAGGTATGTCCATATGTGCATAGTGCCCAAGGAATCCAGAGACTTTAGGGCATGGGACCCTAGAAGCTGTAATTACAGGTGTTTGTGAGCTGCCTGACATGGGGGCTAGAAACTAAATTTGAGTCCTCTGCAAGAACAGCAAACATTCTTAAGCACTGAACCATCTCTCTAGCCCCTAATTTCTAGTTTTTGAATTTTATTATAATTAGAATATTAACTTTTCTCCTTTTCTGCTACTTCTTGCTCAATATGAAACTTTTGTTACATTAATCTTTCTTACATGAAAACTCACAAGTATACACCCCAACACCCATGTATATACATACACATATATACACATGCATACATATGTATACATACTCACATTAGAGGTGTTTTATCTTATGAAAATTTTGTCTTAGCTTTGGAAGAATTTTAAGAACAACTGGTAAAAACCACTTAATTAGCTTTGTCTTAATAATTACATAAATATTTTTTATTACAGCATTCAAAACTATTTTTAAATATTAAATTTGATTTAAAAAGATTTGGTGTTTTTGTTTGTCTGGGTTGACAAGATGGCTCAGTGGGTAAAAGTGGTTTTCATGTAAGTCTAATGACCTGAGTTCAATCTATGAAATTCACACGGTGAAAGGAATGAACTGACTTCTGCTATAGTTGTCCTCTGACCTCTGAGTGTGACCTGTGGCATATGCTTATGCACACACACACACACATACACACACACACACACACCTAATAATTTTTTTTCTCATTTTTGTTGCCTGCAGAATCTCTGGACTTAAAACTTTTGTGCCACAAGACTCAGCTGCATTGTTAACCTCAGACACATTCCAACACCATACTTAGAACAAGGCCTCTTTGATTCAACACTCTCTTAACTAAATTCCTTACCTGTTTAGGGGCGTATATTTATACTGTCTCTTTAAAAACCATAAATCTCACAAAGACATGTTTCACATTAGAAACAAAAAATGTGTTTGGAAAAGCCACCCCTTAAGGAAAGATTATAATATGTACATGCTCATGTTGGCCCAAACTTATCTAGGGACAGTGTTGTGTCTCCTGGTAAATAACAGCACAGATACCTTTGGTGCTCCCTGGGCTGTGTAGACCTTGGTCAAACAAATGAACCATTAACATATCTACAGGAGAGAACAAAGAACTCTGCATGAGGGGAGAGAAGCTGCTTTTAACACCTTTGTTTGTTTTTTACAGAATGCTATGTCAAATAAGACTCCATCCTGGAGAAAAATGCACTTGAACATTTTGTTTTTATTTCCTTGTGGTTTTAATCTTTGGCTTTATGGGAGGTTAGATTTTTTGTTTGTTTATGCATTATGATTTTTAATGGAGGGGAAAAGTATGTTTGTTTTCCAGGACCATGTTTTCACTCTACAATGAAACAAAGGACTGAAAGACTGGCTTGGCTGGCTTGATTTAAAATGTCTGCTGAGTGCCATGCTCTGCTGGACATGTCTCTCCTTGTCTTCACCTAGAAATTTAGGACACAACTGCTATCTGAAGTTCAGAGTTTGTCTACTCTCATCCTCATTGTCTTGGCATAGCATGAATATTTTAGGGGTAGTTAGCTTAGACATACAGAGCAAGGTTTTCTTCAGTGCCCAGACTACTCCTCTAGAATGGCAAGTGATGCCCTTTTATGAAATAGCTTAACTCTTTCCTGCTCCTGGTGAACTGCAGAAATAAAACATGTTGCACTTAAACCAAATATATATTGAACATCTCTGTCTCACCTGTCCACTGAAAGGCAGCACAATGATCAATAGCAACCTCTCAATTTTCAAATCTGTGGTCAGCACCTCTTCCGTCTACACCTTCCCCAGTCTTCTGCATTGATTTATCTTCTCCATGATAGTAGTCTATAAAACTTCTCTGCCCTGTCAATCATTCTTTCTCCTGATGTCACTAGGCAACAGCATTCCCAGGGGTCTGCATTCCTTACACCACCTAAATTCTTCCTTCCCTAAAGGACATTCCTTCCAGAAAATGCCAACTGCCTCCTTTGTGCAGATGACTCTGAGACCTTGACTAAGGTGGCCAGCCTCCTCCTAGTGCTCCAAGTCCATTTTACCATCTGTCTGTGAGTCCCTGTTCCTAATGTCCTAGCCAACCACAAAGATTCAACTTTCCCCACATTCTTCCACAACACAGGAGAAATGAATCTCTGATACTTTCTTAGGTAGGATAAATTCTGATTTTGTAAAATTTCATAAAACATAATTGAATTTTTACATTTTAGCTGAGTATTAGCTTGTAATTCTGTAGTGTTTCATTTTTACCATAATAGATCTGGGGTCATCAAGCTTGGCTTCATGTGACTTTATGCAATGAAACATTTTACCAGCCCCTAATGTATGTTTTCTGTGAGTGATAAACCACAGCCCATCATTTTATTTCTATAAGAAGTCTTGGAGGTGGTCATCCAGTTAAGATACAGCTGTTATGATACAGGGCAGGGTACCTTCTATGCCCTAGACTTAATAGATGCTTCTTTCTTTTGAGGGTTAGGGTTAGGGTTAGGGTTAGGGTGAACTGAGTGAGATGCAGAACTGTTTCAACTGAGGAATCTAAAGTTAAAGTAAAGGAGGGAATCTGCGTCTCTGACAACCCATCAAGGAGAGGAGAATAACTTAGTCATTTTAAACCAAAGACTTTTTTCATTCTCACTTCAACAATAGCTAAATTATTGTGCAATTGCAAAGCTTTATAATGTATAACTGCTTTTATAAAACCCCAGGTAGAAAATTTCTGAAACTATGCTTCTCAAATGTAATACTTTGTTGTAACCAATACAGTGCTGTTTAAGACAATTTGATGAATATGTGGCTTTGCTGTTAATACTGAAGATAGGCAGGCGGAGACTGCTCAGAAGGTGAAAACTTCTGCTGAACAAACCTGGGGATCTGACTTAAAACCCAAAACCCAATTTAAAAGCAGTGGTGTACTCTGTAATTTTAGCATTCCTGCAGCAAGATGGAAAACAGAAACAGGAAACTCAGCACATGAGTTTGCAGCTCTCAGCAAAAGCAGTAAGGCTGAAACAAGAGAGACCATGCTGTCTCAACAAGGTGGAAGAGGGGATGGGTCTAGAGATGTCCTTTGACCTCTATGTGTACAGCTTGGCATCTGGGTACCCACACTTACATACATGCATGCAGGCAGAGAGACAAACAGACAGATACTCACACACACATAAACACATATATACAATAATAATAATAATAAATTTCAGACATTAAGAGTGTTAAAAAGTATTTACATGGAAAAAGTTCTATCACTTTTTATAGATACCTAAAAGTTTGTTTTTCACCCAAATTATTACAAAATATTCAGAGTCCTGAAAAGCAAGTTTATATACCTTTATTATGAGACATACAAAATTCAAACATCTCTAAAATAATGTAATACAACACATTTGTTTCAAGCTTCAGTAAACTATAGCATTCACAAAAATAAACTAGGGGTATAGTTCTTAAGAGAAAATTATTAGATGATTATATTTACTATTAAAAATTTTGCTTCATATAATGTGGTTTATTAATCCTCAATTCTTATAACTTACTGCATGATGCATTGCTAATCAGAGTTCTTTATGAGTCATACATTTATTTTGACATTTCAAGTGGACTAATTTTTTACAGCTGAGTTTTTTTTTTTTTTTTTTAAAATGTATTTTCAAGATTTTTTTTCTCAAAAACAGTGGTTGACATGTTTTGGTTGAAGAGCTGAAGAGAACTGATAGCATGTTACTGGTATCTCTTGATTTACAGTAAAGGGAAGACTATACAAGATTAAGAGTGACTCACAAGAAACATAAAGGGACCCCATCTTTTGATAAAGCAACTAAAACCTGCCCAGTGAGGGGGAATTAGCCTTGCCCAGAAAGACTTGCCCTGATTGGCCATCCAATGCCAAGTGCTCAGTACGGAAATCATACATACAAGCAACACTAAACATACATAGCAGGCTGTATTTAATAAAATATGGTGTTGGGGAGTGACAGAAGAAATCACAGTACTTAAAAGATGAAATTTAAAAGCAAGCTCCCAGCTCTAGAGGGCGCTCAAGAGTCTCCACCCACATTCACATTCTTTCCCTCTAAGCAAAACAGTCACTGATTCAAGCCAAGGCCAAAGGTGTTGTGTGAGCCTTTGGTGTGGAAAATATCCAGTAGATGGGAGGAGTCCACTCAAGACACAACTTAAAGTATCTCTGCTTTGGGCATCATCCTATCGAAAGTTTACCTCTTTTATAATTCTTTCTTCTTTTGGATTGCTGTTATTTCTTCTTCTATGGACAGAACTCACTCTGCTTGACATTATATGCACCACATCTTTTCAGAAGACAGCATGGGAACTGTGGTGAGAACCAGGGAAAGAAACGTGAAGGGGGAAGCTGGCTTTACCTCTAGTTCAGGCAGCAGACTTGGATGTGGGGTAGTCCACTCCCCTAAAGTAAATACTAAGGAGTTGAGGCCCCCTATATACTAAGATAAGGTTACTTTTAATCCTTATTGTCTTCTCTGTCCAATTCAATCAAAAGCTTGAGGTGGGATCAGCTAACTGGGACAAATACTTGGGATCTTAGCCATCTTGTCTCTACTTAGGTGAAGTAGAGGATTCTCTGATACTACCTCATTAACTCAGGTCTCTTACATCTACTCACCCAGATAGCACAGGAGGGTTACAGTGCCTACAACTTTGCTTTCCCAGGATTTCATAACTGCTGAAGAGAGGCATCGTGGTAAAGAGCTCACTCTTTTCTTAGGATTATACACTGGGGCCTGACATTAGAATTTGGAGTCAATTTTACCCTAAAAATTAATAGCAAACAATCAAGATTTTGGCTACCAACCAGCCAGCTACCTCTTGATCATAGCCCACTTTGTGAACCGTCTACTGCTCTTCACTCATCCATGAGGGCTACTGGTCCATGTGAGAGTAGTGAACAGCAGAGACTGTCCCTTACTAGATGTCTCCATGTTACTGGCCCCAAAGTACAGCACTCACTGCCTCCATAACAGTCACACAACAAGAGAAGTGGTGGGGGCACTGTGCTTATTCCTCTGGAGGATTTATAATAGGAATAAGACATCATTTCAATCAACATCTTGTCATGCCTCTTTGTTGATAGTGTGTTCTCCATGGTTGCCATTAAACCATAACAAAGGAGAAGGTTACATTTCTATGCAACTGGTACTGCACCGTTGCCTTGTCCTTTGGGCTTTCATTTACCCTGCCACTTCCATTAGTGTGTGGACAGTAGCATAGCTTGGATTACCAAAATCCAGAAATATGATGACTTTCAATACATTTCAGAAAAGACATAGTTAGAACATATATGGTTCTCTGCTTAACCAGGGAATCTCAATAGTCAATTTATTATGACTAGAAAACAAGTCAATTTTCACCTTCTGATGAATAACCTGTGTAAGATTTCACCACCAGCAACATACAGTAATAATGGAGTAACATTTAGATAGTTTTCTTATATAGCTTAGAACTGCCTGTCAATGGAATGGTACTGCCCCAGGTAGGGCTGGACTCTTCTACATAAATTAATAATGAAGCTAATTCCTCACAGACAGACATGCCCATAGGCCAATCCAATCTAGGCAACACTTTGACAGCCACGTATCAGGTGATCTTAAAGTATGGTAAGTTGATAGTCAAAGATAAACAGAACAGAAACATCAAATATATTTGACATTTTTGTGGGTAAAAATCGTATATACTTTTGACACGAACAGGTTCTAAATTCTTAGAACACTGCGTATATTAACACTGTAGTTGTTTTCTTCTTCTTCTTCTTCTTCTTCTTCTTCTTCTTCTTCTTCTTCTTCTTCTTCTTCTTCTTCTTTTTCTTCTTCTTCTTCTTTCAGTATAACAGCTCTATGCATGCACCAGATAATGGAGATGTTGAGGGATACTTCCTAGCCATGAGTCAGAGAGTATAATGTCAGATAACCTAAAACTCCATAAATTGACTGAGCACAAAACAAATATGAATTCCTCTCTGCTACCCACAATACACAAGTAGCTAGTATAATGCACCATAAATTTTGTTCATGAGGGGATAATGTCCCATCTAAGATTTAATTCAAGTAACTTACACAACATATTAAACTTGTCCACATCCTGGGTTTTAGCAGCCTGTTGGGCTAGTGTTAACACAATAGTATCTAATGAGTTCTCTCAAAATAGATCAAAGAGCAGCCAGAAAGAGTCATTCTGCTTCAACCAATTAATTATGTGCCAACAACTGAATGTCTTCTCTTTGAGAAAGGCTTAAAGAAATTCAGAAACAGTTTCTACTGTTTTCTTAATGTACATACAAGTTACATTCCATCATCCTTCAATAAAAATTTATAATCATCTAAAAAGAAGCTAATAAGGCAAGATACAGGGAATTGTAAGCAAAGCAGGTCCCAAGCCCTTTGCTCTTCAAACCAGGTCATAACTGTTAAGCTTTCTTCTCTAGAAGTATGAGTCATTAATATTGATAGAATTGACATAAACATATTTAATGAGTGAGACGCTAAATGAATCCTTGCCTGGCCTGTAGGTAGTGCTATCATTAAAAATAGTAATGCAGGGCTGAATGGTATCTCAGAAATTAAGGGTACTGCCCCCCCTTCCAGACTATCAGGGTTCAGTTATAGCACCCACATGGCAGTTTACAATCTTCTATAAATATAATTCCTTAAGTTCCAGGGAATCCAGGCATGCATGTAATATATATATATATATATATATATATATATATATATATATGCAAAACATTCACACACATAAAATAAATCTTTAAACAGCAAACATTATTAATCCAAAGACTTGCCTACTCAAAACAAAGTATAAAGAAATACTGCATAGCTCCATATCCAAAAGAACAACTTCTCCCTACACATGCACATATGACTGCCATGCTATGAATATGTCCAGTATTAGTCTGTGCATTCACAGCTTGATGTTCTGGGTGGTGCTATTGGGAAACAGTGGAAGGTCAAAAAGTGGAGCTTCATAGGTGATCCCTAGGTCATTGGCATATGCCAATGAAGCCTCGTCTCTTCTTCCTATCTAGCTCTGCTTCTTGGACCATGATAAAATTAGTTAGCTCTACTACATTCTCCCGCCATCATGTGCTCCTCATGCGAGAAACCCAATACCGCAGAGTTAGTAATTCCTAGACTGGAATCTTCCTAACCATAAGCCGAAATAGACCTTTTTTTATGTTATCTGTTCAAATACTTTGTTATAGAGACAGAATGTTAACTAGTATTGTAGTTAAAATCTGTTTTAAAACTTTCCAATAGTTCATGAGAAGTACATGAGTGAGATTTAATAAAATCTGGTAGAAAATTACCATGGAAAAAAAACAAGATCCATACAATTTGTATAGGTCTTGGATTTCAAATATTAGAGATAAGAAAGACAGAGGAGAGTGGCATTGTGTTTTGTTGTTGTTGTTGTTGTTGTTAATCTGAAATAAACATTTTAATATATTTATTTATAAATGAATAACATTTATTTGTTTGACTATCTTAAAACTAGAGGCATTTCAGGCAGTGTACTTAATTATACTAAAGTCCTCATGTTCATACCCTGTGAGATCTCCATCATGTCATATGAGCTATAGAGAATGAATAGAAGAGCCTTATATGGTTTATCTTCAATTTCTGATTTTCTATGACCTTGAGTATTTTTATTGTTATAACTAAAAGCCTCATCAGTTTTCATGTCTGAGCAGAGAGTCATACCCAGTTTTCTAAATTTTCTTAGCTAAATGTTATAGTGTTTTCCCATGTTGGTACAATAAAAACAATCCAGACTCTAGTAAAATAAATCTACAGATCCAATTTATCTCATGCCACACCAGCTCTCTCCATTGCATCTGCAGGACCACTCCTCACTAGCTGATATGAATATCTACCCTAGAAGAAAAGAAGCCTTCACTTTGTACCAGAGTCTATCACAAATGATTGTCAAGGAGCACTTGATATCAGTGAGCCTCTGATGAGGGTAATATCTGTATGCCATGAACTGGAGGATCCATACAAGTAGCCTACCAAAAACGAATTAAAAACACTCAAAGCCTAATATAAATTTTGTGTTAAAAAATACCCATCCTTTATGGAGTTTGTGTCCTTATCTCCAAAGAAATTTTATAAATTTATTTTAGCCAAATAGACCCTACAATTACATACAGATAATTCTAGCCTTGTACAGCAAACAATGATCAATGCAAAAAACCAAAACATTTCCCTCTGTACATTTTAACAACTATGTGTTTACTGAAAGAGATCCATCATTCAGGCATGCATCTGGAGACAGGAAGATAAATAGTAATGTGTGGCTGTGAAGGACTGAGTGTTTCTTCTAAAGCCCAGGTTGAAACTGAATCCTCATTGTAGCAATGCTAAGAGGGGGACTTTAAGAGATTATGAGGTCATCAGGGAGTATACTCATGAATAAATTAAAACCATTAGCTGGGAGTAATAGGAATGGGTTTCTGATAAAAGAGTAGTGTGACCCAATTTTCTACATGTCACCAGCATTCCTTTTCACTGAAGGCTGTTCTTCACTATGCTGTGACCCAGCAGGAAGGCTTTTGTGGCATACCTGTTCCATGTCCTTGTGATTCACTATCTTCAAAGCTGTAAGAAACAGATCTTTGCTCTTTATAAATTACCCAGTCTATGAGTATTCTGCTCTCAAAAGAAAAAAGTATCTGTATCTGTCAAATCAAAAATGTCTTACTTTTTTCTTTGACTTCCTTCTGTTATTTATTTGATGTCATTCAATAATTTATTTTCTATGGCCACATCACCTTTGACTGGCAAACTTTCCATTATACTTGTTAGCTGAAAAGGTTGAAACTTTATTTTAAAATAATAAAATGTTTTAAATATGCCATCTGAATTTTTGAATCTATACTGATATCTTCCTTATTTTTATAAATTTTCTTTGTTGTAAAGAATTTACCCTATAATTTGAATTAAGAGTCACTAAAAATGTCATAAAACAATTAGTTGTCCTCTTTAATACTGAGCCTGGGGGTAAGAATAAACTGTCAGCCATGGGATGGAATAGAGAGTCTCAATTGTGAGTAATGTCTGGGTGGTCAAGCTCATTTTCTTAAATTACGGCTCTTAGCTTCATAAGAGAAAACATATTCCCTTGACATGCAATTTAAGCATTACATCTTTGCTCATCAAAGGCTATTTGTTTAATGCTTAGAATAAAGCAAGCAGGGAATTGCTTTCACTTTAAATAACTGTCCCACACAGTCCTGACTTGTTAACTCAGTTACTGAAAGCCACAGGTCTGAGCTATTAACAATTAACTAAGGTAAGCTGGGTTTGTGACAAGTGATAAGAATGACCTTGTTTAATAATCCAGTTCACAGATGAGCAATGAAGTCAAAGCAGCTGTAAGCCTCCAATTAACCCCCAATGTGCACACAGACAATGAGAGTCTTCATCAACTTTATTCTAATATTTACAGACAGTCTTACCATTTGATGGAAGTCTGGTTGTAAGGAAGTTTCATTAGTGTGCTTGGATTTATAAAATGGCATCTTTTGAAGTGCTTCCTTCTAAGGGATGGGAGGATTCTTTGAAATTTCAGGAACACCGTTACCAATTTCAAATCATATCTATAAGATTTGGTCTTTAAATGATTTTTTTTACATCCCCAAATCATTTTCATTGAATTCCACAGTAAGTATTCACTTGATCATTTCTAACAACCTATGACACCCATTCTTACTAACATTGAAGTAGGATAAAAATCATAGTACAGTAGTTTTGCAAAATGAACTATCTACACTGATGTTTTCTTTTCTCCTAATTTCTTTTCTTTAGGTCTGGGTTCCATAATCATTCATATATAAATCACTTAGGTACTTAGTTCTATAGTACAAAAATTTAACTGCCAAAAATAAACATAAATGGAAGAATTTATGTCCATGAACCAGGAGATATATGGATGGTGCTTATGAAGGGCTCACAGGCAGATAGATAGGTACACAGAAATCATGTTAGTACTCAGTAAGTCCTTAAAACACTTCCAGAATTAGTTTTCTGTATTATAAGATTCTCCAAAATACTTAGGATGTATAGAGTACATCCTTTGTCCTTCACATGGGTGGACTGAGTAAGGGGATTCCCACACTTACTATCAGTGGAGCTGTGTTTTGATGAGTTGCTCCCTATATCCCAGACACACAGTTCAGAGGATAATGAACTGTAGACTTACATTTGAGAACAATCAATATTTTAGCAGTAATTAAGCTTGTAAGACAAAACTTGAAAGAAATTGACCTTGGACATAAGGAGGGGGAGGAAGTGAATTTGTAAAGGAATGTCACAGGACAGGCAGAGTTTTATATTTAGACCATTGTAGATAACATTGACTTGTAATTTTTAAATTAGGAGACAAGAGATCTTACAGTTCAACTACCTCCCTTCATAGCAGAGCAATTAAGCACTAAGAACTGAGATGACTTATTTAAAGCCTCACAGCTTGTTTCCTGTCACTCATCAAAACAAAGAGAAAATATGTTTAAGACAAGGTTTCTTGTCTTAAAAGCAGCAATTTCTGCTCATGGGACATTAAAGAATGTTAAAAATAATTTCTTAATATAGACAAAGAAGGAACTCTCTTGGACCCCTTCCTCCCTGTGATTTTTCTTAATGAGAAAGGAACTTTCTGAGTTGACAAAGAACCCTTGCTGGAAGCAGACACAAGAGCATGTTCCATGAAAAGAAGAAAATGAAAGAGGGGACCTCAGTGGCTCAGACTTTTGTGATTTCTTCACACCCTTTGCTTGGGAATGTTTTATGAAGAAAGGAAAGAGAGTTCATTTACTTTCTCTGACTCCTGAACAGTCCTGGCCATCTTAAAAGACAGGGATGTTTCTCTGTGAAAGTGAGGGAGTGTTGTACACTGTTTCTATATGCTAGGTAGCAAGGGCCAGACAGATGGCTCAGAGGTTAAGAGCACTGGATGTCCTTCCAAAGGACCCATAGTCAGTTCCTAGCACCCATGTGGCACCTCACAATTGTCTGTAACCCCAGTTCCAAGGAATCTAAAATCATTTTCTATCCTCCATAGGCAAAGGCACACATGCAGTGCAGACATACACACAAGCAGAATGCTCAATAATCTTCTAAAAAGTAAGTTTGGAAAATGTTATAAAACAAACAAACCAGAAAACATCCACAATTTATTATTTTAATGAATAAAAAGTTGTTAAAGTTCTTCATTCTTAGCTCACAGCTAACATTGTTTGCTCATATAGAACAGGCCAGTGCGTCTTTGATTACTGCACAACTGTACCTTTGGTCTGTTCTCATCTGCCACCTAATTAAATGTAAATATTATTTCAAATTATAAGGCAATGGCCTAGGTGTCTCTACATATATACTACTTTGGTCAGGTGCCACAGCGATAATTGAATAAAAACCCTTGTAGAAGGGGAAGAATCCAAATATTTCCCTCCAGGTCTTATCAAGAGGCCAAAGTGAGATAATTTATGTCAGCACCATTTGCAAACAACAGTACAGTGTTAAATGGTATGGATTACCAGCAGTGCTATAATTATTAACATGACATTGCACCAAACATGATTATTATAAGAAGAATCAACAGCTGGAGAGGTGGATCAGTGGGATAAATATTTATTGGGCAAGCATGAGGATCTAAGTTTGTATTTCTAGGACCTATGTACAAAGCTCGATATAGTGGTACATATTAATAATCCCAGTGCTGTCCCAGATGTGTAAAGATGGCAGTGGGTACTAGGGACTTACTGGCCAACCAGTAAACTCCAGGTCCGGTAAGAGATATCTGGTCTCAAAAGATGGTAAGAGTCTTAGGGTCAATGCTGACATTCACAAGACTCTCTCTCTATATATATATATCTTTCTTCTTCTTCTTCTTCTTCTTCTTCTTCTTCTTCTTCTTCTTCTTCTTCTTCTTCTTCTTCTTCCCCCTTCCTCATTCTCTTCATCTCTCCTCTTCTTTCTTTCTCTATTTCAAGTATGCTTATGCACACACACACACACACACACACACACACACACACACACACACCACAGAGCAAAAAGCTGAATTATAAAGAACCAAAACATTGACAAGAACAATGAGGCAACAATTCAGTAATTATTCAAAGTATCAGATCAAGCATAAAATTCCTATGAATTTTCAAAAGAAATGCAGGTACAGATGAGTACAGAGAAAAGTATGGGTTAGCACCCTTCGAAAGTAATGCAAGAAGCAACTGCTAAAGTAATTTTAAATAAGATGATAGGCATGGAATCCTAGTCTGGCAGAGAATGCAGCATAAGTAAGTTCATAGTGGCAACACCAACGTGCCAGCAGTCATAAGCAAAGGATGATAAGTCTACTACTAGATAGAACAAAGTGAACTTTAATCCAAGGGTGAGTAATCTATATTAAATTCCCCATAAATGTTTCCACATGTAATTCATCCACGTGCGTCTCAACTTTATTACACAAATACTCGTTATATCATATGTTCATCAAACACCTGAAAGCAGCTGCTCGTGAGAGAAGTGGCTTATTCATGCTCTTAGGTCCAGAGTCCAGTCTATCATGGCAGGGAAAGAATGGGATTGAAACAATGGATCAGTCCCTAGGAGGAGGAATTGTGGCACATCTTGTTCACACTGTGGAGGATACAGAATCAGAGAAAGGACTGGAATCTGGCTAGGTATCAGTCTTCAAACCCTGTCCCAGTGACCAATGCTTCCCATCCCAAAGCCCTTACATTCTTTCAAAATAGCACCTCTATCTTAGGACCAAGTATCAAACATACAGGGTGCAGGGGGCATTTGGCATTCCAAATCTAACACTTTCTCATGACTTCTCCAGTCTACTCTCTCCCTGGAATCCCAAGTAGATACCAAAATATCTATTTTATATATGTACACAATAATTGATTGAACAAAACTTAGATCCATGTAAACATAAATCCTTGCTTCCTCACACAGAGCATGTGAGCACTCTGGTTCTCTCTCATCTCAGTAAATAGCACCATTGCACTCTTATCCACTTGGATACACTTGGATACTTGAAAACACTCTTTGGTTCATGTCTAAAATCCAATAATCACAAAGTCCAGAAACCCTTTCACTGAAATTGTTCCTATAACCACAGATTTTTTTTTCCGTTTTTCCCCATTTCAGTTAAGAAACATTAGTTTCTTAAACAGTCTTCTTGATTCCACTGCTTACAACTAGCAGCCCGAGGGACACTTTTAATAATGAGACCTAATGTCACTCACTCTCTAGGTCTCCTGAAATCATATATGAAGAAACTTCAAATTCTCACCATAGCCTATGAATCATGAACTTGACCATGTTCCCTGGTATCTCACCTCAGCTGTGACTGTTTACTCCTGTCAAGTCCCAGTCTACAGCCACATAGATTCCCCTTGGATTCCTGAAGGACACCTGGTAACTCCATCCTCATTTACAGGCTTTTGCTTGCTATCCTTCCATTTGACTCACTCTTCTTAAAGCTACATATTCAAATACTTCCTTCAGGTCTTGTAAACAATAGTACCCTGCCTGATTCTCTGTCCATTACTGAGTTTTATTTCCCCTGTCTGTACTCACTGCTATAAGACTTTGTCCTTCATAAAATACATGTATTGTGTCATTTCCTCCAACTTTAACTCTATGTTGCATGTTGCCTGTTTTATTTATTGCTATGTTCTACGCATTAGTACCTGGAAATGATGGCTACTCTAGATATTTGCATATGACAAACATAATTAAATTTGCATAGAATTAGTTATTACATTTATTCAATAATGTTTGATACTTATGATTTATTTATAATATGGTCATTTAAGAGGCAGACATAGCTCTGAGACTTTTTCATCAACAGAATCAAATTATCCACGTGGTTGACTCATGGGTCTCTGTGTTCTAGAAATGACTTGTTTCCTACAGTGCACTTTTTAAGAGAATCCATTCTCTGCAGTTACATATGTGTAGGTTCAGAGCAAGTATATGTTCCTATGAACCCACATACCTGACTTAAGCTTAGTAGGATTCCCAGAGCAGTGGTCAGCCTACAGAACATAAGGTTTGATAAGATGTACTGAAGCAATCCTAAGAATCTCTTGACAGTTTAAAAAAAGGAAAGATTTGATGAAAGTCATCAGTTACCTGACATTTGTGAGAAGGGGAAGCTAGTATTTGTAAACTAAAAACAGAGAACCATGATTAAAACATACTTCTTTAGACACTGAAAGTCCTCAAGCAAACTTTCAGTAGAGTGTTGGAAAGAAAGAAGATGCCCCTATAGATGCAACTTCTCACTTTAGTTTCCCCTCAATTGCACATTGAGAAGAAAATCTATTGTTGCTTCAAGAGACTGAGATGGACACAATTTTCCTAAACCTGAGAGAATTATTACACCATCAATTCAATTTCATCCATAGTTCCTTGTGAACTCAACTGAGTTCTAGGGATGGCCTTTGGAGTTCACACAATTTTGCATTTACTCATAGGCTCTTGAGATACTTTACCTACTTCCTATTAGAAGCAAATTTTATTATATTTTTATAAGGAGAGTATAATAAAATATGATTGTAATAAATGATCTGACACATGTGTTTGAGTTGGAATCTGAAGGCCTACTTGCTGCCTGGAGCTGTTCAGAGGATTGGGGAGTGACACAGTGATTGAATACGCACAAAACTTTACACAGCAAAAATGCATAAAATTCACTATTGGTAACATTATAACCAACAAATAAAAACATTAAAATACATTTTTCCATTAATATTTTGATTTTCTATATTAAAAAATGTTCCAAACTCATGGTCACACATAAGGCCTGCTAAAGCTCAGTAGTTCAAAAACAAAATGAAAATATATACATATATGCATGAATTAACAAAGACTAAATTTAAAATATTATCATTATTAAATTATAATATTAAAATGTTTGTTCCTATCTGTAATGTTACCTAAATGGGTGGAGTAAAAAGAGCTCTTTTAAGTATAAATAATCAGAACTTAAAGAGATGGCTCAGCCCTGAAGAGGACTTGCTGCTGCTATAGAGGACCCTGACTTGGTTCCCAGCATCCACATCAAGAGGTTCACAACCACCTGTATCTCCAGCTCCAGGAAATCATATGCTTTGTATGGCCTCTGAAGGTACATACACACATGTTAAGGTACATATTCATAATTAATAATAAAATATAAATGAAAAATGTTCTGCTAAATCAACAGTGGTATTTCTAGAAGTAAGCATGGGTGAACAAATGACTATAAATTTCTTTTTATTATTATTATTATGAACAAAGAAGTCATGCTTTCTATCCCTGTACATCATTATTCAAGGTCCCTTCCCCCTCCCACCACATCAGGTCATTCTTTCTTCTCCACAACTCCCCATCCCCTCCCTGGGGAGGCAGCAGACAGTCCCATGGTCCCACTGACCCAATATTGCTTAGTTCAGTCTCCACTCCTGGCAGATCCAGTTTTGTCCCCCCTCCCTCAAGAGTGAGTCAGGTGTTCCTTTAGGTGGAGTGGGATCCGAAGAGTCAGTCCAGGGTGTTTCTGATCCCAAGCTGTTCAGTGGTTGTGATTTGCAGCTTGGGCATGCTTGACTTTTTTCTTGTTTGTTTGTTTAGAGACCACCAATGAGTGAGTACATCCCCTGCTTATCTTTCTGAGTTTGTGATACCTCACTCAGGAGAATATTCTCCAAGTTCAGCCATTTGCTGCAAATTTTAGGATATCATTTTTTTCTTACTGCTGAGTAGTACTCCATTGTGTAGATGTACCACACTTTGTTAATCCATTCTTCAGTTGAGGGACATCTAAGTTGTTTCCAGGTTCTTGCTATTACAAATAATGCTGCTATGAACATAGTTGAGCTAATGCCTTTGCAGTTTCTTTAAGTAAGTAGTTTGTAGAATAATTGGTGATGAAAGGTTGTTCTATTAGATTTTGGACATTTGTATTATAGAGGTTATAATTAAATTATGATGTATTGATTTATTCACTCAACTAGCCTTTATTATATTCCAAATACTTGAGAAGCAACACACACACACACACATATATGAACTCATGCATTTATTTGGACTTTGAAGCAAGTTAGAGATTCTCACTGAATTCTGTCAGGGACAATTTTAGTTTCTGTTTCTAAAACCAAACAGCACTATCAGGAGAATTAGTACCAGACATCAGCCCCCTCTTGGCTAATAACTACATTTGCCTTTCCTTGCAATGAGCTATTTGTGTTTATTTGTTTCCCTTGACTAAAACACATAACTCTACCTTTTTATTATAAAACCAACACTACACTTTGTATTCTGTCAATGGCAATAATTATTATATATAATTTTGTTCAGAATTTTTCTAAACACATGAATCCACTTAACCATATAGGCAATGAGTTTGTTTTTATGAAAACAAATCAACAATAAACTTTAAAGAGTGATGAAGAATGTGATAATTATCTAAGATTTCAGTCATTTTTACTTCTATTTATATATATTTTTAAATCATATCATAGATGGAAATATGCAAACAATCATGTCTACATAGAATCTAAATATATATTTTCCTTCTGAATAAATTTATTCTGGTTACCAGTGTCCTTGAACTTTTATTCTAGTACACTTGGGTTCATCATTGAAGACTTGGCTTTTCAATTTTGTGTTCACAGTGAATACATAACAGCTTAGATATCAGCAGTATATGAACCAACTATCCAAGGTCATACAAACAGCTGCCAAGTCAGAAAAGCAAATGTTATCAGAGTACATCAGGAAGTCGAGCAAAGGTAAGCTTATGTAAGAGGAGGCAGACGTCTTCAAATACTAGACCTTTCAAGTAAGGTCTAGATGAGATAAAGAAAGCACCCTTTCAGCACTTTTTGCTTAGAAGTCTGCTATGATCCTTCCTTTTCTTTACATCCAAAAGATGCACAACCTTTCACCTAAATGATCCCAGAAAGAAGTTCTGTGGGCTGCATGGAGAACTTTGAGGCTGGCTTTCCATATGGACAAAAAAGATGGCAAAGGATTGGCAGCTCTTTCCCACCGTCCCATTGTAACCCTATACATGTCTGTATCATGCTGTGAGATGGTTAATCACCACTGGTAACTTGACTGGCCTTAGAATTACCTAGGCGATTAAATCACTGTTCTTGGTAATGTCTATTTTCCATGTGTTTCCAGAGAATTACCCAATAAGAAAAGATTTACAGCCAGCCAGTAGTGGCATAAGCCTTTAATCCCTGTACTTGCTAGGGAGAGGCAGGCATATCTCTGTGAGTTGGAGGCTAGCCTGATCTACAGAGCTAGGTGAAGGACAGTCAGGGCTACACAAGGAAACCATCTCTTTAAACTCAAAAAACAAAAAAAGGAAAAGAAAATATTTACTAAGAAGTACCGTCTGATGACTGGATCCTCAGAATAATATAATTGGTGGTGGTGGGGGGGGAGAAGCATAGTGTTACCCCTGTTCTTTTTCCTGGCTGGTCATGACATCTATAACTTAACATAGATAGCTCTTCATTGTCACCCTTCCTCACCCTGGTATACTGGTACCTCTGAACTTCTAAGTTAGAAAACCTTTCTCTCATGATTCTATCAGGTGTTTGGTGGCAATGATGCAAAAGTATCCAGACTCCTGAACTCATTGTTAGCACACATACTACATTCTAGATTTTTGCTATACTAAAGACTGTGCCCACATTTTATGGTGAGACCAGCCTAAGAGATCTAGAAGGGAGGCAAGATTCCACTTGGCTACAACAAAGCATACATTTGTTCTTAGATTATTTTTTTAACTGCTCTGCCTGTTGGAGGGGAAATTGGATGACATTTTATTTATTTTAAGTTGTCTTTTTTATTTTTTTCAAGAATGACAAAAGAGAGAATGTTTTGAGAATAATCTTTTTTTAGAGGCTGATTTCTACCAGATGAAGCTTTTTCATATTTTTGAATAATTCCTTATACAAAGAGGTATTTATGTTTGAAATACAGCCACTATATATACTTATTCTCCACTCATTTCAGCATTTATCTATTCACTAGGCTAACCTGGTCATAAAAATTATCCTATAAAAAGCCCAATATTCCAAGCCCCAATGATAAGAATTAATTAATTCTTGTTTCTCTTAGTGAGAATCATTTTCCCTTTTCTAATTCTTCCAACTCTAAGGGTCATGTGAACATCTGATAGAAGAAAACATGAAGCTAAACTTTATGTCTTATATCTGTAAGGATCTTTCTTCCATTTTGGGACTTTGTTGATGCTATTTTTGAACTATGACCCTTCTTATTCATTGTTTTTATATTTTATTATTTTGAGCTGTATGCTATACATACAGAATACAGAAACACAGCATACAGAAACACATTCACTCTTGGACTCAAAAACACAGAAACAAAAACATAGTCCCAGACCTAAAAGTCTACACTGGATGTTATGGAAACTAAATTTTGTCCATTAACACTTGGACAAACCTCCAAAATACTGTATAATATGAATACAGAGTAACAAGACAGAGAGAGATTGCTTATGATTAGACAATATGGAGAACACTCATAAAGAGCATGAGTCTCAACTAAAGGATTTTAGCCAGAAGTTTTTCTGTCTTGTCCAGACCCCTCGGTTCAGACAAAGCTCTCCCACCCATGTTCCTACAGCTGCTTATAAAATAATTACTCAGAGACTTAAATAAATTACACACTGTCCTATGACTGAGGCTCATTATCAACTAGCTCTTAACTCCACCCAGGTCCATTAATCTATTGTATTGCTATGCCTTCTGTGACTTTACATGTGTTTGGACTTTCCAGCCTAGCTCTGAGGTTCAGACCCTCTCGTACGCCATTGCTGCTTAACCCCAAATAATCACACAAAAGCTTACATTAATTTCATGCTGATCAACCTATAATTCATGTATTGTCGCGCGCAGCCTCGCCAGCAAGGAACACGCAACACCAGATCCTTTTCTTTGCAGTTTATTCGGGCCTTTCAAATATCTTCTTGTCTCTCACTCACTCACTCTCACTCTCACTCTCAGACAGATGACGAACGACCTACTCACTCACTCTCTCACAAATGACGAATGACCCCGGGGGGAAGTCCACTCATGGCTAAATACCCTCTGGGCCTCCAATCCCGGTAAGCCATGTGGACATTGCCCATAGGTCCCGAGGCGCCGGAAGCAAGCCACCATTCTCGCCTACAGCCAATGAGGAGTTGTTTACTCCCGAGAGCACTCACCATCCCATCAGGAAGGTGGAAGGCGGAAACCAGCACCACCTTTAGGGCGTGGTACAACGCAGCTCCCTACAATGTATATTACTAGCTAGCTTTCATCTTAACACATCCCATTAATATGTTTAGCTATGTGGCTTAATACCTTTTCTCAGAGTAGCATCCTGGTGTCCTTTCCTCTGGGTCTGCTGGCATCTTTCCTGGTGTCTCTGTCTGACTCTTCCTCTTCCCAGAGTTTCTTAGTTTTGTAGCCCCGCCATGCTTTCTGTCTGCCTTCTAGCAAATCAGCATTTTATTAAACCAGTAGAAGAGAAAATATTTACAATGTACCGGAACGCAATCCCACAACAGTGTTCTATTACATCTTGCTTTCTGGGTGGCAGGCCGCACCATCTGTCTCTGTCTCTGCACTCCTTTATCTTTATCTCTGCTTGGATTTCCCACCTGCCTCTAAGCTGCCTTGCCATAGGCCAAAATAGCTTCTTGATTAACAAATGGTAATAAAGCATATCCACAGCATACAGAAACACATTCTACATTCCGAGGATGGCAAGGACATCTTTATGACATCAGAGTTTGGCATCCAAGGCAAGGAGCATGGATAAAGCATAAGAATTGAGTGGAGGCCTAGAAAGATGGCTTAGTAGTTAAGGAAGCATACTGTTATTGCAAAGGACTGGAGTTTGGTTCCTAATCCTGGGCAGCTCACAATTTCTCATAACTTCATCTCCAAGGGTTTAACATCCTTTTTCACCTGTGTTGGTACTACACTCATGCACCCAGAGCCACATGCAGACATATACATATGCACACAATTAATAAATATAGATAAATAAAATCAAAACAAATCACTGCAAAGCCACATTTTTTATGATATCATATTGAACTGGCTTGCCTGGAAAAAAGGTTGTGCTTTTCCCAGAGTCTAAAAGGGCATTCTGTAGGGGAATCTCAGGTTGCCCCAACTTTCTATATGCTTTATAAACTACAGAAAGCACCAACAGCAGGCAACTGAAAACTCAGTAGGCCATTTCCAGTTTCTGGGAAGAACTAGTTTAGTGGAGCCTTGAACTTTAGGACAAGGGAAGGGTAGAAAGCAGTTAAATTCGGAGAACGTTCTGAAGACAAATCTGAAAGGCTTATAAGTTAGCCTCTTTCAAAGTGCAGGAACAAGGCTAATTTAATTTCTAAACATCCAAGTAAACAGAGATTCAACTCTCTAAGGTAGTAAAAAAATCACAAATTATTAAAAAGAATGGGAAATAAGAGACAATCATGGGTTTAGTTCTGAATGGACATATTTTAAATATTGGGTATTTTCATAAACAGAATCATAATGAAATTGAAGTCTGGAGGTTAGATTGAAATAAAAGATAATAATGAGCTGAGAGGAAAGGGTGAGACATAGGAAGATGTTGTATGAGGTTTCTAGCCTGTAGACCTGCAGAGACACAGAGATACAGAGATACATACAGGTTTCTGGGCCAGACTTTCCAGTCTAGTCCAGAGGTTCAGACCCATGCTCAGCCCTGCTTAACCTCAAATAATCACACACAGGCTTATATTAATTTTATGCTGATTGACTTAGGGCCCAGGCATATTGCTATCTAACTCTTTACCCTTAAACTAACCTATCTCTCTTGTCTTGTTCAACCATGTGGCTCGGTACCTTTTCTCAGAGCAGCATTTCAGCTTCTTTCCTCTGCATCTCCTGGCATCTAGGGTGACTCTGCTGCATGTGTGCTCTGCTCTGAGATGTTCTCAGAGTTTTCTTAGTCTGGTAGCTCCACCCACACTTCCTGACTGCCTCTGGCCAATCAGCTTTTTATCAAACTAGTAGGTAGGACAATTATTTACAATGCAACATAATTCCACTACAGGAAGACAATAAGTTCAAAGCTTCTCCAGGTGGCAAGTGGCTTCTCTGTAATGCACTATCTGTAATGAGCTAACCATAAGATTGATTTATGAACAGTGAAATATGAACATGTACCACTTCTGAATTTCTAGTTAGAATCAAACAGAGGAGATTTGGTCTGCTGGCACAATTCCAGTCTTGCCTAAGAAGTTTTTGCTGCAACTGTAGCTTATAGAAATACTTCCTCTGTTCTGATTTCACTTTCAGTTGGGTCAATACCATGCCCCAACTGAAGACTAATCCTATAGAAATTAGATTAGAAAGTTTGGAGGCTTGCCATGAATTTCTGACCCCCATGATCCATAAGTGGCAATCTCCCAAGTGATGACTAACAGGACTGTGAATGTCATAATATAGTGCAGAAATCTGAGGAAGATCCAGAAGGACTGCAGGGTATTTCACACAGCCAAGTGTATCCAACCTTGCAAAAAGGTGTAAAAAAGTTTGTAATAGGAATAGTCAGAGTACTGATTAATAGTAAATAAGTGCTACAACTAAAATTACTAAAAAGAAATCACTAAAATTTTGCTATAGTTGTATAAAAGAAAAACACAGTAAGCCACACCTAATCCAATCTAAGAAGTGGTGAAATCTACATCAGGCTACAATTCAGGCTAGAGAACAAAGGAATGTTCCTTTCATGTTAGCAACAAAAGATGTAAGAAGATAAACTTCCAAGTAGAGTCCACAACAGTATAGTATGTTGGCTGTTGAGTGCTAAGCATACTCTGAGACTATCAACTCTCACTGAACAAAATACTTGTTCACTGGCTGACTATTCACTAATTTAATAGTCCAATAAACAGATATTGTGGATCTACTGCTGTTCAGATTCTGTCCAGGGCACTAAGAGTAGAACAATCCTCATGAAATATACACATGCTTGCAGTTTTATAACCTACTGACTATTTCCATTGCCATATATTCATTGTATCCAGTATTGGGTTTCATATAGAAAATATCCTTCATGACTATCATATATTTTGACCCTGCCTACTCCTTCCTTTTCTCTCTTGGTATTATACTTTCCATTTTCATATATAATATACACACATATAAAATATATAATATGGTTTATGAATCTATGAAGAAATCTCAGAGCCATAAATGAGATAAAACATGCAATAATTTGTTTCCTATTTATGACTTGTTTCATTTACTAAAATGATGTCAACCTTTCCCCCACAAATGACATAACTTCATTTTTCTTTATGAGTAAATAAAACTCCATTGTGTCTATCTCCCACATGTCTCCACTTCTTTTTTGGTTGGCTCATGGATTGGCTTTATAAATTCATTCTTATAAAAACTGCTGCAGCAAAGATGGCTGTGCAGGTATCACTGCAGTATGCTGCTTTGGGGTTTTGGGTGTACCCCAAAAGTGCTACAGCTGAATGACATCATAGCTTTATTCTTAGTTTTTCTGGTTTTTTTTTTAGAAACATCCATAAAGATTTTCATAGTGGCTGAACCAATTTACATCCCCACTGGAAATGTCTAAACTGGAACTCTAATGGTAATGAGAAGAGACAAGCAATATACAGAACAAGTACAAGCAGCACATAATATGTTAGAGGAATTAGTGCTGTGGAGAAATCAGAGCAGGCAATGATGAAACTGGGTTAAAGAGGAATTGCATTTGAAGAATATAAGACTTGCAGGTCTTATTGAGTAGAAGATGTTTAATCAAAGATTTGAAGCAGAAGATGCAGCACATAGAGTATTCTAATAAGGATTTTCTTTTCATGTGAATTTTGTCTTGTTATTTTAAGGTATTTTTTTATTTAGGTGAATTTTGCTGAATACATATTGGTGGCAAACATTATCATCTCATTCCTATGAGATAGAATGAAAGAAAACCATTCTGAGGTCATATGAGAAAGGCATGTCTATCATATAGACACTGTTGACTCTGTCCTGGGCTTTGGATGTTTAAATTGGATTGAGTTTAGAAAGTCTCAGATTAAGAGGAGGGGCATCTGAGGTTGTTCTCAAACTTGTGAGACAATATTAGATAGAAGCACTGTTGAAATGTCATGGGGGCTAGGAACTTGGCAAACTGGCAACCCAAATACTCATGGAAACGACAGCTAACCTACTTCTCAGGAATTTGCCTCTGGAGCCTTGAAGTAAAGTTCTCAATAGTAGTAGCTAAGCAGATAGACAACAGAGAGCTTTAGCTGCTGCCCCAGCATCTCTCTTCAGGAATTTGGATCTAGGACATCTTTGCAAGTGACAAAACAAGGATTTATTTATAAAATTTAGATTCATAAAGTTTTCGTAAAGGTGAAATAAAATATAAATATTTCATATGATTCAAGAAAAATGTCTTTGTCTTTCTTGGCATTCAGGTTTTAGTTCTAGCTCCTTTCAAAGCCTTACACAAGTCTGGGAGACCACTGTATTTTTTCAATGGTACTGTTTGGTTTATTACAATGCCATCTTTCTTTTATTTTCTAAAAGTATTTAGGATGTTTGCTTAACTTACAAATGAAAAGATATTTTAAAAAAAACGATTCAAGTCAACCATCTATAGGCAGAGTTTCTGGCCCTCTTGTCCACTGCTGTTCAGTCCCAAATAAATATACAAAGAATTATATTAATTATAAACTGTTTGGCCTATTGCTCAGAATTACTATTAACTAGCCCTTAATTAACTCATAATTTTCATATATGTTTAGCCACATGATTTGCTACCTTTTCTCAGTACAACATTCTCCTCTTACTCTTTCAGCATCTGCTCTGATTTGGCCCTCCCTCGTCCCAGAATTCTCCTAGTCTGGTCACCTTCCCTATACCTCCTGTCTGGCTATTGGCCAATCAGCATTTTATTAAACAAATTCAAGTGACAAATCTTTACAGTGTACAAGAGCATTATTCCACAGCAACCATGGACATTTTTTTTTCCTTTTTCTGCATTATTAGTGATTGATTGAAAGGGAAACTAAGAAAACCTAACATGATTTTTATTGCCTAATGGAAGGAGAAATTTAGAGCATTCTACATTATAAATAGTTTAGCCCACATGGTCAAATTTATACTTTAAGCATTTTAGAATAAGAAAATTCCAAACACAATTGCTGAAAGTTGATATCTAGTTTTTTTGCAAAGCTCATATGATAGCTCTTTGCTTCTCTGGCAGGTTAGGTAACTAATTTATAAACAGAAAAGTTTAATTTTACCTCATACTTTTAGGGACTTAATCCACCACCAAGAAGACCCAGCTCTTTTATCTCTGCTGGCATGTTAAGAGGCTATAGACACAGGACTAGATGGGAGAGCAATCTGGTTGCCCTGTAACCAAAAGCTGAAAATAAAAAAGAAAGGTCCAGAAACCCACAATCACCCTCAATGGTACAGCCTCGAGCCTCTAAAGGGATCATACTACACCCCACCTTGTAAAAGTTCCATTGCCTCAGATAAATGCCATCTTGGGACCAAATTTTTCATAATTTGTCTTTGGAGACCATCCCAAGTGTGGTGATTTTTGTGCATTCTCTACCAAATAAAGCTTATCTGGAGATAAGATGTCAGAGTCAGCCACAGAGTTAACCATTGAGGTCAGGCAGTGGTATACACCTTTAATTCTAGCACTCATGAGGCAGAGACAGATGAATCTTTTTGAGTTCAAGGTCACCCTAGACTATAAGAGATTAATTCAGTTTAAAAGAGAAACAGAGCCAAAGCATAATGGATCACATCTTTAATCTCAGTACTTAGGAGTCACACACCTTTAATCCTAGCACTAGAAAGGAGGAGACAGAAAGAAATATAAGGCAGGAGGAGACAGGATCTCAGAGGCATTCAGTTTAAGAGGCATTCAGTATGAGGATTCACAGAGACAGAATCTACCCTTTTTGTCTGAGGAGCTGGCAAGGTGAGAAGTGGCTGTTGCTTGTTTCTCTCTGATCTTTAAACATTTACTTCATATCTGGCTTCAGGTTTTTATTATAATACCAATTAGGATTCATGCAACGCACAAGGTCAAGCTACAGCATTTTGCTCTGGCCTTAAAGGTTGCAGTTTACCTCACAGTCTAAATGCAATTTAATTTATCATCAATATTTTCCAAAGGCTAAATTCTTCTAGCACTATTTGAAACTTAAAACACCCAAAATCTGAGACAAAACTGGAGGTAAATTCTTACAGTTTTAAGCTTAAAAGAAATTTACATACTTCTTTGATATGATGGCTGGATAATTGGGGGGCAAATGTGATGTACATATATGCACACAAACAAAGAGTCATACACATAAAAATATTTTTTTTAAAGAATGAATGAGAAAAATAATAATCCACCCTAAGTAAGACAAAACATAGCAAAGCAAATACTAACTCCTAAATGTTTACATTCAGAATCCAGGGCACATTATAACAATATGGGATCTTCCAAGGCCTTGGGTAGTTCAGTTATTTTGGGTTAGCTGGTTGCAGCCTACATTGTCCAAATCCTATTGCATTTCAGAAAGAACCAGCTTTAAAGATACAGGCAAAGCTCAAAAAAAAAGTCCACAGTGTTGCAAAATTTATATATTTTTATAAGTTTCTGGCCCAAATTTTTGGGCCTAGCCTCGAGGTTCAGACCCACTCACTGCCCCACTGCTGCTTTGCCCCAAAGAAACACACAAAGCTTATATTCATTTTATGTTGATTGACCTAGGGCCCACACATATAACTTGCTATCTCTTTACACTTAATCTAGCCCATGATTCTTATCTTGTTCAATCATGTGGCTTGGTACCTTTTCTCAGCAGCATCTCAACTTCTTTTTTCTGCGTCTTCTGGTATCTCTGCAATATCTCTGCTCTGCTCTACTCTAAGATGTTTTCAAAGTTTTCTTAGCCCCACCCACACTCCCTGTCTGCCTCTGGCCAGTCAGCTTTTTATTAATCCAGTAGGAGGAACAAATATTTACATTGTACCATAATCCCACTACATTTGAGGGCTTCTAAGGAATGGAAAAAAATTTATACAAATTCTTGATAATTAACTTTATTTATTCTCGTATGTTGAGTCTGAATCTCTTTGCTCCTCACAGCTATGTATGCCCAACAGAATCCTTCAGGCAAATATAAGAGTTACATTTGGAGATCATATACCATTTCTTAAGTAAATGATTTTAGAAAAAGAGTCATTCCAACAACTCGCATGCAATAAATCTCAACTCCTAATTGGTAGGCTATTACTTGCAGCTTCAAAGAAAGAAGTAATCATTTATTACCCTACCTCTCTTAATATGGGTTTATTCAGAACTCACCAAGGCACAGTGACACTAATAGCATTTTAAATCTTAAAATATATTTCTCTATCCTTTTTGTCACTATATACCATAAAAAAGGAAACTTGTAACTCTTTCTAAGGGCTATGAAGTTAGATTATTCTCTGCAGCCCTCTCCAGTAGGAAATTCTCTCCCCCTGCCCCCCCCCAGTATAGCAGAACAAAAGCCTAGACCTCAATTAATTGCTTCCTGTAACCCATGACATTTCAGGCCTCAACATAAAACAAAAACAAAAACAGTTAGTTGGTTAAACTTTTAGTCTTTAGGTTACATATCCATACCATAAAACTGAGATTAGGAATTTATTAAGAGAGTTTATCACTGTTTTGTGTTATCATCCAGACCTACCAAGAGAGACTGAAATAGCAATTAGGTTGCTTTGCACCTTTAAGCTTGGTTCAACAATTCAGATAGCTGGCTATTATGTCCTTGTGAACTATACTGCTTTTCCTGAAAACAGTTTATCTTAAAAATCATTAGCAAGGCACCTGGACTAATCTAAAACTCCTTTGAATCTAATACAACTTAATGGTGTACAAAAGCCCTTTAATTTTATTTTTTAGCATGAAGATTAAGAAATTTGATTCAGCCTGGCTCCTGGTTAATAAAAAATTTAATCTGTGATTAAAGCAGCCTCTTAGTGGAACTCAATAGGCCTGAGTGTGTCAAAATTGTACAGTATCTTTCTGATAATCCACAGATATAAATATGCCCAGTAGATCAAGAAGTAATCATGACATAGACACACTACAATACAGGTAGTGAGGGATTCCTCATACCATATACATCATATCAGATAACAGAGAAAAGCATGTAGTAGCAACAATGTGAATGGACAGCATAAGCAAAAAAAAAAAAAAAAAAACCTGGAGTCTGTATTTGCATATACCCTGCTTGGATGAGATATTCCCATCAGAAAGTTGAACATCTGGTTGTAACACCTGAACTTCAACTACCATTTGCTGTTCCTTGACACAGTTAGGTACTGGAAACATCTCTTGCAGAGTTTACCCACTGCCTGAAGTTTCCTTACCTGCTGCTGGTTTCTTCATCTTCATGGAGTCTCCACTGAAGCTTCTGCTTCTCTTCAGTATTTCTATACACTGCCTTGTGAGGGAATGCAACACGGCTGCTCATCTTTTTGCAATCTCTTTAGAAGCCTCTATGATTCTTTCATTCTGTAGGCATCATCAAGGCAATGTCAAGGGCTTCCACCAAAGCTAACTACTTGACTCTTAGTTATAGCAGGCTTTGAGCCCCTTAGCTGCTGAATACAGAGTAACAAGTCCAAATGCTTAGACACTGCTAGGTACATAAGACATCCTTGCACTCTCTTCCAAGGAGACTCCCTAGAAAGCTTTGAAGCAAGTTTATATAGGTAGATTGCTGAAACCCATTGGCTAGCCAAGTACAGCCAAATCAGTAAGCTCCAGGCTCAGTGAGAGACCCTGACTGAGGAAGACTTCTGGCATTAACTTCTGACTTGCAGAAGCAGGCACATGATAACACATACGTGAAATAAGCATAGGTTCATACACTTACACAAACATGTATGTGTGATACACAGGAAGACAGAAAAGAAGGAGGGAATGAAGAAAGAAAGAAGGGGAGGGGATTGTAGGGGAAGGGAAGAGGAGAGAAAGAAGAGAATGGAAGAAAAGGGAAGGAAGAAAGAACTTCAGTAGGAAAGAATTTGTTTAGACTTAAAGTTTCCCAGGGTACAGTCTATCAGAGAAGAGGAGGCATGAGGCAGGAGCCATTTGGTTATGTTGCATCCACAATAAGGAAGCAGAGAGAGAACAGGAAGTGGGATCATGCCCTCCCCCACTAAGCAACTTCTTTCTGTGAGGCTCTACAACCTTCCCAAACAACACTGTCCCCAGAAGGGCAACCAAAGTGTTCAAATACATGAACCTGTTAGACCATTTTATATAAAGACCACAAGAATCTCCATTTGGTGCTGTGATTTTGTACCAACATTCAAATTTTAAACCATAACAGCACACATTTAAGAAAGAAAACAATTCTCAAACGCATCTTTAATTAGCAAAATCAAACTACAATTTCTTGCCTTTTAAGCTATTTAAACTCTTCTCCATAAAGCATTAGCACCATACATGCAACACACCCTAAAGCAGCATTGTTTCATAGTGCATTTGCCATGGGATATGGTGAAGATGATATTACTTCCATGTGTTTTGATCAAGTAAACCAGAGAGAAAATCAATATCTAAGTGTTTAATAAAACATTTCAAGTGACTCTGATACAGGGGAGCTCTGAGTTGTACCTTTAGAGCTGTTATATGGAGGGAATTATCTCAGTGAGAAGAAAGGAGTAACAGAATAATCACTAATCTGGGCTTGATAAGTGACAGCATTTCCAAATTGTTTATTCAGATAAGAACTGTGACTGTCCTCCACCTCATTTGGTTATATGTCAGTTTGCAACAGCATAATAACATAGAATAACAATCTTTATGTATCACTATTTGTGTTACCCAGTCATAGGAACATACACATGCTGTTCCTAAGGTGAGTACCCTGAATATCAGTATAGTAGTCACCTGTGACTGTTAACTGGTAAGGAATTAGATTATGGAACTTTTTTTTTTCAAAAAGGAAAATTTAAAAATTCAACATTGATTGGTTTGAACTTGGCTTCCTTTCTTGGGCTCCTATTCTTTCGTTGGGACAAGGATGCACAAAACCCTAACATTTCCTGGCATTATTCTCACTTTTAGTTGAAAACTTAGCTTATTCTAGGTGAATATGTGTCAAATCAAAGTATTGTTTCCATTCCTATCCATAGCCCTGTACTTTCTTCTACCTGAAGGTCTGTCCCTTATGCTCTTTTTCCTCCTCCCACAGTCAGCATTGGATTCTTTCCACTGTTGCTAAAGGTAAAAGAGGGAAGTGAGCTTTTGAGATGGTCTTTCTTTAAGAAGCAATGCTGTGGATCTTGGTACAATCTCTTTGTCTTCTTTAGCTATTGTCTCTTGTACCTCTTGTACAGATAAGGTCCAGCTGGGTCACAAAGTTCAAATAGCATCAAAAGCTCAGTCTATGTGTATGCCTGTACCCACCCAAGTATAGAGAAACAAAGTTGTATCTATAAAAGTTCACTATGGAAACATTTCCCAGCATCCTCTAATGGCAGAGTCCCTTTCCTGCAATGGACTATGATGCCCTATGGAAGCAAAAAAAAAAAAAAGAAAGAAAGAAATATGGACCTCTCTTACAAAGTCTTTCTTATCATTACTTGGGCCCACTGAGTTCTGCAAGTCTCTTTAAGAACAGCCTCAGTTCAGGGAATTGTCCTTATCTTTCCCATTAAGTTATTTCCTGCTTCAAACTGTCCGTACTTCCCTAGTAGTCCATTTTTCTGAATGTAGGATTTTTCTGGTAAGCAAACATCACTATACTCTACTATCCTATAACTAGAAAATCCCCTCTATTAGTCAATAGCATCAATAACTTCATTGTCTAAAACTAGATATCTTAAGTACATTCTCCACTACAGATCAAAAAAATTTCATTGTTGGACTTTTCCTCTGCTACTTTTCCTAGGTTGCCTTTTCTATCTTGGGATATAATCAAATGGAAATGAGTAACTATGCTTTAGCTCTAACTGTTCAAAAAGCAGGTTTCTGATACCATTGTAGAATTGTCTTCTCTGAATTTAGTCATTCAAAACTGAATGTGTTTAATATCACCTCTGCAAAAGTTCCCAAGAGTCCATATGTTTTAAGTCTGACTACCATATACATAAGGGACATGCTTAGAGCAATGACAAGCACATGAATATGTCTAGAACATCTAGAATGTCTAGGTGCTGTTGTTTCTTTGCTGCTAGGAGGATTACAGAAGGATTGTCTGTGACCAGAATGTGTTTTGTGCTTGTTATAAGAGGAAGTAGCATAGTAATGAGTCTTTCAATGATGGGGAAAGTAGATAGAAACATCGATAATTTTTAGTGCCTACTATATTTAAAAAATTGGTCTGGAGGCAGATACAACATACATAGCCCTTATTTAATATTAATAGAACAACAATCAAAAACTCTTCATGCAGAAATTTCAGCGAAAAAGTTTATATGCTGTTATAGAAAGGAGAGCTGAACAAAATTAAGACAAACAAGTGCCTCTATATAGATCCATTAGGGAAATTAGGTCATAGGGCAAAAAACCATCCAGAAAATTAGAGAAAGGAATGACTACAAAGAGTCTAAACATTGGGTAACGGAGGTTCACACCTTTAATCCCAGCACTGGGGAGCCATGGGCAAGTGGATCTCTGTGAGTTCCAGGCTAGCCTGGTCTACAAATTGAGTTCTAGGACAGCCAGTGATACACAGAGAAATCCTATCTCAAAACAAAACAAAACAAAAACAACAAAAAGAGTCTCTCTTACCTGTTATAATACTTGAGTAGAACTTCCAAGAGACAGGAAAGTATCTGAAAGATTTGAACTGTAGCTGATGGATGGCATCCTTGTGAGCCACTGTGGACAACTTTAGAGTCAAGAGGGGAGGCCCCAGCCATGGGTGGTTCTACAGCATTTCATGTTTTAGCTCCTGCAGCTCAGACAGGTTCTCATAATGAGTACTGGAGAGAACATCCCCTCCTACCTCCAGCAGGTGGAGAGAAAGGATGCATTAATGACACTCCAGAACACCATGTTCTTAGCCACGTTTACCCTCAGGACAAACAAGTAAACAGAGTCTCCTCAGCTGCAGTTTATCAGCATTTGCCTGGCCTGGGAACAAGGAATTAACTAACTCCAGCCAGCTGTAGCCTACCTCATGGAGAAGAGAAAGACTTAACTCAAACACCTCTCTGTCACTCTGACCCACCCAAGAGAAAAAACAAACCTGCAAATGACATTCCCAGCCCAAGGACACAGCTCTGTAGAGGCAGGGGCTGTTTTAGTCAGGGTTCTCTAGAGTAATAGAACCAATACTCTGAATCTATATTAGGAAGCAGTTTTTTAGATTGCCTGGGTAGTCCAACAATGACTGTCTCATACTAGAGAGGCTGGAAAGCTGATTGCTGCCCAGTCAAGGAGGCTGAATTCCTGTGAATTGCTTGCCACATACTCTAGCCTAAATGATCAGATCTAGGCCACCGACAGAAACATGTATATATCTGCTCTTGAGCACACACATACACACATGCAGAAACACACAATTGGGAAGGTAATGATATGTCAATGATAAACAGAATCAATAAGGCACTACATTCAAGGTAGTTGGTCTCTGGTCTCTACATGCTTGCACACATATGTGCACATACAAATACACAAACATGCATACTTCATGCACATGAATATGCATATACTTGCACACACAGACACAATTGGGAAGAATGCAAATGAATAACATAAGCAATAAATAGAAAACAGTAACAAGTATAGTAAATAGTAATACGAATATATTCAACTATGTAACTCAACTATATATTCACTTGATCATAATGTAACATTTTCATACATGCTTATACTATAATTTGATTATCATCACTCCTTGAGATATTTTTATTTCTCTCTCCATCCTTATGATTCTTTTGTCTTCTCTAACATTCCCCTCTACTTTCATTTCCTATTTTTCTACATAACAATCTATGGACGCATAAAAGGTAATCAATATGGTTAACAGTATTAATAAATATTAGTTATGTAACTTTTTTTAATTACCTGATTTTTTGTTTTCTGGATATAATACTTATTCTCTCAAATGCATATACTGAATCTAATACTGAGATATAGCAAATAAACACAAAATAAAGAACATTAGAGGACACCTTAACTCTTCAAAAGTGTCCTTGAGTTTTAATGAGGTGCTGAGATGCCTTGGTCTAGATGGTGACCTTTGAACCATAATCACAATGCTCTGAGACTGCCTGTGGGGATGCACTTGGACTCTTTTCAAGCATTGAAGCACAAAGCCCTAAACACATCTCAGAGGGTCAGGAAGAGAATAGAGCAAACAGAAAATGCTGCTTGTTGTCAAGTGTTGAAAAGTTGCAGAACTTTTTGACTCTTCTTACAATACTTCTGCAGATTAAAATAAAGACTTTTGAAATCACTCAGATAATTATTTAAAAATAGGACATAAATCTTCATTTTAATGTTGAGTGAGGAAAGTTAAAGAATAAGGAATATATATTGTGAAATGTCTCTTATATAAATTCAGAACAAGCAAAACTAATGTGTAATGACAGAAACAAGAATAGTGCTTTCTAGTTGCAGTAGGGATTTGCAGGAGAAGGGGACACCGGGGGAACCATGAGAAAATAAGAGGCTCCTTGCAATTGGTAGAGGCAGATGGAATGGGGCCTGCTGCTCTCTGGCTCCACCTTAACCAGGCCAAACAGCTATCACCTTAGCAGATCAGCTCTCTCCCCCACACAGCAGTGTCTGAATACCTGGAAGATATTCTTGATACTTCTTTGCTTACTAATATCCTTTATTTTATTAGGCAACTATAAAATTGTTCAGGAAACTATTTTAATATTTTTTAATGCCTTGAAAATTCAGTGCCTGTAAATAGTGTATTTTGATTGTATTCATTTCCTATTACCCTCCCTTATTCTTACCCCAGTCTCCATTAATGCCTTTTTCTTCTCAACAAGAACCTCTCTGCTGTGGGAATATATTGCGGTATGTTATTAATATTTGTCCCTCCTACTCATTTAATAAAAAGCTGACTGGCCAGAATACAGACAGGAAATGTGGGCGGAACTACCAAACTATGAAAACTCTGAGACGAAAAGAACGAACAGAGGCACCAGGAGAGACATCAGCAGAGACAACAAGACACATACACAAATAGACAACCATGCTGCTCTAAAAAAAGGTACCAAGCCACAAAAATAAACAGATTAATAAAAATAAGCTGATACAAGAGCTAACAATATGTCTGAGCCATAGGTCAGTCAATATAAAATTAATATAAATGTCTATGTGTTTCCATGAGACTGTGGGTCTGCAGGTCTAAATCACCTGCCAGACAAGCCAAGAACCTTTCACTACACCTCTTATTTTTGTGGGTGTGTGTGTGTTTGTAATGTGTAATGTTTGTGTATATATGTAACTGAGTTTAACTGGGGTTGTTTGTGTGACCATTGGTGATGAATTCACTGAACATGAGGAGCATCGCTGTGGCTACAGAAGCAGGAAAAAAAATGATTAATACTACCCCCACCCTCCATTGTCAACATGGGCGCTGGGCATCCAGCCCTGGTCTTCCACAAGAATACAGGTTCTTAATCGTTAAGCCATCTCTCCAGCCCATGGAGATTTGTTTTATACACTAGATATTCCAGAGGTTATTTGTTATTGTAGGTTTGCTGCATAAATCATAAAAGAACACTTTGAATCAAAGTAATAAGTCTGTTTTATAGAGACTTTATAGTAATATTACCCTCTAAACAAATTCTAATTATTAAATTTTTTTCACCTTCAATGCTGGGAAAATGTAGCTGGTTTGGGGTCAACATCTATACCTGCTATATTTTTCAATACAATTAATGACTCATTTTCTTATTCAAAACAAGAGAAACTACACTTTGGCCTCCCTCCACCATAAATAAGGATGAAGATTACCATCATGATCCCCCTGCTTTCTCCTTCAATCATAGGCTTGTTGGCAAATCAGCAAGTCACATTATGCTTTCGTGCTGACAGCTCCATAGATGAAATTTGGCATCCAATCCTTAGATGGAAAAAGGGGATGCAAGTTGGAAAGTTTTAACATTTTTAATAAAATATTTTGACATTGTGTGAATGAGTTAATGCTTATGGTCAAACACTAAGGATGTTAAAGTTAATTACGAGGTCTATTAGTCAGTGGGTATTTTATACACTATAAGAGTTTGAATGAGAAAAGTCCCCATAGGCTCATGCATTTGAATACTTGCTCCCCAGGTGGTGGTGCTGTTTAGGAGATTGAAGCTTCTAGGATTGGGCTTCTTCCTGACTGTGGGGGCTTTATTGTATTTATAACTTTACCCAACTCCTACTTTACTCTCTGATTCCTGCTTATTAATGGAGGTGTAATCATCTCATCTTCTTACTTTGATTGCTTCTATGCATCATGGACTCTCTCACCAGAATCACATACCAAAACAAACTATTTTAAATCCCTTTGGGTCATGGTGTTTTATCACAGCAATGAAAAGTCACTAATATGCATCTTCCTTCTATATCAGTCCCTAAAAATGTAACCAAATCTCACGTTTGAGTTTTTAGAAAGTATGAGTTAAACTGGAATCTTGATGCCTAGTTTTTCATGCCTTGATTCATAGGGTAGGCTTCTTTTAAACAACACTGACATAGTATGGTGGTTCATGGTTATCACTTAGGGATTTCTTTAAACAATGTAATTTCAGGGGAGGAAGATGAGAGAGGGGGATGGAGAAGAGGAATGTAGACTAAGGGTGGGGGAATTAGAGAGAGAATAAGTGTTAATGTGTAGGTTACAATGACAACTGCAGTGTACCTGCATTAAGCAACGTCCTCTGAAACCTATACTGTGTGGAGAACATGCAAACTTGGTCCAGTCAGTTCAAGGCACTGGTGGCCTGAGGGATCTGCCCATCTCTGCTACCCCAGCTCAGACACTACAAGTATATACCACCATACCTGGCTTGTTAAATTCTCATTCACATAACTTATTCTTCTCCTCCCTTCCAGTCCTTGCCTAGCCTCAAACACCCTCTCAAATTCATGCTTCTTTTTGTTTAATTGAAGAATTATACACACATGCACACACACACATATACATATGAACACAGTCTTTGCAGACAGACAAATTAGGCTTGAATTTTGTGTTTGTCACTTATTAGTAAACCTTTCCTTAAAACTCAGTTTCCACTTCTACAAAATGGGATTCAGGCTGCAGACCTAATGTGTTTGAAGAATTAAGAACACGAGGAAATCTTTCACTTCATAGTGAGCAATTTTAATTTTTCCTCCCTATTTGAAACTGAGGACAGGTTATCAGTCCCCATGAGCCTCTATTCTGCTGAAATTAGATAATTTCCTCCGGTTCCCAAACTGGCTGTTTTCAGTTCTTGATTTCAACCTACTATTCTTTCTACAACTCAGATTATGACCATGTTAATTTCCCTGGGTGGATGAAATAAATGATCACAAACCACACAGCCTGTGACAACAGAAACTCATCCTTTCACAGTTAACAAAGATCATAGCATTGGGGGGGGGTCATGTTTCCTCCAGAGACTCCAGGGAGAATCAGCCTTGTGCTGTCAGCTTCTAGCTTTAGTGTGCTTGGGAGGCAATTCCCTCATCTTTGCCTGTGTGCTCCATTGCTTACTCTATCTACCTATCTATCTATCTATCTATCTATCTATCTATCTATCTATCTATCTATCATCTATCTATCTATCTCTATCACTTATTCATCTATCATTTATCTATCATCTATCTTTTATCTATCACCTACCTATCTATCATTTATCTATCTTTCTACCTACCTATCTGTATATGATCTATTCCTTTTTATGCCTGTTCATTCTCCTCTCCATCCCGTCCTTTCTCCATCCTTCCTCCTCTCCCTTACTCCCCATTTTTCCTTCCTTTCTTTTTTCTTTCTTTCTCTCTCCCACTTTTGCTGTTAATGGTTGATTGCTTTTCATTTACTGGGACAGAATGATGATCTGTGGTCCAGGCTAACTTTACACTTATGTTCTTCCTGTCTCAAGTTCCTATTGCAATGATAACAGGGATGTGGCACCACATTTGGATAACAAAATCCTTCCCTCTGTGCCATTTATTCTCTGTGCCTTCTCTTAACACAATTATCATTGTACCTATCTAGGTAATCCTGGACAATATCATCATTTTAAAATACTCACTTTAATAGGCTATTATTTGCAGGTTCTGTGGGGAGAGCAAAGACATTCCTTTTCAAGGGCTCTTTCTTTGTCCCCCATGCAGCATTAGGTCAAGAAGAAGGTAGTAAACAGAAGAAATGGCACACAGTCTAGTTATTTTTGTTAAGTCTATGTCCCAGCTATGATTCTTCTTATTGTTGCTTAAATATGCATGTGTGGTACACGAAGAGTAAGTAATTTATAAAGGAATGTATTTTTTTCATTGTCTAATGCTATGATAAGATTCCCTGCCAGGGCAACTTGACTTAGAAAAAGTGTTCAGCTAACATTTACAAGTTATAACCCACCACGGGAGGGAGTCACAGCAATGGAAGCCTGAGGTAGTTGCTCACACTGCATCTGTAGTTAGGAACAGAGAGCAGGGAATGGATCTGTCCTCATGATTAACCTACTCTCCCATCCATGTAGCCCAGGAGCCCCTGCACTGGGAATGGTAGTCCCACATCAAGAGGATTTCTCACAGGCACCTCAATGGCCTTAGGTGATTCTAGAATCTATCAAGTTGACAATTAACACTAACTATCTTGTGATATGCAAGCAATTGATAATAATCATGAGAAGCAAAATTATTGACTGCGTTGTAATAAGATCTGAGGAGTGGAGAGGTAATAGCTCTGCTCCTGTAGAACAGCCAGGTTTTGTGGGTTATTTAGTTACCCACAGTTACCTGTAACTCTAGTTCCTAGGGTTCACTGCATGCACATGGTGCACTTTAACTCATGCATGCTAACACACATACAAATACAGATCTGTTTTTAAAGGTTTCATGTAAAATATTTGATTGATTTTCTATTTTTCTCAAGTTTTTCTCATTTTAAGATGGAGTGTGTACAACTGATGCTAAAATATCTGATTTAAAATACTATAGCCCTATTTTTACAATGACTTCATATGATTGGGTGATTCCTAAAAGTTCATTATTTTAAAATTACATAACCTATTTTATTAGTGTACTTTGGTCTCCTCCTCCTATGTGGCTTCAAAATAATATGGCTTCAAGCTTGACCTTAGGATGTGGAGTCCTTTCTACTTTTTACATTTTTATATTCTTCCTGGATGAATCCTTTCTGTGGTGTGTCTTCCTAAATGCTAGTTAATACACATAATTATGCCTTGGTCTTTCACCAGGGTGTCTAGTAATCTAACTCTTCTTCAAAGAGTCAACCTATGTTCTGGTCACAGTAAACACTCTAAGTAGTTTAAATTATGTGTTCATCTATTTAAACTCTGATGCTTTAAGAACTACACTGTGAACTATAAATGGTGCAAGTGATCTAATTCCTTCTGGAATGCAGCATTGCCTCTACTTAACTATGTTGATGAGAAACTGGATCACGATTCTTCTTGCAAAATCTTTTGTTGCTAATACTAGATAACCCATCTTGTCAATTATTTTATATTTCTCAACTATATTGTCAGTAGCCGGGAAAGGGTTTATATTCTCAGTCCTTTTAGACCCATAGTAAGTTGGAATTAGCCAACAGTGTTAGCATTATTTTTCTCTCACATAAATGATGAGGACAGCACACTGTGTACCTCATGTCACCTTCAGCTCATATTTGCATTAACAGTTCCTGAGTTCCTTTCTTCTCTTTTCTCTATTGCATTTTTGTCTTTACAAAGTGTTTTAAGTCCATCTGCTGAAAACTTTTTAAGTTTTATTTCTCCTCAAGATGTCATGTATGCAGTAAATTCTAAAATGTCAGATTAGCAAGTGAGAATCACTGTTTTCTCAAATGACTTCATATTTATCAAATATATTTGCAGGGATTTTGCCAGAACCTTCCTCTATGGGATATTTCCTAGCCCCTTCTATGCCCTCTTTCAGGCATTGGCCACAAGCTTGTGACCTGATCTAGATCTGAATACTTGATGAAGATAACAATATTCTTGTAGAGCAGAAGCAAAGATTTTTTGAGTGCAGAGTTAGAAAGAACCTTTTCTGGGCCATTCTTGTCAGCATCCAATGCTGGGAATTGTAGAGACCATTGGACCTACATTAGATAGTTCACATACCAGGTCTAGCAAGCCTTCAAGTCAGTGTTGATCAGAAATGTGATCCAGAATTTTCCTGCCACCCACTCTTTAGACATGTGAGCACTCCAGCTTGTTCATATCTCTCCCTTATGTTTTTCAAGTTGTAGATCTTTTGTCAGGGAAGGTACAGTTAGTGTGTATCTCGTCCTATACACATACATAGACTGGATATACATATCCTTTGGAAGTTCTTGAACATCTCTTGGTTTCTCTCACCTCTGTGTGCCTTTAGCCTCCATCCACGCTTCATCTTGATTTCTGTTTAGCTAATGTTATTTGCCTTTCTCATGGCTCTAATTATGCAAGAAAGTTCTACTTTGCCTATGAGGTGTCTAAGATGTACTCAGAACACATGCTCCCAAAATGTTTTCTTACCAAGCCCTATAACTTGTTCCTAGGAAATCATAAAAATGAGAGAACTTCAATATGTGTCCTCAAGTTTTGTGACCTATCAAAATTTTCTGTTTTCCTTTCCTAAAATAGATGATGCTTATTTCTTCTGACTTCCACACAGCCTTATTTTCTCTCATTGTCTCTGCAGTCATCTTTGGGCACGTGGTGATCTATTCAACACTTCAGCCTACTGCTATTTCTTGGTAGCATGCATGTCACACAGTTCTTTGCCTACTCCTGAACTGTCTCACTGCTGTTTTGATAGGATAACCATTTCACTACAGTATCAGGCAGGAACACCTTTAATTTTATGTACTAAATTGGCTGTCTCTGTTATGCATAGGATGCAAAGACAACTAGAGTTGAGAAATGGTATGACTTGGACAACAGGAAGTGTTCACTGCATCTCTCTTCCAAGTCCTGTTACTGCCTTGGGAAAGTGACATCACTGGATGCTGTGGGAAAACAATAAGAAAAACACAGAGATAGAGCCAGGACTCCGGTGTGACTATAGTGTTGATCAAGTGTTAGAATAGTTTACTCTGAGTTTTTTGTAGCTTGAGGGAGCTAAAAGGTCAAAGACTGTCAGCTGTCCAATTGGTTTTGACCCAACACTTTTATAATATAATGTCCTCTTCATGGTCTCTTTAAATCTCACTTACTAACATCACTTTCTAAAATATTCTTCTTTTCCCAAAGTATTAACACTTTAAATGACCTCATCTTGTACAGGTGACATTGCTGAATACAAGCACATCAGGAAACAATAAATGTTTTTATGGACACATTCCTTTTTTAAATAATTAGTGTTTATTACTAATGTTAATAGTGCATGATAGTAAGATAGATTAGACTTATTACATTTTCTAGCATAGCAGAGGCATTAATTTAAAATATGAAACTTTTAGTTAAAATGTGTGTGTGCTAGAGACATTCTATTTTACAATACTAAGTTTATTTATGTTACATATAAAACCTATAAAATGCTTCTTAATTGTTAAAATATATTTGAATAGTTGGGAATTTATACTTACAGTGATTATAAAGAAAAACAAAAATGGAGGACTTTTATAAAAAGCTACTTTATCTGATTTATTATATTTGAAAAAGGGAAAAGATTCATATTCAAACATCACTTATGCATTTAATAATATTATACAATAAGAAGTTTTTGGCCTTGCCTAGCCTCAAGAGACACACTCCTTCATAACTTCATTTCCAGTTTAGTGTCTGCATATTTGTGACAGCACCTGTCTGTATATTTTTCCCTTTGGTCATTAATAAAATTATTCTTTAGTTAGCTAAACCTAGCTTGTGATTCATTGGGCATTTCTCAGCTAGGATTGAGCAAGGCCATTTCCAGGCTTTCCACATTTAGCTAGCATTAATTCTCCCACTAGCTGGACTGCTTTCTCTGGGTCCTCAAATTTATCATGATTGTATTATTCTGCAAAAGATAAATTAATAACATCTTTCTATTTTCAAGTAAGTAAAAAAATCTGACATCTTTATTTCCTCATTCTCTCCTCTCATAATCTTTTTGGATTAGAAGTCATCTTTGGCTTTCCAATTAATAAGTATTTGCATTATCCAATCCAGTGACCATTGGACTAAGGTATCATCCTGCAGTTCCCTGGACAACCTTTTGAATTTTTTTGTTGTTGTTTCTAATTTGCTTTCCTCTTCTCTCAAAGCATTTACATCCCCTGTATTCAATTCTCCTGCCTTCTTCTCCCCCTGATGTTTACTTTGGGGATGTTTCTTTCATCTTGACTGTCAGGATGTCAATTTGATGAAAACAAAACTGGACAGGAAGTCAAGACCAAATCCTGACCCCAATTCCCAGGACTGGATTCCCAGCTTCTCAGAATACTTATTTATTTGGCCATAAGTAATTCTGGTTAATTTTTGTTTTGAATTACTTTGGTGTTTGTGGTATTGTTGTCATGTTAGGGATTGAACTCAGGACCTAGTGCATGGTAGGCATGTGCTCTACTACGGCCCCACATCTACAGTCTTAAGAAGCTGTAGTTAAGGTACTCTTTGACTGCAATATTAAGTTAAAGTCTAGGGAGATGGCTTAGAGGTAAAGTATTTGCCTTGCAAATGTGAGGATCTGAGTTTAGACTTCCAGAGCCTGTGTAGAAAGCTAATTGCACTGGTACATGTTTGTTATCTGCCTGTGTTAGCACAGGTATATTCTGGAAGTCACTGGCCAATCAGCTGAGCCTATTTGGTGAAGTTCCAAACCAATGAGAGACCTTGTCCCAAATAAAATGAGGAAGGTACCTGAGGTCTGACACCCATTTGTCACCTGACTTCCAAATACATTAGTGGGAAGCAAAGCAGATCTTAGTTTGTGTATATATTGATTACTTTTCTTATTGGTGTGATCAAAATAACTGGCAAGAATAAACCAAAGGCACAAAGGACTTATTTTGGTTTACAGTCTGATGGCACACAGTATAGATAGGAAATGTGATAGCAGTATCAGGAGGCTGCAGATCAGATTGTGTCCGTGATCAGGAAGCAGAAATATTATATTTCACTTAGAAGTTCTTTCTGGTTTATATCCTCATTTTTATTCACTCTGAGTGTGGTAGTTTGAATGGCCCTCCTAGGCTCCTATATTTGAATTCTTGGTTATTGGAGAGTGAGACTACTTGAGAAGGATTAGGAGGTATGGCCTCGATGGCGTAGGTATGACCTGGTTAGAAGATGTGTGTTACTGGGAATGGCTTTTCAAGTTTCAAAAGCATAAGCCAGGCCCAGTGTCTGTCTCTTACTGTTGTCTGCAGATCTGAATGTAAAACTCTCAACTACTTCCCCAGCAATATTTCTCCCTGTGTGCAGCCACACTCCTCATTATAATCAAAATGGACTAAACCTCTAAAATTGTAAACAACTCCCAATCAAATGCTTTGTTTTCTAAGAGTTTTGTGGTCATGGTGACTCTCACCCCTATAGAACAATAATTAAGACAATGAGTTTGGCATAAAATCACAATGTTCCCTTTTTTTATGTGTTAGAACCCATGAGTTTCCATTCAAACTAACTACTTATAAAGTGTTTGATTTTGAATAAGTAGATTGGTTTTGATAGCACAAAATAATCTTTTTGTGTACTTGTCTGTAGTTAGTGAGGGGGTAGTGAAGACATGGAGTTTGGAAATTATTCATTACACAGTGGTGTCTATAAGAATAAAGAAAGGAAGGGACACACTAGAGTTGAACAACCATGTAGCTAAGTGAGGACACGGTGCTACCAGTCTGCTATGTGTCCTTACTAGTATAAAGTGATCACACAATCATTTTTTAGACAACACAATTTACCTAATTAATTACTCTGTTGAAACAAAGGAAACAGATGTGATTTAAGCTTAAGGATCATCACCTTAACTTCCTTGAGAAACAAGTCATAATATATAAATTGTCTGTTTATCTATTTCCATCAATTATCATTGCAGGCTTGCTTTGTGGCAGAGACTGTATTTCATGCTATATATGGAGAATAGGGGCTAGACTGGACCTTGCCCTCAAGGATTTCACAATTTAGATAAGCAATTAAACCCTAAGTGACAATGTTACATGCACTAGGGAGATAATATAACAAAAAACATGAGAGCCCAAGGGTGAGAAGGCTCCCAGGAAAGCTGGAATTTAAATTGAGCATAATTCAGGATGAAAGATGCTAACAAGAGCTGGCTGACATGTTCATAGTCAAGTACATGTACAGCAGGATGGTACAGATACAGTTTCAGATTCCGTTACCATCATCATGGTGCCAAGCCCAGTGTGTCAGTCCAAAGTGCTTTAAAATAAATTATCTTCTAAAAACTGACACATTGAGGTACCTAGTGTCATAAACCTTGAGAATTACACTGTACACATTTTCAAAATGAGAAAACTAAGCACCTGTGATAACATCATATTTGGAGTGTTTCTTAAAACAGTTTACTATAAATTCTCAGGAAAGTATAGAATAAGTTATGATCAAAGAACCCAAAATATTATTTTGAGGATAGGTGCTCAGTCATTAAAGTACTTACTAGAGCTCGGATCCCAAGAGACCATTTGAAAACCAACTGAATGTGGTAGCCACAAAGAATCCAGCCAATGGGGAAAAAACAGGATCTTCTGCGCAAATGGGACAGCAAGAGTAGCAGAAAAGATGAGTTTCATATTTAGTGTTTCCACTAAATATCCATTATCCTGCCTCAGTATATAGACTGGAGAGCAACTAGGGAAGACAATGTCAATATTAGACTCCACATGCACATACAGCTGTACACAAATGCATCCATACACATGTGAACATGCCTACATGCAAGTATACCACACATATACATATATACACTAAAATAGTTTTAAGATTCTTAGCAATTGTGATAAAAATGTAGCCTTTGAATTGATTATTAGAAGACTGAGTTGAAACCAAGTTTGTCACTAATAAGATTCAAGACTGTAACAATATCACTTTATATGATAGTTTCTTTCTAGTTATAAATAATATAATACCTCATATGGAGTTATACAGAAAGGGGAAAGGAAGCATAAGGAGAATTTATACTCTAAACTTCATCCCTTTTTTATAACTTGTTGTAACTAAAATATTAATTTTTTATCCTAAAACTTCCTGGTATTTTTAGAACAAATTATTTTTCCAGATGAAGAGTTCATAAGTCTTTCTCATTAAGTAAAACTTTACATTCCATAAGTATTTTTTGCCAAGCATTTAAGGTGATTAGCTTGCAATGGAACATTTAAGGAGCTGTGTAGGCCATTTTACTTACAAACAGAATGTTAGTAAAAAGCTTCTGGGCCCATTTCTTTAGTGCTCTTACACAATTGGAACTGCTCACCTTCATGCTGAGCAGAGTGTGTAGGCTGATGTTTCATCCCAGATTCAGATGCAAACTGTGGAGAAATGTTATCAAAACTAGACTTAAGACTGACTAGTAGATGCCTTAATATTGATGAATCTCTAATTATGACATTGAAAGATAAAATCTACTCAACCCAAAAGTTAGATATAAAAACAGAACACAAAAGTCACAAAACCATTCTGTTTAATTGTATGAATTCGACTGTTTTAGATACTGTCTTGGGGCTCTTTGCATTTGAGACACAAACACTAGGATTGAATTAATCATGCTCAAGTTTTCTGGTGACAGGGGAGAGATCCTGCAAGACTCAAGCATACTTTATGTAGTTGGCTTGTAACTGCTGTAACATTATCAGAAGCCTTGAGGCTTGTTGCCAAGACTGTAGCTGATATGAGAACTACATGCAATGAAAAGTCAGTCATTAGAACATGGAGAGTTCTCTATGACCATAATTTATCTCAAAACAGAAATGATATGCTTAAGACTTTTCCTGAATAAATATACTCACAAAATATTTTCCTTATCTAGGCAACCATGCTATGCTTGGTTAAAGCTGAGGCATAGTAAAAATCACAGAAAAATGGAAGAAAAAACCCTAGAAGTTAATTTATTTTCATCTTAAATATTAACTATAAGTCTTATATTCAGTCACCCAGGGTTGAGAGAAAAATTTATATAAACCTTATGACTACTAAGGCCAAGGTTGTTCATAAAATTAGCAAGAAAGAAAGCTTCGCAATATGAAGGATGGCTCACATTTCAGTTTGGTAAGGGGTAGGCAAGGCAGTCAGTCCTATATGCTTTTAAAGATTTTCTTAAGATAGGGCATGTGTGTATGTGTGTGTGTGTGTGGGAGGGGTGTTTAATGTACATAACTACAGATGCCTGCAAATTGCAGATACCTGTGGAGTAAAAAACAATGTCTTGCATCCTCTGGAGTTGTAAACAGTTGAGAGCTTCCTAAAATGGGTGCTGGAACTAAATCTGGATCCTCTGCAAGAGCAGAATGCACCCTTAACCACTGAGCCATTGCTCTATCTCCCATGTATGTTTCCTAAAGTTAATTTCAGTGAAATTTCTGGGGAAATCTGTTCTCAGTTATAAATATTGTTCCTTAAAAGAAATAGTATTATTGACAGGACAGAAAATATCTAATGAATTATTTGCTAAAATACTGAGATACATAATCTATTACAAAACAATTTACAACTGATGAAATTATAAAAGTCAAAAATTTCTCCCCAAAGTGTAAATCTATCACTGTAGCTAATTATAACTCAAAGGGACATGAAATAAAATAAAAAATACGATGTTTTAACAAATTTATTGTCTGAGAAAAAGGGCTAAAATCTCAAGGACGTGGGTAGAAAATGTGGTTATTTCAATAGTGGCCTCAAAAAGAAAGTCTGTGCTCTATGAGAATATGTTAAAAGATTTTTAAGGAAAATTGATATGGAAAATGTTCAATGAAAAAAAAATCTCTTATAATAATTATAGCCAAAACCATCCAGATGCAGCAAAGAAAATGAAAACAATTGAGCAGTTAAGAGAACAATATGCTCTGTACCGATCAGACTAAGAGGTGAGTGGCACTCCACCCAGCCCAGGCAGAGATCCCGGTCTCTGGGGCCCTAGCCCTGGGACACAGCCCTTGGAACCTCACCCCCACTTATCTCTGCCCTAAATCCAGGCCAGCAGGAAAAACGCCCGCAGGCCAGAAGCCCCAGTAAAACCCAGTTCACGGGACACCAGCAAAAAACCCCCACCTCATCCTCCAACCCACCCTAGCACCTGGCAACCTCAGTGGCAACCTGAGACCCACAGATACTCTGCATTGATCAGACCAAGAGTTCCTCAGTTCCTATTGGATCAAGAGCAGCTACCTGAGACCCTCAATTCCTCAGCACCTACAGGATCAAGAGTGGCCACCTGAAACCTACAGTGTGTCAGCACTTACTGGATTAAGAGGAGCCACTGTGACACAGAATACACTACCTCCAAGGGGACCAAGAACTGAGCTTTGACCAAGAAAGGCTTCTTGAGACACAGACACAGCCAGAATACACTGCACCAAAACTGTAGCAGGATATTAGAATTTACCTAGGTTAACACTTGTGACATCAAGGAACTGAATCTTATTGGAGTCTGACCAGCTCTGGGGAGACCGGGAATGTGGAGGTGACTCGCTTTCTTGGCCCCAGCGTGCTCCAGGAAAAAATCTCCCTGCTCCATTCCCCTGTGTGCCTCTGTCCCTTTTTATCCCACCAGAATTGCCTTTGTGCTGTGTTTCTAAAATAATAAACATTACCAGATTATATTAAAAAGCAGTCGAGAATCTATTATATCTGGTGCCCAATAAACTTAAAGTCAATTTTGTTATGCTGTATGTATTTTTCTACTTTTGATTAAGGTATGATGCTTATGTAACACATTTAAAATTGTAATGGATAATTGAAAAATACAGATTAATAGTCATTTATGATAACCAAACTTATAGTCATGTTAGTTAAGTTTTTCTAGGTATACAAAGATATATTTCAACTAGATAAACAGTCTTCAAACACTTCAAAGACATGCAAAATATGGCATTTAAAATATTTTAAAACTTAGACTTTTCTGGACAGTGAAACAAGTCTGCTCCTGGCAGTACTAATATATTTCAAAAAAAATGAAAATTTACTTTGTAACAATAGTCACTAGACTAAAAACTATTCTAATATTGACTGCTTGATAATATGCTGTATAAACTAGACATACAGATTCCCTAAAAAGAGACCTCTAAGCTTTGGCAAAACAAGCCAAGATGGTCCTTTGGGTTCCTGCTTTGCAGAAAAAATTGCCAAGCATCCTTCAAAACACATACACACACATACAAAAACAGCTGACAGACTGTGCAAAATTTCTTGCATCACTAAAAAATATGCCAGAGACTCTGGGCCTATAGGCTAACGATGATGCTCCAACGTTACAAAAGAATTTTAAATCACTGTCCAGGCAAACAAGTGCCATCTCTGTCATTTTCTAGACTTTAAAAGTTGCTTGCATTTCCTGTTTATTTGGGTAATATTATATCCTTCCATGGTCTTTGATGTGGTTAAATGTTTAATAATATTAATTATTGTTCTTCTTAGTTATTTTAAAAAATATATTAAGTATAAAACTTTAGACTCACAAAAATAAAATAAATAATAAAATATATTCTTTAAGTTTGTTAACTACAAATAAACTAAATATTATAACTATAATTTTCGCTTAATAGCTGTTCTTTTATGTATAATTTTGCTATATAAAAATTAAAACCTTCCTTTTTAATTAGACAAGAAAAAGGTATGGTAGAAATTATCTCTGTATGATGTAAATAAAGTAACTGTTTTGGCCTATGGTGAGCACTGTAGCAATAGACAAAAAAAAAAAATCAGAGTAGACACAAATAAAAAGAGGGCAGAGTCAGTCAGTTTCCATCCAGCCCCCGAAGAAGAACCATGTAAAAAAGCCAAACGAGCCCCGGGTCAGGTCATGTGGCAAGTAGATTACTAGTAATGTGCTTGAGACATAGACCAAACAGTATAAAATTAATGTGAGTGCCTGTTTCATTTCTTTGGGAGATAAAAGTCACCACAGGCAGAACCTCTGGCCCAGACGGGTCTTGAAATCTTTTACAGCACAAAATCAGTGCTCTAAGATACAAAAAATCCCTGCAGTGCTCTAAGGAAGCAATGGGCAGATGCCAGATGTCTTGGTCACATGCTATACAGACATTAAAAGACCATGGTTGCCAGCCCAGATTACTACACTCAGCAAAATTATCAATCACCATTGATGGAGTAAACAAGATATTTCATGACAAAACCAGATTTAAACAATACCTATCCACAAATCTAGCCCTACAGAAAACACTAGAAGGAAAACTCCAATGCAAGCAAACTAGATACACCCATGAAAAGCAATAGATAATCCCACAGAAGAAAAACCGAAAGAAGGAACACACACACATACGCACACACACTACCACCAAAAATAACAGAAAATAACAAGCACTGGTCATTAATATCCCTTAATATCAATGGACACAATTCACCTATAAAAAAACACAGCCTAACAGGATGGATAGAAAATAGAATACATCCTTCTGCTGCGTACAAGAAACACACCTCAACTTCAAAGACAGACACTGGCTCAGAGTAAAGGGTTGGGAAAAGACTTTCCAATAAAATGGACCTAGAAACAAGATGGTGTGGCCATCTTAATATCTAACAAAATAGACTTCAAACTAAAATCAATCAAAAGAGACCAGGGCAGACATTATTTAATCATCTTAGGAAAGATCCACTAAGATGAAGTCTCAATCCTGAACATTTATGCCCCCAATACAAGGGCATCTACATATGTAAAAAAACATTACTAAAGCTTATATCTCATATCAAACCCCATACATTAATAGTGAGAGGCCTCAGTACCCCACTATCACCAATGGGTAGGTCTATCAGACAGAAATTTAACAGAGAAATAAGGGATCTAACAGATGTTATGACTCAAATGGACTTAACAGATATATACAAAACTTTCCACCTTAAAACAAAGGAATTTGCTTTTTTTTCTCAGCACCTCATGCAATTTTCTCTAAAATTGACCACATACTCAGTCATAAAGCAAATATTAAAAAATGGGTATAACATATTGTATCCTATCAGACCACTACAGACTAAAGTTAGAATTCAACAACAACAAAAATAACAGGAAGTCTACAAATTCATGGAAACTCAACATCTCTCTATTGAACCACCTCTGGGTCAAGGAAAAGTTAAGAAAGAAATCAAAGGATTCCTAGAATTCAATGAAAATAAATCCACAACATACCCAAACTTATGGGACACAATGAAAGCAGTGCTAAAAGGAAGATTCATAACACTAGATACTTACATAAAAATCTTGGAAAAAATTTGCACAAGAGACTTAACAGCACAGCTGAAAGCTCTAGAATAATTGGAAGCAAATTCAACTAGTAGGAGTAGATAGCAGGAAGTAATCAAACTCAGGACTAAAATCAATAAAATTGAAACAAACAGAACAATACAAAGAATCAATGAATCAAAAAGTTGTTTTTAGAGAAAATTAGCAAGATAGACAAACCCTTATCAAAACCAACCAAAAGGCAAGCAGAGAATATCCAAATTAACAGAATCAGAAATAAAAAGGACATAACAACAGACACCCAGGAAATCCAGAGAATCATTAGGTCATAATTTGAAAATCTATATTCCTCTAAATTGGAAAACCTAAAAAAAAATGGACATCTTTCTAGACAGGTACCACTTACCAAATTAAATCAAGACCAGATAAATGACCGAAATAGACCTATAAACCTCAAGGAAAATGAAGCTGTTATTAAAAGTCTGCTAAGCAAAAATAATTTAAAAAAAAAGCCCACGGCCAGATGATTTCAGTGCAGAATTCAACCAGACATTCAAAGAATTAATACCAATGCTTCTCAAACTGTTCCATACAATAGAAACTGAAGGAGCATTATCAAATTCTTTTGATGAGGTTACAGTCACCATGATACTCAAGCCACTCAAAGTTGTAACAATGAAAGAGAATTATGCACCAATCTCCCTTATAAATATTGATGCAAAAATACTGAAAAAACTACTGGCAAACCAAATTCAACAACATATCAAAAAAATCTTCTAACATGAACAAGTAGGCTTCATCCCAGAGATGAAGGAATGGTTCAACATAAGAAAAAGCTGTCAATATCATCTGTCATATAAACAACCTGAAAGAAAAAAGTAATTAGATGCAGAAAAAGCCTCTAACAGTATCTTACACTACTTCATGATAAAAGTCCTGAAAAGGTCAGGAATACAGGAAAAATATCTGAACATAATAAAGGTAATATACAGCAAGCCAATAGCCAACATTAAACTAAATGAAGAGAAACTCAAAGCAATCCCACTAAAATCAGGAACAAGACAACACTGTTCTCTCCTCTTTTATCTATTCAATATAGTTCTCAAGGTACTAGCTAAAGCAATAATAGAACAAATGGAGATTAAGCAGATACCATTGGAAACAAAGAAGTCAAACTTTTGCTATTAGCAGATAATATCATAGTATACATAAGTGCCCCCCAAAATTCTACCAGGGAACTCATACAGCTGATAAATACCTTCAACAATGTAGCAGGGTACAAAGTTAACTAAAAAAATAGTTCTCTTATAATAAAATAAAAAATTAAAATAATAAAATGGCTAAAAATATTCAGAGAAACATCACCCTTTAAAATAGCTGCAAATAGCATTAAATATCTGAGCATAACTCTAACCAAAGAAGTGACAGACCTGTATGAAAAGAACTTTAAGTCACTTAAGAAAGAAATTGAAGAAGATATCAGAAAACGGAAAGATCTCCCATGCTCCTGGATAGGTAGAGTCAACATAGTAAAAATGGAAATTTTACCAAAAGCAATCTACAGATTCAGTGCAATCCCCATCAAAATCCCAACACAATTTCTTACAGATCTTGAAAGAACAACATTCAAATTCATATGAAATAACAAGAAACCCAGAATTGCCAAAACAATCCTGTTCAATAATAGAACTTTAGGAGACATCATTCTCCTTAACATCAAGCTATACTATAGAGGTACAGTAATTAAAAAAAAAAATAAGGCTTGGTACTGCCATAAAAACAGATTTGTGAATCAATAAAATGGAACTGAAGATCTTGAGCTTAACCCACATACCTATGAGCACCTGATTTTTGATAAAGAGGCCAAAAATATTCAATGGAAAAAAGATAGTATCTTCAACAAATGGTGTTTCCAAAACTGAATGGAAGTATTTATAAGAATGCAAATAGATCCATATTTATCACCCTGCACAAAACTCAAATCCAAGTGGATAAAGACCTCAACAAAACCCCAGTTATATTGAACTTGATAGAAATGATGGTGAGAAATACCACTGAACACATTGGCATAGGCAACCACTTCCTAAATATAACACCAGTAGCACAGACACTAAGAACAACATTTAATATATGGGACCTCCTGGAATTGAGAAACTTTTGTATGGCAAAGTACATGATCAATAAGACAAAACAACAGCCTACAGAATGGGAAAAGATCTTCACCAACTCTACATCTGACAGAGGACTTATCTCTATAATACATAGACATCTCAAGAAACTAGAGAGCAAAAATTCAATAATCCAATAAAAAATGGGGTTCAGAGCTAAAAAAGGAATTCTCAACAGAATAATTAAAATAGCTGAAAGACATTTAAAAAGTCGCTCAACATCCTGAGCCATCAGAGAAATGCAAATCAAAACAACTCTGAGATACCATCTTACACCTGTCAGAATGGCTGAGATTAAAAATACAGATAACAGTCTATGTTGGAGGGGATGTGGAGCAGGGGAACACCTTGCCATTGTTGATAGGAGTATAAACTCGCACAGCCTCTTTGGAACTCAGTATGTGGTTCCTCAGAAATATGGGAATCAATCTCCCCAAGGATCCAGAAATACCACTATTGGGCATATACCCAAAGGATGCACATTCTTACCCCAAGGACATTACCTCAACTATGTTCATAGGAGCAGCCAGAACCTGAAAACAACCTACCATCCTCTTGACTGACGAATGGCTTTTTAAAAATGTGGTATATTTACACAATGGAGTACTACTCAGCAGTAAAAAAAAATTCTAAAATTTGCAGGCAAACAGATTGATTTGGAGAGTATTTTTTTAAGTGTGTGTAAGCAGGCCTCTTAGTAATTTTATTGATAGAATTCATAAAAGATTATTTAGCTATTTGCTTCCAAACCATTACAAAGTACTCTCAATGTATACCCAGTCATTAGGCACAAATCTATATCAAACTGGGGACATTAGCAATCTACTCATTGAGGAATGACAGAATCACAGCCTTTCTTAAAACTGCTGGGCCATAAAGTTCTTGTTTTATTCTTGAAAAAAATTACAGCTCTACCAGATAGGTTTCATTTAAATTCATGTGATTTCTTTTTTTTTTTTTTTCTTTTTTTTTTTTGGCCTGGTTGTTATTTCTTTAATGGACTTTTTTTGAACAAAACAAAAACAAATTAGTTGTTGGTACTGACTGGTTAATTACAATGTCTTTAACAACATGCAAAACATCTGGTCAATTTGGTTGACTGCATTACTAAAAGGTAACATAGGCCCAGAAAGATAGACATGGTATGTACTCACTCATAAGTGAATTTTAAACATAAATCAAAGAATATCTAGGCTGAAAACTACAACCCCAGAACAGCTAGTAACAGGAGGAACTTAAGAGAGACAACCAGGGATCCCCCTGGGAAAGAGAAATAGGGAAGATCTCCTGAGGGAGTGAACAAGGGGAGGTAGAAACAAATCATGAGAGAAGGAGATGGTTGAGTGAGAGGGTCAAGAGAGAGGGAGATAAAAAATGGATATCTTGATAGAGGGAGCCACTCTTAGGTTAGAAAAAAAATCTGGTATTAAGGAAACCTCCAAGAATCCACAAATGTCCCTGGCTAGGACTGAAGCAATAGTAGAGAGGGTGCCTAAAAAGAACTTCCGCTTTAATCACATGAATGACCACCCTAATTGTCATTATAGAATCTTTATCCAGCAATAGACAGAGGCAGAAGCAGAGATCCACAGCTAAGCACTAGGTCAAGCTACCAGTTCAGCTCAAAAGAGGGGAGGGGGAAGAGTACATAAGCCAAGGGATCAGGATCTTGAGGAGGAGACCCACAGAGAAGGCTGACCCTCACTATTGGGAGCTCACTGACCTGAAATAATTACTGAAGAACCTTCATGGGAAGGAACTAAACCCTCCAAAGGTAGATGACTGTCAAATGGTGTAGGCAGTTTGTGGAGCCTCAAAGTAGAATCAGAGTATGTTCCCAGTGCATGAACTGACATCTCATAGCCCATAACCCTGCAGAAGAACACATAACTCAGCCTAAAACTGGGATAAGGGACTTGGACCTACCTCAACTGGATATGCCAGACTGACCTGACCCACGGTGGGACTCCTTGTTCTCCATGGACAATGAATAGGGAGATGGAGTGGGGGAAGGCTGAGGAAGGAATGGGAAGAGGGAAGGGAGGTGGATCAGTGGTAGATATGGAAAACAAAACTTTTCCAATAAAAAATGAAAAGAAAGAAATCAATGCTATGTACTTGCCAATGGTAAAGATCCTGGAAGTCATTACTTCCCTAAAGACCCCATCATGGAAGCCTTAGTAAGACCTGGAAGCCTGACCTCTTAGAAAGCTTTCACTGCTCCCACTGGCTAAGATGAGTACTGAGTAGCAGAATATACCTACTAACTCCTATTTACTTAGCTAGAATGCTGACCTGAACTTCACTTTGTCTAAGATGATTCACTCTACACTCGGATAAGAATGATGCTGTTTCTATGGTCAGTATTGACAACACTACCCTATGTGTTTGAAGGACAACCAGACCTACAAGTTTTCCTCTCATAGAGAAAAAAATTTGCTGAAGATATGTGGGAATGAAAATCGCAAGAATAAGACAGAAAATTCTTATTTTTCTGCAGCATTCCTGTGTTGGAAGGATTTTGCTTTCTGGGAGAACACTGTCTTGGCGCTTTCTGTTATAAACTGTCATAATATCACTTTAATTACATATGAGAATTGAATTAGGAGAGTGATCTCCTTGGCCTATAATTAATGGAAAGCCTGTATCCTTCCAGAGCTGCTGAACTTGTCAATGACTTTTACATAACAGAACTAGATACATAATTGAAATTACCCTTAGCTCTCATACAAATGACAAGGGGGAAAAGCATTTGCTTTGTAGTGCATGGTTTGGTTTATAGAAGTTGGCTTCTTTTCTGTACTTTGTGTAACTGTTGCTGAAGCTTTCTGTCTTCCTGTGATCCTACAAGGAAATGCCATTTTTCAATTTAATAGAGGTGTAATTCTATTTTAGTCCCATGTGCTCTGGTGAAAACCTACACAGGTCCCATCAGCACAGCAGCCCTCTACTTCTGTTCCTCCCTCAGGAGACATGATTGCTAGAGCCAAGCCTTTGATAAGCTGCTGTTCTAATGACCACTTTGGACAAATTACTAGAAAGTTAGTCATTTTTACAGGTTAGAGGGTGAAGGAGTTCCCATTGCATTCCGGGCACTGCTCCATACACCTTAATGTTAAGTCATCTTGTGCTCACAGCTCTTTTCTTAGTTCAGAAATGCAGGAGATAAGCAGCATTGCACCCTGCATGGTACAGCTAAGAGGTCAACCCATGTACCTGTACCTACATTTTGGAATGGCCACTGTTCAGGCTGAAATGAGAAACTCCAGGCAAGTATCAGTATCTCAGGGTCTCAGTCTGCTTTTCGTCTTCCCAGCATTATAACTAACTTTCAAGCTAGTATTTTCAGCGGTGGGTGGAACAAACATGCAATAAATATTTTTAGATGGTGAATTGCTTACTTTTATGGATTTTTGAGGGGAAAGAAAAGATCAAGAGGGGCTGAAGAGATAGTACACACACACATACACACACACACACACACACACACACACACACACACACACACCTATGCATTTGAACACACTGGCCTGAAGGAGTAGTTACTTATAAAGTGTTTGTCATGAAAGCATTAAGTCATGAATTCATATTCCTAGTACCCATGTGGCATTCATCTGTGAAACCAGCATTGCAGAGACAGAGACAGAAGGTCCCCTAAAGCTTACCAGCCAGGCTTACCAGTTTAGATAAAATGGTGTGCTTCAAGTTCAATGAGAAACTGTGACTTAAAAAAAAAAGGGAAGTAGAAAAATGAATCAGTCACACCTTTGTGCTCTTCCAGATGACCTGCATTTAATGCCCAGAACCCACATGGTAGCTAAGAACACTCTGTACAGTGAACCAAAGGTACTCTTATGCCATCTAAAAGGACCTGCATGCACATGACACACAGACATACTTGCAGGCAAAATACCAGACATAAAAAATAATTTAAAATGTGAAGAAAAACTTCTTCATTTACCTCTAGCCTCCACATTCATGTTCACACACACTTGAATATATATATATATACATATATATGTATATATATGTATGTGTATATATACATATATATGTACACACACACAGGAAAAAGGATACATACAAAGTTCATGCACACACACAAAGTGGAGATCAGCAATGTTAAGATTCTAATACACTTGGTCTTTTCTTATATACTTTAAAATCATGACATTAATTTTTAAATAATTCCAAAACATAGGTTCATGAAAGATTTTGCCGACAATTATTCAGGTTCTGTTGTTTTGGCTTTTCTAATAATGTCAGTATTGTGGAATCTTTAACTTGAGAGGTGAAAGAGTTTTAACTAACCCGGAACTTTACACCCTGTTATAATGCTGGATATCACATCTAACATAGGTTCACTTCATAATCCATACAGCAATTTTTCACACATGTCATCTACAATTCAAAGTTTCAGATTAAACTTCTGCTACTTTATATACTTTACATACTTTATACAGTTTGTATTTTTTACTTCAGCCAAGACAAATATAGAGAAAAAGTATAAAATAAGCCAATTCACACTTCAGTTCTAGCATCAAATACAACTTTTTCTGAGATGAAATTGAATTAAGCAAACAAGCAAATAAACTAAAAAATATCTCCAAAAGTATTGAGAAATTAAATTATTCATTGAAGATCTACAATAAATAGAATTCAAGTTATGACAACTAGAAATTTGTGTGAAGAGAGGTATCATATGTTCGACAGTAGTCATGTCTGACAGGAGTCCACCTGTTTGAGTGAAGCATTCAAATCTGTTCTTGGTAAGTTTCAATTGCTTGTTGGTTGCTTTTGCTAGTCAGAAAGCAAATTACAGCAAAATCCTCCAAAAATATCTGGTCCCCATCTGTTATGCTGGCCAGGTGAGATGTTTTACACTAGGTCATGTTTGCATTACTCCTGACTTACTATGAACAGAATCAAGCTAGCCCTCTCTCCCTCAGTCAGTTTTTATTTAGGTCATTTAGAGTTCTCTTAAACTTCTTGCCCTCTCTTGAGTCACCCCCAAGCAGGGTAGGCTTGGTGTGCTGGTCAGATGCACTCCATGCCCACTCTGCTCTGAACTACTACTCGGCTTTCCGGCCAAAATGTCTGAGGAAGTGCACCATGGAAAGGAAGTGGTGTAGACTTTTCCTTTCAGGCAGAAATCACTCAGCTCATGTCCTTAATCACCAATAGTTTCTATTCAAACAACAAAATTTTCCTTTGAGAGTTATAATCTCTAACGCTTCTGATGCCTTGGACAAGATTCACTGTGAGAGCCTGACAGACCCTTCCAAGTTGGACAGTGGTAAAGAGCTGAAAACTGACATCATCCCCAACCCTCAGGAGCATAAGCTGACTTTGGTGGAAACAGGTATTGGCATGACCAAGGCTGATCTCACAAATAACTTGGGAACCATTGCTAAGCCTGGCACAAAGGCATTCATGGAGGCTCTCCAGGCTGGTGCAGATATCTCCATGATTGGGCAGTTTGGTGTTGGCATCTATTCTGCCTATCTAGTGGCAGAGAAAGTGATTGTAATTACAAAGCACAATGATGATGAGCAGTATTCCTGGGAGTCCTCTTCTGGTGGATCCTTCACAGTTCATGCAGACCATGGTAAGCCCATTGGCAGGGGTACCAAAGTGACCCTTCATCTCAAAGAAGATCAGACAGAATATGTAGAGGAGAATGTGAGGGTCAAGGAAGTGGTGAAGAAATACTTACAGTTCATAGGCTATCCCATCACCCACTATTTGGAGAAGAAACGAGAAGAAGATCAGTGATGATGAGGCAGAGGAAGAGAAGGGCGAGAAGAGGAGGAAGATAAGGATGATGAGGAAAAGCCCAAGATTGAAGATGTGGGATCAGACTAGGAAGATGGCAGTGGCAAATATATGAAAAAGAAGGTGAAGAAGATTAAGGACATTGATCATAAAGAGTTAAATAAGACTAAACCCATTTGGACCAGAAACCCTGTTGACATCACTCAAGAAGAATATTGTGAATTCTATAAGAGTCTCACCAATAATTGGGAGGACCACTTGGCTGTCAAGCACTTCTCTGTAAAAAGTCAGCTGGAATCAGAGCATTGCTCTTCACTCCTCAGCGAGCTCCCTTTGACCTTTTGAGAACAAGAAGAAGAAGAACAACATCAAACTGTACATCCATTGTGTGTTCATCAGGGACAGCTGCGATGAGCTGATACTGGAGTTCTGAGTACTGTGTGGTTGACTCTGAGGACCTGCCCCTGAACATCTCCAGAGAAATGCTCCAGCAGAGCAAGATCCTGAAAGTCATACACAAAAAACATTGTAAAGAAGTGCCTTGAGCTCTTCTCTGAGTTGGCTGAAGACAAATAGAACTACAAGAAATTTTATGAGGCCTTCTCCAAGAATTTGAAGCTTGAAATCCATGAAGACTCCACTAACTGTAGGCACCTCTCTGAGCTGCTCTGCTACCATACCTCTCAGTCTGGAGATGAGATGACTTCCCTGTCAGAGTATGTGTCTTGTATGAAGGAGACACAGAAGTCCATCTACTTACTATATTACTGGTAAGAGCAAAGAGCAGGTGGCCAACTCTGCCTTTGTAGAGTGTGTGCGGAAGTGGGGCTTTGAGGTGGTGTACATCACTGTGCCTATCGATGAGTACTTAGTGCACCAGCTCAAGGAGTTTGATGAGAAGAGCCTGGCCTCCATGACCAAGAGAGGCCCGGAGCTACCAGAGGATGAAGAGGAGAAGAAGAAAATTGAGGAGAGCAAGGCAAAGTTTGAGAATCTCTGCAAGCTCATGAAGGAGATCTTGGATAAGAAGGTTGAGGTGACAATCTCCAATAGGCTTGTGTCTTCACCCTGCTGCATTGTGACAAGCACCTATGGCTGGACAGCCAATATTCAGCGGATCATGAAGGACCAGGCAGTTCAAGACAACTCTACAATGGGCTACATGATGGCCAAAAAGCACCTAGAGATCAACCCTGACCAGCCCATTGTGGAGACCCTGAGGCAGAAGGCTGAGGCAGATAAAAATGACAAGACTGTCAAGGACCTGGTAGTGCTGCTGTTTGAAACTGCTCTGCTCTCCTGTGGTTTCTCACTTGAGAATCCCCAAACCCACTCCAACCACATCTACCGCATGATCAAGCTTGGTCTGGGTATTGATGATGATGAGGTGACAGCAGAGGAGCCAAGTGCTGCTGTTTCTGATGAGATCCCCCCACTGGAGGGTGATGAGGATGCTTCCCACATAGAAGAAGTGGATTAAAGACCTCTGAGAAGACCTTGTCTCCTGTCTAGGTTCCCTGTGGCTCCCCCAGCAGCCTTGACTGGCCCTGACCTACCTGGCTCTCTTCTCATGCTAGAGGAAACTAACTCCCACAGAATAGCAGGGTTGGGTATTGTGTACTGTAGTTTTATATTTGCTTTATTTTTGTTCTGAAATTAAAAGTATGCAAAATAAAGAAGTTGCAGTTTTATACCAAAACAAAAACAAAAACAAGACAAAACTTTTCCTGCCCAAACAATATACTAAAGTCAGGAAAAATTAAATAAATTTCCCATTCGATAATTTTTTTTAATTTTGGATTTATTGTTTATATAACAGTAGCTAAAACATGCTCTGTTGCCATTCATGCAGATAGAAATTAAAAGAAAAATAACAGAATGAATAACAGTTTTCTAACCTAAAAAGTTCTTATGTTCTGTAAATTAAGAAATACTTTTTTCTTTCATGCTTATTGGAAGAGTAATTCAGGAACACTAACATTGCTTAGTGAACTAGAGATGCACAAAACAGGAATATACCATGATGTATTTACTAAGATGTGTTTATGAGCCATAGAATATCACATGTAGATAAGCACAACAATGGAGCTCCTGCATCCTAAAGTAACTATAAAAACAATGTCAGGAATAAATACTAATTGGTATTTATAGACCAACTGGAAAAGCTTTTCCTTACAAAGGTCTCTACTGTATTGCTAAAGACGTGCAAGTCTAGTTTGTTTCAACAGGGTGCTCAAATGTCTCATATAAGAGACTTGGTCCTAGGGAGGCATGCTCAGCAAAGTGCTGTGGACTTTAAAATGAGACCTAATGGAAAGTTCTTAGCTCACTGCGGGTTGGCTCATTGGAGGAGACTAGAAAATGCAGGCATCTTCTAGGATAATTCTTTCCCATATTCTGATGCAAACATTTTTTCTCTTTTACACACTCTTTCCAAAGATGTGTTGTCCTTGCCAGAAATTCCAAACAATGGGTTTCCTGATTCTCTGGAACCTCTATAACCACAAGATCAAATAAACCTTTGGGGATGGATGATGATTTACTGGGTAAAAGCTCTTGCCACAAAGGCATGAGGAATGGAATGCAAACCCATGCAAACCCAGGACCCATGCAAACCCAGACCATGTGTTGCATTTTCACAATTCCAGTGTTCCTATGCTAAAATAGGAGATGAAGAGAAAAGAACCTGCAGAAGATGTTGGGCCAGCTAGACTAGTCTGGCTTATTCACTGGAGATGAGACCTCATTTCAAATAAGTGGTAATACTCAGATATCTGGCACATGTGCACTACACACACACACACACACACAGACACACACACTACATATATATATATCCCATACACAGTCATACACACAGATTATACATGCATAGATAAAAAGTAAATCTTTCTTTCTTTATAAATTTTTACAATATTTTCTTTGGCAACAGGGAAACAGAGTAACCTAGAGTTCATCCAGCATTGTGATGTAAGTAAAGCCGGAAAAGTACCCAACATTCAGAGGACCAAAATGGTCCATTCCATTAAATATTTTGCAGGTCGAGTGTATGTTGAGACCAAGTCATAATTCAGTATACAAATCCCTGATCTTTATGGTTGCATATAATCATAAGAAAATCTGTGTAAGAAATTCAGTGTGCTGCATAGTGAGTCATCATGGCTTTATAAATAGCCTTTGATTATGTTACATTTCCCACTTTACTAGCAACCAACGATGCAAATCAGAAGTGAGAAATCAGAATCCAATCACTGCTCTTTCTGAATGCACTGTCAGTAGTTTACACAGACAACACAGTAACACCTTTGGGATTTCTTACACATGAACACAGGAAAGTCTAAAGTCCACAAGCCACACAAGGATAGTGATAATGAAAAACATTCCTCTCTGCAAGCTCAGGATTCAAAGAACCATTGTTTCTCAAGGTCCAAAAGACTCTAGTCCTTCAGACTTTTCCATGGAGGTAAAAGAAATGGGAAAAAAATGGGAGTTGGTCCTCTCTTTTACTTAACATTATGGCCTAATCTCAGTGATGTGTCAATAAAGTTTATATTCTACTAATTATTTTAATTTTTAAAAATTTAAAACTTTTATGCATACAGTGTTTTATATGAATGTATGTCTGCATATGGCATGCATTCCTGGTACTCAGAGTCCATAAAGGAGTGTTGGTTCACATAGGGCTACAGTTACATGAGCCAACATGCACATGATGGAAATCTAATATGGATCCCCTGGAAAAAATCAGTGCTGTTTGTTTATTGGTTTATTGATGAAGGGTCTCACTTTGTAGCTTTGGGATGACCTAGAGCTCACTATATAGACCAGGCTGCACTTGAACTCATAGAGATCTACCTGCCTCAGCCTCCTAAATGCTGAAATTAAAACTATGTGCAACTATACAAGGCAGTCTGTTCTCTAAAATCACTTAGCCATCTCATTAGGTACCCCTCCATATATATGTACATATGTATGTATGAATGTATGTATGTATGTATGTATGTACCTATAAGTATGTGGACCATCGTGTTTCCGTGGAGGTCAGAGCAGTTTTGTGGGGTCAGTTCTTCTCTACCATGTGGGTCTTGGGAAAGGAACTGGGGTTGTCAGGATTGCATATAGGGACTTTTACCTGCTGAATCACTTCATCAGCTCAACATCCTAACCTAAGGTAGCAGTAAAACACAAGGAGGAAGAGGGATCACTAATATCTTAAACCAGGTACATGTAGTGATGGAAAATAAAATTTTAACTTTTTTTCCCAGGAAACTGATGTGATGTCATCTGAGAGAGAAAACCTAAATGACCTAAAGTAACAGCCACTTATTTGACCATGAGTCTCTGTGTGTAGGCCATTGCCACTAAGGTCTTCTGGGAAGAAATGCTGTACTCATTCATGCCCTCAGTGGGAACAGAGCATCTCCAGCTTCCTCCCTATGCTTACTGGGCCTCTGAATGTTCAAGGGGTGGTTTGTTTCCTTGCATTATGGTATTATTTTTAAGTTTGTGTCTGTTTTTTATGTTATAGAGTACAATAGAGAGCAATCTTGCCTTAGCAAACCATTTTCAGATATCTCCTGGCTTAGCATGGCTGACTGCATTGGTCCAGCCAGTAGGGAATGCATAGGAGAGCTTAGGGATACTAGAGGAGAGAGAAGCATGAGTCACCTGTGTCATTTTGCTTATGATCTGTCCCTCAATGATAGGGACCACTTTGTTACAGACTGGAGAAGAAGCTATATAAAGGTAAAGCTTGGAAAATGGACATCAGAATTAGTTCTTGGAGACAAAATTAAGAGGGGGTGATTGGGAGGAGATTCACTGAGTTAGAAATATGTTCTCTTCTTCTTAGTAATTTTGCAAGGGAAAAAAGAGGCAGAGCAAAGCCAGAAGAGGCAGCAACATTAAGAGAACTTTGTCAGTGTGTTTGATTATTCTTAGTGTTCGTTTTGGCCAGTGAAAACATTTGCAACAGTGTTGTTGTTTGAGAACAGTCCTTGAAGAAGAAGGTACAAATTCTGAGCCACAGAGCTCGGTTATTGCTGGGGCAGAAGACTAGCAGATGGAAAAGAAAGGCAACATTTCTGCTTCTCTGAATAGTGAGAGTGGGATGTGAGACCAGGAAGGTTTACATCCCCATGTTAATGATTACACAAGGTAATAGTACAGGAAGGTGTTTATTTACACAATGTAACCTGCACTCAAATAAACTTCCTTGGAAATCTCCTTCCTCATATCTCTCTGAAGGCTTGAAGCCCTCAGAAGTTCTGGGAGAATTGCCGACATAGCACCTGCCATAACTGATTATCAAGAGCTGTGCTGCCATTGGGCCCCTGATCCTCAGAGCAAGATCTCTGAGAGGCTTAACACACTGTCTTCCAGATGGAGAGAAAACATTGCCCACATTCCAGATCTAAATCTTTGAGACATTAAAATGGTTCTTTATTTTTATAAATCATATGTTGTTTATGAAGTTTAGATAAAGGGTCTAAAAAGTCAAGTAAAATATCATTAACAATAAAATGTGTTTAATGTTTATTACAGATTAATATTTAGACTTCCCCGGTGAGACAGGCATTTATCCCGTGAGACACTATTGACACTATTGTTCATAAAAACCAGATGCAGAGCTCAGAGATAGTACAAATAACATCTTAGTCTTGTCCTTTGATGACATAGAGTGTTAAATAGGGCATTAGTTGGTTTATCTCCTAACATGAAATGTTAGGTTTCCCATACTTCATGTGCAGTTGGTGATAAAATAGCTTAGGGATAACCTAAATCCTAGCTAATAATCTAATTCCTAGCCAAAAGGTTATCGTTTTGTTGTTCTTTGGCTTGATTTTGAGTTTTTTTGGCTTTGTGATTGTTTGTTTGATTTTGAAAAATCAATAAGATAATATAAACAACATAATCACTTTGTTTTCAGATGAGGATGAAACTAATGATAAGGCTATGATTCTGCCAACTTAACCATGGACACCTGTTCATCACCAGCTTCTTGATTCTATAGCCAAAGATGCTTAGACAAAATCTAGTCTATAGCTGAGGTGACAAAGAATCCTATAAAGTAGAAGAGCAAGAAGTATGGTAACATTAAAAAGAAATGCCTAGAATTATTTTGGTGATCCTGGGTTTTGTTCTTGGTTGTTGTTGTTGTTGTTGTTGTTGTTGTTGTTTATATGAAGTTAAGCACTGGTCTTTTGAGGCATGTGAAGAATTGTGTTGGGATTTTGATGGTGATTGCAATGAATCTGTATATTGCCATTTTCACTATGTTGATCCTAGCTATCCAAGAGCATGGGAGATCATTCCATTTTTTATCTTCTTTAATTCCTTTCTTCAATGACTTAAAGTTTCTGTCATACATATCTGTCACTTCTTTGATCTGAGTTACGCCAAGATATTTGATGTTATTTGCAAGTATTATAAAGGGTGATGTTTCCCTGATTTCCCTTTTAGCCCTTTTATCATTTTATATAGGAGGGCTATTGACTTTTTTAGTTAATCTTGTACCTTGCTACATTGCTGAAGGTGTTTATCAGCTGAGGCAGTTCCCTGGTAGAATTTTGGGGATCACTTTTATATACTATCATATAATCTCCAAATAGTAAAAGTTTGACATTTTTCTTTCTAATTTGTATCCCCTTGATCTCCATTTGTTGTCTTATTGCTCTAGCTAGAACTTCAAATACTATATTGAATAGATATGGAGGGAGTGGACAGCAAAGATCATGATAAGAAAATCCACAGAAAGAGCTGACCAGAGCTATTGAAAGTTCAATGAATGTGAAAGGGCAAATTTGTGGGGATTCGGGCAATGGGACCAGAATTTATTCCTAGTGCAAGAAGTGGCTTCTTGGAGCCCATTCTCTACAGTGACCTTGGTCAGCCTCGATACAGGGAGGTGGGGGTGTATATGGAAGACTGCATTGACTCACCCTGGGAATCTTTACCCTCTATAAGGATTTGATGCGAGTATGGGGTGGGGGAAACTGTGTGAAGACTGGTAAGAGGGGAAGAAGGTGGAACAATAGTGAATATGTAAAAGAAATCTTTTAAATAAAAAGTAACTGAACATAAAAGGGAAAAAAAGAAAAAAGAAAGGCCCAGGTCACCTGTGTGTGTGTGTGGGGTGCTCCTCACAAATAATTAAGGCAAATAAAGATGTCCTTTGTGTTTAAAAGCAAATACCAACTGGAATACTATAATCCTAGCAAAACTTTCCAGAAATGATATAGGCGTCATTGTTATCTATGAGCTGCATTTCAAAAACTATATGGAACTCACAGATTAGCATGGGAAAACATTTAGTGTCTAAGCAAATACTTGAGTCATTTAACAATACTATAGAAAGTCTAATTTAACAGCTTTTCTAAGTTTGCTGTGATTATTAAGACTTCCATATTAGAAAGGCTGAGTAAGTATATGAAGATATTCTATATTAATTTTAACTAAGCACAAAATGTTTTAAAGTATAAAAAAGAAATTAACTGCATATAGATAAAAGTCACTTGATCACAATATTTTTTTAAAAACTCAGGAGCAACCAACTGGATGTTCAGTCAGTGATCAGAGTTAATTTTTTGAAAAGCATGATGCTAAATGAGATAAACCCTAGTCACCAGGTTGAGACCTACAGCCTGACATAAGGCTATTGAAGGTAATTACATGTCAGTGGGGAAAAAATCTGTGTGCATGCAAAAGCACATGCAGATAGAAAATGCAGATCTTGGGATGTCTTAGGATGTACACACTGGGTTTTGCATGGGAGATCAGACACACACACACACACACACACACACACACACACACTAACAGGACCATATGAAAGTTTAGTCAGGAGAGTTGCGAGGTGATTACAGAGGCAGAGAAGCAGAAAAGAGAGGGACCAGAGAGACTTCCATGTGGCAGGCCTCTTTTAAGGGAACCGGTGGGCCCAGGTTTGCATGGCCATGCCTAGTGTTGTGCCCTTCATACATGGTGTGTTCTGCTGGCTTTACCGTGTTGGCTTTACCACATGACCACTACATGCCAGGAATTCTTATCTCACTTAGCACCATATTGGGTTCACCATGTGGTGTGGCAGGAATCCTTACACTGCAGCCTGATGTAAAGGGTCTTGAAACATGGAAACAATTATAACAAAATACAAGGAATAAGAAGAGCTGACTGTGCAGAGATCAAAGCTGACCATATCTGAGAGCCAAGAGTATGATTAGAACACTTTACTGTGCCTAAGGTTAACAAAGTATCACCATGGGCTGTTAGATGGTGCAGTCTCAAAGTACTTACAGAACAAGTGTGAGGTCCAGAGATTGGATTCCCAGAAACTCAATGAAAAGCAGCGTGAGCACAGTGACTGGCAGAGACAATAGATGCCACAGCAAGGTGGCTAGGTAGACTAGCAGTATTGGTAGGCTGTTGTTTGATCAACAAACCTTGTCTCAATAAAAGAGAAAAGCATTCAGGATGATTTCCAGCATCAACTTTCTGCCTTCACATGATTGTGCATACATACATGTGCACATACCCACATACAAATAAAAGGTCTTTGTGTCACATTGACATTGGCTAGATTACATTTCTGCAGCTCAGAACATCCTCCAACTAGGAATCCCCCGCATCAGTCTCACCAGTGCTGTTGTTGTAAGCATGTGCCATCCTGCCTGGCTTTGTCACTCTATTCTTAACTCTTTCTACATTGATACATACTATTTTCTGCTAAATGTGTGTTTTAATTTTATTTTTGTGAATGTAAGAAAATATGTTTGCAAAAAGCCATATATTGGAGAAAGAGTTTATTTCAACTCACAGCTGGAGGTTACAGTCCATCTTAGCAGGGAAGTTGAGGCAGCAAGACTTTAATTCATCCGGTCACATTATGCCCACAGTCAAGAGCAGAGAGAAGTAAATGCATACATACTTATTCTCAGCTTGCTGTCTCCTCTTTTATACAGTGCAGAACACAAACCCAGAGAATAAATAGCTATCTGCCATAGTGGGCTGGGCCTTCCCACACCATTAACGCAATGAAAACAGTCCTCTATGGACACACCCACAGGCTACTCTGATCTAGACATTGAGACTCTTTTCCCAGGTGATTCTTGACTGTGTCAAATTGGCAAATAAAACAATCACAACATATAATAAATTATAGCAATTTGGATAAAATTACTTTGGAAGTACTTCAAAATTTAAACTCATGAAAGGAAAGCACTATATTTTATATTTTCTTCAATGACAGAGCTTTAAAATATTTTGCTTCTTCAAATATAAATGATACAAAATTAGCTTTGTGAGCTTCTAACTGCATGTGTTGCTCACAGCTAAGAAATGTTTCAACTCTCCAATATAAACCCCACCCAAACAGTGAAAGATAATATACATTTTGCCAGATTAAAGGGCTTTTAAAATGCATCTTCTAATCTAGGCTAAAGAGGGTTTTTTTAAAAAAATACAAAATGCTATAAATGGGTTTTTTTCCCCATTAAGTTAATTCAGTGTTGTGTTCTGATGAATATAAAATGACATAAATGTAAGTCTAGTACATTTAATATAAGTTCTTGAAGGGCTAAATTGTAGGCATCAATTTTTTAATATAGACAAGACTTTTTTTTCTAATTAGACCTTTCAGGTATGTGATACTATACAGTAATATCTTTGACTCTGTTGGATATGGAAGGCTGTTTTATTCCAGGATAAACACTGAAGACACTATTCGCCTTTGGATGGCTTGTTGGAATCTTTTTCTCTAGATACACAAACCTCTATTCATTTTTATTAATTCTCTTTGACCATTACTAGGTTTATTTATTTATTGGCTTTTAGTGAGGTGTTTCTGTTAGCCATATGCACAGTTTTACTCTTAGATGCATCTGCTTAAAATAATAACATAGATGCTTATACTTCAATTTATTGCAGCATCAGCTTGGTTGTCTGCCTAATGATAAATAAAATGTGCTGTATATAGTAGAAGTTTTTCGCCCAGAAGATCTAGCCGTGAGATCTGGACTCTGGCACAACCCTGCTGCTGCTTAGCCCCCCAAAATTACTCAGACACTTCTATTAATTATATGCTGTTTGGCCAATGGTTCAGGCATATTGTCAGCCAGCTCTCATCTTAACTCAACCCATTTTTATTAATCTGTTTGTCACATAGCCTGTGACTTACCTGTGTTTCTTTACATCTAGCATCTCTGGTGGTTTGATCACACCGTCCACAGATTCTGCCTTCCTCTTTTATCAATGTTTGGATTTCTCGACTGCTTCTAAGATGCCTTGCTATAGGCCAAAACAGTTCTTTTATTAACTAATGATATTCACAGCATACAGAAAGACATCCCACATCACTTCCCCCTTTCTCTCTAATCAAAAAGGAAAATTGGTGCCATGTTGGGTGCCAGGTATAGTATAAATTATCCACTGGCAATTGATTATATAACAGAATTAATATTTATTAAGTAGTTTTTTATTAAACACTCACTGATATAATATTGAGCATTAGGGCAATTCCTGGAGGCTTGAAATGTCCCACACAGTTACAGTAATCTTCCCTTTGAGAATTCAGAAAACAAACAATAAGGAAGGCAGCATAAATTGGTCTTCAAAGGGGCTGACCACACCCTGTACAGGGGTCTTCAAGATTTAAAGACCACACCTCTAGGTCAAGGCAATTAATGCCCATGCCTCACTACAGCTGTTTTATTCAGCCCTAAGAGAAAAAAAAATCTATTATTTTCAAAAAAAAAAAATGAATGGAACTAAGATTATTGTGTGAAAAAAAGCCAGACTCGAAAAGGCAACTATGACATTTTCTCTATTTTTCTTCAGCAACTTTATTTAGCTTCACAAAATCATGGATTCATTAATATAAGTGTGAGACTATGGGGTATTGATCGGAATATGAGGAGAAGGAGAGAGGGTGAATGTGGTCCACAAATACAATGAAGGCTAGAGAGCTGGCTCAGCACAGGCAGCCTGTTTGGTGTGCAAGCCTGTGAACTGCAGTTCCATCCCAGCACTCACATAAAAGCCTGACATAGTAATGTACAAGTGTAGTCTCAGCACTGAGGATCTAAAGTTAGGCAGAGCCCTGGGGCTCACTCATCACACCATGAACCCAAATTAGAGAGCTGCAGGTTAAATGGGAGTCCTTGTCTAAGAAAAACCGGGTATATAATCAAGAAAGGCACTTGCCATCAGCCTCTGGCTACTGTAAGTACATGTGCACTTACACACACACACACACACACACACACACACACACACACACACTACAGATGCCTATGAAACCAATCACCATATACACTGGCTACATATCAATAAAATCTGTAGTAACATACAGAAGAGAACCACATGGATATCTGAGCAAGGACACAGTATGGAGGAGAGACACATCGCCCTGAAAGTTTATCTCAAGTTTCCCTTCTTTAGCTTCAGGGTGTGAACATTTAGCTCTTTTGTTTGTGTTCCGGTGACAGTTTAAGGTCTGACTGAAGATGTGGTCCAGCAATGGTAATCTCCATCCCACGCGCAACACAGCACTAAACTCCCCATTATTAACTGTGTATGATTTAGCAGGGTCATTAGAAAGATGATTCATCCTCAGTAGGTGTAAACCGGCTCACTAAATTTAATGCCAAGAAGGAAGGGAGCATCTTGATTCCACTTTAGGCTAATAGCCAGGTGATTCAGGGTCCTTAAGAGCCCTGATGCAGGCCTCATTTCTCACCACTGACAGGCTTCTGGAGTTTCATGCCAAACAATTAATTCGTTTTTCACTCCTCAGATACGTAAATCTCCAAAATGAGTTGCTAACAGGGTCTAGAGCTGCTGCTACTTCTAATCCTGAACTTCAAAAAGCTAATATTTATTTTTTTTTTAATTTGACTGTGTCTGATTGTATTTAACCCTTCACATACACACAGATACACACAGATACACACATACACATCATATCATCCAATTGTGAATGAAGACTTTTTCATTGTTGCTTTTCTGTCTTCTTGAAGATTGCTCATGTATGCCTTTTTATCCTACCCAGAAAATGGAAGTTTAGAGAATTTCCAACAACAGGCTTTCTCCAGACAGCTCTTGAACATCTGCACCACTTTCTCTTCTAACTCTTTCAGCAAGGTGCTCATGAGAAAAGGTAAAATGATAGATAGATAAACAGATAAATGATAGATAGATGATAGATAATATTTTAAAAAGCTCACCCTGTAAATTACTAGTAGCTCACAGTGCTTATCTTGACTTTCTACAGGAGACTTTTCATTATAAACAGTAGTGGAAGACTTGACCACAGTCAGGGTACCGTATCCAAGGGCACAAGAAGGTTCTAGAATGAAATTTCAGAACTGCATGGGCCAGTGAGATTCCTTAGCTGGTAAAGGCTCTTGCATTTATGTCTAATGACTTGAGTTTAACCTTTGGGACTCACAATAAAGAGGGAGAAAAGTCAAGTTGTTCTGTGTTCTGCAGGTATACTTTGGCCTAGTGTGTGTATGTGTGTGTGTGCGCGCCCACAAACAAACAAATAAACAGATGCAATAAAAATAGAAATGCAGGACTTCAGCGCACTACACTGGAGACTGAGGCTCACTGAGCAGACTTGACTGACTGGATAGCAAGCGTGAGAGGTTCTTCCACCTTGAGCTCCCCAGGCTAGCACTGAGACAAGAATGCACACAGCACAATGCCCTGATTTTTCCCAAGAACTGAACACAAGTCCTCAGGCTTACACAGCAAACACTTTACCAAGAACAAGAATGCATGCTTTCAACAAGAATCTAAGATTGAGGTATGGAAATAACAACTCTTTTGTCTAAAGACGTCAAACATTTTTTATATCACAATATTCCCTTGCTGTGTTAAGGTTAAAGAGTGATTTATAGCCCTCAAATATTTGGTGGTAGACTTCCTACAGAGACTCTATATGCCAAGCAAATAGATTCAAATAATGAACAATATGTCTATTACAAATTATTTCTATAAATTTTATTTATTTTTATTAATTGATGTGTGTGTATGCCTGGAGGGTTATCTATATATGCATTACATACTTGCTGTACCCATGAAACCAGAAAAGGTTGATGAGTTCCATGCAGTTCCAATCACAGGAGGTTGGAAGTAGCCTAATATGGGAACTCAGAACAGAACTCCTAACTGCTGCGCCACTTCTCTAGCTCCCTGCTGCTTATTCTGAAATGAGTTTATCTCAGATTCAAATGTCAGAACATATATAGCAAAGCAACTGCACCTCTTCTTTGGAGAAATCACATTCATTCACTTTACCTAATGGGCTATCGGATGTTCTTTCTGTGTTATAGTTATTTTCCATGTCATTCAATATCCAATGGATTTTTAAAACTTGTTGTTAATTTTATAATTATAATTTACTGCAACTGTTTTTTAATGCTAAAAGTAATGAATGTAGGATTAATACAGCAAATGTAGATGACACAATGACAACATTCTCACTATTAGTGATTTTACTGTTAGATTTCCATAACTACCCTTTCATTCACTCAGTAGTAATTCATTGGCCTATTGAGAAAATAGGTCAGGGGCTACTCTATGCTCTGTGAACAAGTTCAATAAGCTAATGATACCATTATAAGAGTGTAGAAGAGTATCTAACAATAAAATATGGAGTGTTTTTGACAAGATCAAACATGATAAGCAGAAAGAACGATACTTTCCATTGAATGGTAGAGAAAGTCACTTTCAGGGTGTATTTTGAGCTGATACCTAAGTGATGGTAATATGGAATCTCTCCCAGGATGCTCCAGAATCAAACACTAGTCAGAATAGCTGGCCATGAAGAAATATCTTCCTGGAGACTACATTTGTAATACTTGAAGAATGGAAGGAGAGTCAGTTGGTCTGAGTATTTGTTTTCTTAATATGTAGAGTCTATTTCTATTCAATCCAGATAGAAAAATCAAGGACAAAACAAAGAAATGATTCCACCAGATTTCACTTGGAGAAACATTTACTGTTGTGGGTTTATTTACAAAAGCATGGGTGGGTGGGTTTACTAAAAGAAGCATGGGTGAGGTTACTAGGTTACTAACAAAATCATGGATGAAGAGTTACTTATAAGAATTTGGATGCAGAAATGTGGGTGAGTGATTACATACAGAAGCATGGGTGAGTAACTTAGACAATTATATTCCCAAAAGTCCTATCTAGGCATAAAAAGCTGAACTCAGTAAATCTGTATAGGGAAACTTTTGCCCACCTTCCAGACATCTCCACTACTTGTGTGTTTCCTCTCTTCTAGTGGCTGTTTATTACTTCCATAGCTTCAGGAAGGGTTTTATGAGCCTGGTAATTTCTGTAAGCTTCCTGGGTCTCACAAGTCTCTTGGGAAATTCATGAGCCTCCTGAGATTCCCATTCTTTAGAAAGGGAAATATTTCAAGATGGGGAAATATCTGTGCAACACTGTGGTATGATGAAAGATCTCAAACTGAGAAATGAAGCAAATAATAAGGGCTATGCTGTGCCAAACTGCACTGTCCAGTATGGGAGCAGTAGGTCAAGTGTGTAGCTCCAGAGGATATAAAACCAAGTTAGTCTAAACTGAGGTATGCTACAAATGTAAAGCAGATACCAGTGGATCTTTACTCTCTACTATGGAAAAATCATTGTCTTGTAAATAATCATCATACAGGTCACATATTCAAATGATTATCTTTGACATATTATGCAACATAGAATGCGATTTATTATGAACTTCTTTTTCTTATTTTTTTCTAAACTGGTTTTTAGAAAATTACACATATGGCTCATATGTTTTATGGATAACATTAATAAAGAGGTTTGCATGAGATGAAGAGATGTCTCCATCTGTAGAAATGTATGTATGCAGTTGACCCTAAAGAGGTATTGTGATATCATTGATTTTTCCTTTAGTGGTATTACAGTGCTAATGCATAGAGGAAAGACAAGACTAGGAGAAAACCAATAAGATTCATAGTTAAAAGCATCCCACACAAAGCTAATATTAATGAAGATAAAGAAAGTGGTTACAGACTTTTATTTTGAAGGTTGAACCATTGCTTGGGTGGTATAAGTTAGTACCCCAAATAAAAAGACCATCATAGGATATTTCGGTTGCATGAGGAAGACTGTCAGGGAAACAGTTAAGATGAGGAAAACTTAAATTCTGTTTTAGAACCACTGCTTTTAATTGCCTGTTAATAGCCAAATAGACTCTTGGAATAATAAAAAAAAAACTCATGTTGATACAGCTGAGGGTATGGGAGAAGATTAGGAAACTTCTGGGGACCGAGTCCATGATGCTGCCACAGAAGCCAAGAAAGTAAGGTGCTTCAGAAAACAAATTGGGCTCCACTTGTTCAACCCTGCTCAGAGGCCAATGGCCGATGTGAGCAGAAAACTGGACACTTCATTCTGAGATGAATAACCATCCTGAGAACAACATGCTGTGGTGGTAGTAGTGGTGTTGAAAGTCCATGTAAAATGTGGATAGTGTGATATGGAGGGAAAAAAGGAGGGACAGAGGGAAAAGAGAAAGAGAGAAATAAGGGAAAAGGAAGAATAAAATGCCAGTGTCTGTATATGTAGCCAATTGTTATTCACACATGCCTAGCCTGTATAAAGGCCCAAGTTCTATCCAACACACACACACAACCTGTAATCTCCATATTCAGGAGGATTACAAGTTCAAGGTCATAGTAAGTTCTAGGCCAGCATGAGCTTCATGAGAACTTGCTTCAATACAACAGAAGAGGAGAGTGGGCAAAATAGACCTTAGCAAACATTCCAGAAACTTATCATTAAAAACAGCAAATTGAATGAATGGGAGAGAGTGACAAAGACCCAGAGAGACAAGGAGTGAACTGTCCATAAATCATTTATTTTTATTTTTGAGATAACAATTGCATTTCTTCTTTCTGCTCCAGCTCCAAAAGCTGTCATATACCCTCTCCTTTCTCCTCCAAACTTATGACCTCTTTTTCATTAGTTATCATTGCATGCACTTATGTATGTATATACATATTTATTCTTAAATATAACCTGCTCAGTCCATATAATGTTACTTGTATGTGTATTTTCAGGGATGATAACTTGGTATTGGACAACCAATTTGTGTGCTCTTCCCCCGGGAGGACCGCCTCTCCCAGCTTCTCTCAACTGCTTATGTTTCTTTGTGTAGGAGTGAGGCCTGGTGGGCTTTCTCTTGTTCCCTTTGAAGTGTCTATTGATGACATTTTTTAAGCTCATGTGTGGGCAGTCGTGTTAGTGAGACTTTATGGACATTACTAGGAGACATAGTCCTGCAGCACAATCCCTGATCTCTGATTGTTACATTCTTTTAAAATCAAGTCATATCTAGTTTGGGTTTTTTTTTACATGTGCTAAGGAGAATTAGTAAGGTGAGAGAAAAATGAAAAAGTAGAATAACCACAGACAAAAGTCTCTGAATACTGTTCACTGGGACAGGAAATATGAGTCTTTCTAAGGCTCAGATATGTTGCATATATATATACCTGTGTTGTATTATCTCTCTCCCTCTCCCTCTTTGCTCCCCTGTCTTTCTGCTCTCCCCCATTAACATACTAACTTGTGAAATTTAGATACAGAGTTTAAAATGCATTAAACTCTTACGCTCTAACTTCAAATGTCAATTCAGAGAACCAGGTGTCTCTTTCCAGCAGGTAGACCATATAAAAGATATTCACTTCCTTCTGGGAACATCTAGAATGTGATATTTAAGACTATCCCCTCAAAATGTGACTTCCCTCTGATTAGTTCATAACTCCAAATACCCAGTGACTGACTTTAATCAAGAAACTTAAAACATCTATTTTGAAGTATGTTCTATATTAGCACTCTCTATCACTCTATCTACTGTCTCTCATTCTGGAAGCTCTAGTATTTGGGCATTGTCTGTTTATTGAATGATTGTACCACCCCATTGGGATTTTGAGTTTGTTTTTGTTGTTGTTTTGTTCAGTTTTTGCTATTATTCCATTGTCAAAGGCAACAGCACTCAAACATTTTGCGTCTGCTTACAAGCTAAGAACTATGGAATTTCAAATTCCTGGAGTTCCAGCTTGGATCTCCATTTCTTCTTCCTAGCATTAGTTCTTCTCTATGGCCCAGTATCTTCTCTCATGTCTCTGAGTACATTAATTTCAATGGCTTTGCTTTCAAATCCAACTCTGCCCTTGGTGTGTGTGTGGGGGGGGGGCGTCTTTCTTGTTTTAAAATTTTTTCCTCAAAAAGTTTTGAGTACTTAACTATCCATTTATACTGAAAAGCTAATATAAAGTTCTATGCAAGTGATAGCATATATCCACTTGTGGGCTTCCCTCGGAGATAACCAAGTGCCCTTCAGAGACCACACAGTGGCCAAGTACATTTTTTTTTCTCTTTGTAGTGGTTCAGCCTATATAGGAAAAGACTTGTAACTCTCGATTCCATTAAGCCTGGTTTCTGGTAGGGTGGAATTGGTCCTGAGGATCCAGCTACTAAAGGGTCTCAGAAGAGAGATTAGTCTATAAATGCTGCAAGCATGAGTACCTATGACCTACCCCCAGAACCTAGGTAAAAAGCAAAGTGTTACATCTTGTAACATAGTAGTGTAGACACAAGATGATCACTGGGACTCATTGGTCAATCAATGTAGAGCTCACAGTGAGCACAGGTCCCAATGTCCCAAAGAATATAATTGATGATTCCCAAGAAACCATACCTTTCACATGCATTTGAAAACATGTTCAAGCCCTCCATATACATACACAAATAAATGAAGTTTCCTTACCTCAAACTCACATACATATGCCTCTTCCCATAGAATGGATGCCTCAGCTTCACAAATCTGGTACCCTAGCATAATCCAGTGCCTTTCTTACTGATGGCTTCATCTGTAAACATATGCAATCGTAACCTACCTTTAAAGTCACATATTATACCTGCTTCTTGGCACCTCCATCCTTGGTGATTGAGAATTGAAATATCTCCTAATTTCTTCCTGATAGAGGACAAACTACTGAATTGCCACCTTACATCAGAAACTATGTTCAATTTCAACCTTCTTTCTTTCCCACAAATATGTCCAGTTTATTCCTATTTTAGGAGTTTTATGTAGCTGGTTATTCTGTCCATATTTTGGTAGTCAGGGCCATCTTATATAGGGCTCCTGTATATTATTCAGATAACCAGATTCTTATCAACACTATCTCTAATCAATAGAAATATTTCTTTTTTATTATTTTTGAATAAAGTCTGATTTTTTTAATCCATGTATCCCCTTGTTCAAACTTCCTTTCCTTCCACTCCTGACTGCTCCCGATCACTTCCTCTTCTCCCCTTCTCCTCATGTTCTCCTCAGAAAGGGCAGGAGGTTCCAAGGGGGCTGAGTTCAGCATCCACTCCAGGCAGATCTGCTTTCCTCACCCCAACATCAAGCCTGGGTCAGGTGTTCCACTGCAGGGAATGGGCTCCAAGGTGCTGCTCCAAGGTGCTGCAGATCCCAAGTTGTTCAGTCATTGTGGTTTGCAGCTTGGGTGTGCTTTGCTTTTTGTTTAAAGCCCACTAATGAGCGAGTATATCTCCTGCTTATCTTTCTGGATTTGTGATACCTTGCTCAGGAGAACATTCTCCAAATCCATCTATTTGCCTGCAAATTTTAGGATATCATTTTTTCTTACTGCTGAGTAGTACTCCATTGTGTAGGTGTACCACAGTTTGTTGATCCATTCTTCAATTGAGGGGCATCTAGGTTGTTTCCAGGTTTTTGCTATTACAAATAATGCTGTTAGCATTCTGCACTACCATGCTGTACTAGATATTCATTCTAGTTATCAATGTTAATCAAAGTAGGAGGAACCAAATGTTGCCTTGTTTGAACTTGAACACTTAAAACCAAGGCTATATTTGTCTCTTGGAAAATAAACAAACAAACAAGCAAACACTTCTTTTTCTAAAGGATAGTGGAGACTTAATAAGGAGTAAATATTTCACTTATATAGGATTTCTTGGTCTTTAAACAAGAAATTTAAAGAAGGAATTACATATTGCAAAAGAAAAAGGCAAACAACCAAGCAGTTTGTTCAGACAACAGTGAAGGGTAGGAACAGGAAAAGATGGTGCCTGAAAAGGGTTAAGAGACACGTAAAAAGGATACATACATTCAACGCAGCTTTATTTTATTGGTATTGATCGCAGCTTCTTCCTGCAGTTTTGCATCTTGTCAATGAATAATGCATAAGCTTAATGGTCTAGTTTGATAGGAACCCACAAACTACTTCAAAAGCGCCTAGAAGATACTCAATTCCAATTTCATCAAGAATTACTACTCAAAAGAGAGCTCATAAAACTGTCTTCTGATTATTTCCCATAGTTGAAACCTGGCTACACACTGTTGTGAACCAGTGTGTATTATTCTCCTGAGCCCAGCTAAGTTCAACTTAGGGGTCCTGGAAAACTGTACTCACAGTTAAAGACCAAAGACATGAATTATTCTCCTTGCTTTGAGACTTCAAGACTGTCTCCCTACCCCCAGGAGGCCATAGAAATTCCATCTGGCTTAGCTTACACAGGCCAGAGGATGAACAACCTAGGAAGAGTCCTACTGGAGTCTGAGTTAAGAGTCCTGGTAAATGACCCAGCTGTCCTGTCCTCTGAGAACACAATGTCCCAGAATGTGCTGTTCATCTGTGCTCACAAGGCAATGCACCCTCTAGACATATAAGTTGGGTATGCTTACCTCTGGCCACCGTTTCTCTTCTTTCCAACTTCTGCTTCCTGAAGTTGCCTCCTCTGTAAACTACCCATGTCCACTTCTGGTGGGGCTCAGATTTGGAGAGGATTCAACCAGGACATGAGCCAAACAGAAGGTGCCCTGTGACAAAGCCAGCACTCTAGAGGTTAAGGTAGAAAGTTTGCTGCAAGTTCAAGGCCTCTGTGCTACAGAGGTGAGACATCTAGGGTTTATATAAGATCTCATACTCCTCCTCCTCCCCCACCTCAAGAAAAACCAGAAAAACAAACCAAACTAGAATTACATGATGTTTATCTATTTACCGCTTCCCACCAACTCATAATATATAGGCTTTGAACCTTTCCATCTTTCCCTCCTGTATTTTTTAGTATTTATTTTTCTGTATTATTATTTGTAGTTGTGATGATTTGAATGAGAATGGTTCCCATGGGCTCATGAATTGGAATGCTTGTTCCAAATTGGTGGAACTGTTTGGGAAAGATTAGAAGGTGAGGTATTGTTGGAGAATTTGTGTCACTGGAGTAGTCTTTTAGGTTTTAAAAGACCAGTTAGCCTGTCTCTCTGCCTCTTGGCTGTTGCCTGAACATGTGAGCTCTTAGCTACTGAACTGGCTTCACGCCACCTGCTGCCATGCTCCCTGTCGTGAACTCTACCTATCCTCTAAATCTGTAAGTGAGCCGCCAATTAAACCAGTGGTTCTCAATCTGTGGGTCACGACCCTGTTGGAGATCAAATGGCCTTTTTCACAGAGCATTGAAAAATACAGACATTTACAATATGATTCATAACATTAGCAAAATTAAAGTTATAAAGAAGAATTGAAAATAAGTTTATGATTGAGGGTCACCCCCACATTAGGAACTCTGTTAAAAGGTCACACAGCATTGGGATGGTTGAGAATCACTAAATTATAAATATAAATTTCAATTAATACTATAAATATTAAATAAAAATTATCTTATAATTGCCTTGGTCACAGTATTTTATCACAGCAATAGAAATGTAATTAAGACAGTAGTGTTTTTGTTTGGCTTGGTTTGAAACAAGTGGCCTGCAACTTATTCAGCCTCATGTGTCCTGGGATTTCAGGTATAATCCACCACTCTCTGCTTCTGTTTGTTTATCTTTTTGTTTGTTTGCTTCAGGTTTGGGCTTTTTTTTAAATACCAGCTTTAGAACGTAGGGAGGGGCGGGGATAATTTATATTTATTGGAAGAAAAATTTATCAGTGAATCGGAACAGAATACTGGACTAAGAGCCTAAAAACGAGTATTTTAGTCTTTGGATTTTGTTATTGTTGTTATTCCTAGAGACAGAAAATGAATTTTATCTCTAAGATCTCAATTTTTTAATTGATTAAAATAAAAGAGCTGGATGCTAAAGGTGGATATTTATCAAGGTGGACCAGATTTTATGTAGAGATATTGACCTTAGCACTCCAAAAAGGATAGACTCAGGACTCTTTAAGTCAAAGTTATAGATCTGGACATGCTTCCATGAGGCAACTGGACATGGTTTGAAGTTTTTACTTGCCTAGAATAACTTCCCACTGGCACCTAATTGATATGTCTCTTGCTTGGATTTTTCTTTTACTCTTTTCTTTCTTTTCTTCCTTCCTTCTTTCTCTTTCTTCCTTCCCTTCTTTCTCTCACTGACTCTTTCTTTCTATCTATCTGCCTTTTTCTTTGTCTGCTTCTTCTTTTTTTTTCCTTTTTGTTCAACTTTTTGTGTGTAAACCTAGGTGCATGAATGCCATGGTATACAAATAAAAGTCAGAGGCAACCTCGGGAGTCAGTCTCCACCTCCCACCTTTTTGAGACAGGACCTCTTGTTGTTCAGGCCCTAGTGGCCAGCCAGCATTAGAGACCCTTAAGTTTCTCTGTGAGTATCTCCTATCTCATAGTAAGAGTGCTGGGATTACTGATATGTGATGTTGTGTTTGGCTTTACATAGGTTCTATGGATCTGAACTTGAGTCCTTAAGCTTATTCTTTATATACTGTGCCATATCCCCAATTCTTTGTTTGATGGTTCTTAAGGCTTGAGTAAGCTCACAGTTTTAAGTCTACATCTTATTTAATTTAGGTCAACAACAACTTCTTTCTGCTTCAACAGAGTATAACTAAGTAAACTATGCTAGCAGGAAATGAACTAAGAAAGCCAAGCAGGAAAACCCCTAGTTAGTCCTAGGTTTTTCCTCTTTTCTTCCATTCTCTTTTTAGAAAACACCTGTGAATGTAGATGATCTTACCCCAAACACCAGACTCTGATTTTTTCTTTAGGATGAAGTCATGAGCACATGATCACTCAGCAGTGGCCTGGGCCAAGAGCCCAGGGTGAGGCTCTAAGGCAGAGATGGCTTTGCTCCCCTTTCCAAATCACCTAAGTCACTGGCTGCCAACTCTACAGGAGAACAGGCTGACAGAAGGTATTAAAGGGAGAAAGTAAAATAGTTCCTTTGTTCAGAGAATTGCCCAAAGGAAATTCCTGTTCTCGGCAGGTGATTAAACAGGTTTTATTTGAGGCCATTGTGGGGATGGAGTTAGTAATGCCATTTTGTTTTGATAAAACATTCATTCATATTTTTTATAATTTACCTTTCAAATAATAGCTACATTTATTAACAATTTGATATCTCTAGTTTAAGTGTCAGAACCTTTATGGACAATTTACAACTTATTGTTTCATGAGACAAAGCTCAAAGGTGTTCACTAAATGTCTTTTAAAATACAGAAAAACAAATTGAGTGAGTGGTTGAACCAGTATGGATGGTCATGTGTCTTTCTGGGTATAAGCATAAGCAGGGGCATTTTCTTGAGATTTCTTTTTCAACTTACAAAGTGTATAAAGTTAAGAATGCAAGCTGCTCTTGCAAGCAACCCATTTGGTTCTCAGCACCCATGTCAGGTGGCTCACAACTGCGGGTAATTTTAGCTCCAGGAGATCTGGTGCCCTCTTCTGGCCTCTATAGGCTCCTGCACACATGTGTACAAATCAACACACACACATATACACACACAACTTAAAACTCACATGAATTTTCTTTAACCTATATTAATTTTAGCAAAGCATATGAAATTATATACTAATTAATCTGTTCCATTAATTTTTAAAGAAGAATTTAATTTGAATGCCATGTCTGATTTTTGTACTTTTCTTCTGTTTGCAAATGAAATAGAAAAGCCTTTCTTCTCTTGATGCTGCTAACCAAGACTTATATCATATACTCAATCAAGAGGCAGACCTCCTTGGAAATTATGAAGTAATTTTCTTTGGCTTGTTGGTACCAGGTCTAACTCAAATGTGAACTCAGATGTTGTTTCTAAAGAAACGTGATGATGAAAAGTCATTGTGAAAATAAGAAGACATTACGGTATGTGAGCCTCTAGATCCAGTGACTCTTAGCTTCTAGCTCTGGGGTCTGTATCACCAGACAAACACAAGGAACTGTGCCCTGCCTCTGCCATCTACTCTGCCTCAATATGTAGGCTAAGCTTCAGAGTGACTTGGCATACAGAAAAAATAGCTCTTCTGCTGTCTGCATTTCTTTTACTTCCTTTCACTTCCAGAGCTCACCCTTCACTGTCCTCATCTCTCCTTTTCCAACCCAATTATTCCCATCACCAGAGCAAATTTTTGCAATGTTTTTCCTGCCCCACATTTTCCTGCCAGACTGCCACCATGATTGTATAACATTAGCAGAGGGTAGACCTCATTGTCTTCTTTTCCTGTTAGTCACTTTGAGCTTTGCATTTCAGAGATTATTACCTTCCTTGGTTTAATAGCTTCTCATTCCACCTTCCATAAATCCAGTAAGTTTGGTGCTTAAAAAAATCTGACAAATGCTTTGAATCTCCCAGATTGAGAACTTCTACATAAATGTCTGCTGTGGTTTCTATAAGAGCAAGAAGGTACTTTGGTAGAACCTGTGTTTTATGGGTCCATTAATGAATGACTAGAGTGCTTAAAAATATCTGGCTAGAAGCCCTGTTTCTCACAGGCACAAAAGATGTAGGTTAATGGAGCAGTTAAACATATTTCACATCCTGGGGAAAATTAAGTAAGCTGCTAAAAAGGAGAAGCAATAGCAATATCTAGGTGAAGGCTAACAGCATAGACTCTGAAAAAACTTAGAAGGAAATCAAGACAGAATGACATCTGCTGCCATTATCTAAGACATCATAACTGTCTTCATAGCTCCCCTGTTAAAATAGGAATCAAATTTTGCAAAGATGCAGGAGTTGTGAAGCAGAAGAAACATATCCAAAGAAGCTGTGTTAGCAAGTACATGGTAGTGTGAGGGCCTTTATGGGCAACTGTGACCAAAATACAGTGTAAAGAAAGAAAGAATTATCTAATAGAGAAGATTGATATGATAAAACTATAGTAAAGGCTTGGGACTTCAGAGATTTTTGAAAAGATGCCACTTTCCTAAATGCCTTTGTTTTAATGTAATTAATGAATGTATGTGTGTGTTCATATGTGTGTATTTGTATATGTTCAGGTACCCACAGAGGCCAGAAGACATCAGAATCAGTAGAGCTGGAGTTAAAGGCAGTTGTGACCCAGCCATTTGATGTGGTTTCTGAAAAAAATAAAAATAAATAAAAAAACTAGAAAAAAAACCCCAAAGTATTCTTAAGTACTCTAGCCCCTAAAATTTAAATTATAATACTATAATGGCATCAAGTCAGGGATGCATCATCTTGGTCACCCTGGCATCATTAGTATATTTCACAAATATATCACATGATAGCTGTGCAGTAATTGATAATATATCAAGATTGGCATACTGATAATTAGTATTTTGATGGTAATTAAAGTATTGATAAGAGGGTGAGTCTATTGGGTAAACTGGGACAAGGTCAAGCTGAAAGATGAAGTTTAGTGAGACCTAAGCATCTTGACACCAATGCCTTCTGATCACTCATCTTCCCCAGTGCCTTTCCCTCCTCTCTGCTCAGCTTCTGACCCTCACATTCAGTATCCCTTCCTATCAGCTGCCCACCCCAATTCCCCACAGGCCTTAAGCTTCTACCACCCAGAATGGTACATTTCATACTGTAATCCACCCTCTCATCTTCTACCCCCTGGAAGCAGAGGGTTGCTTCAAATAACTGCCCCCAGATCTTATGGTGTTAAAACGTAGCTGAGGCCACAGAACAATCTGTAGACATTTCACTTTATTATTTCCCAATGTCTCTTGTCTCCCTTACTGATTCACCCTCAAATGCCTGTTCTTTAGACTCCCTGTGTAGGCACTGTTAAAACCCCATCCTCCACATCATCAGTGAATATCTGTCCCCTGCTTGCTAGAAGTCCCGCTTAGCCATTGTATATGTTCCCACACCATCCAACTCTACCATGCAAATTGTATGCATGCATATGTGTCAATCTTAACATAATGTTAGTCCTAGGGAGCTTTGAATTTAAAAGAACAGGCTATTCAAAAGCATTGAAGAAAAATTGTAATCTATAGCAAAATCCTAATAGAAGTGTCCAGCCTCTTGATATATAGAGATACAATTGTTCATCTATACTGTTCACACTTAGCTCAAGAACTTATATTTCAGTTACCAAAATATATGTGACAATTAAGTAAGTTTATGGTTTTGTTGGACCACATCTATGGAGACCCACTTGTCTCTGCCTCTGCTTCTGAAGTGCTGGAGGAACTATTATATTTGTTCACACACTTTAGTTATGTGTTTCTCTCTCTTTCTCCCTCCCTCTCTCTCTCTCTCTCTCTCTCTCTCTCTCTCTCTCTCTCTCTCTCTGTGTGTGTGTGTGTGTGTGTGTGTGTATGGTAACTTGTATAAGTTGGTTCATTCCTACTATGTAGGTCCTGGTATCCTGGTATCAGGCTTAACAGAAAGGGCCTTTACCTGCAGAGTCATCTTGCTGGCCCTTAATGGTATTTAAAAAGATAAATGCTATGGTAAAAAGCTAGACCAGAAGCATACTATATAATTTCATGTAAACTTTTTTAAAAATGCAAATTAATCTATAGTGACAAGAAGAAGCCAGTGTGTGTGTGGATTGGCCAAGGAGAAGCAAGCAGCTGCAATTGGCCAGAAGGAATATTTGAGGATATAGGTAGGTCCAAAGTTGGTTATGGTGAGAGTGTATATGGGCATTATATATGCATATATACATATTGTATATATATTACATATTCATTGAAAATTTTTAAATTGTGTACTTCAAATACATTGAGTTTATTGCATGTCAATTAAGCCTTGATAAATCTATTTACAGTTTGAAATTTTGCTTTCCTGCTTAATTCTCAACCTATTACCATTTAGTTTCTAATCCCTGTCAATCAGAGAAACAGCTTTAATAAGGGAGTTTGAACAAGGGTATACATGGATAAGAAATATGACTTTATTCATAATAAAAAAGGAAAAAGACAAAACAAAAAAATAAGGCCCCTATTAATATTTGAATCACCAAAAGCACAAAAACGAATGCTGTTTTCCTGTTTTTCTACCAGATTTCTCAGTGTGCCCAATGTTCCTGCCAACCATCACCAGTCTGTGCTTGATCTCTATGACCCTACAGCTTCCCAGTTCCCACCACATCACTATGGAAACTCTCTGCTCTCTTCTGGGTATTTTTTTCTCTTCTACCGGGATATTTCTGGGAATTATACTGATAAAATACCTTGGTTGAAACAGACTTATCAAATATTCCATATGACACTTATGGGTTAAAGTAATCGTTAGAAAGTTCCTAATTCCATTGAACTTGGTTATCACATATACTGAGAAGCCATCTGTACAGCAACCATGGGAACCACTCTAATTCAAGAGTTTTGTTTCCAAACATTTGTTATACTACTCCATTCCATAAACACCCATGACAGCACAAGTCCATAAGCCCAGAACTTGGTTATCATTATGTAGACTGGGTGGACTAGAACATTTCATATATTCTCCACACATCCCAAGTGTAGGGATTACAGATGAGCACTACTATCAGTTTTGTGCACATTTTTTCAGAGCTAGTCAAATGCCCAATGTTAAAATTCATCTTTGCTGTACACCAGGTAATACCTTTCCTCCAGCCACTGGGCATTGGCCATGGTAGACAGCAAGCAGAAGAAAATCAGATGCGGAAAGCATAATCCTAACTTTCTTAACTCATTTGTCCAGCAAAACCTGACATATATTTGTCTGGTAGCCTATGTTGTAACTGGTATGAATTCCTCATCATGTCTTGCATTTATTGTTGAACTCACCTCTCAAGGAATCCTTTTGCAGCCAGCCAGTCCCTCACCATGCTTGCCTCATATAATGGCTGCCTATTTCACTTTAGGCTAAAACCCTGAAATCCCCCTCTGTGGCCCTCTATGAGCTACAAAAAGAATTGCAAAGCTGGTTTCTGGCAATCAGGATACAGCATCTTCAAAAGCTTGGCATTATCTATCTTGTTAGCTAGAATCTGTATTGACTTTCTGTTGCAAGCACTCTGATCTAGACGCCAAGAGGGGGCTTTAGCTTGCCACACGCGCACGCGGTACTTATCACTTCAGTGTTCTCAAGGCCTTGATCCTTCCTGCCTCTAATGTTTTTTCTTCTATCTTTCTCAGTACCATCTTATGTCTAGTAAGATTAGGACTCAGTGTCAACATACCCTAGACATTCTCCTCTATGGCTTATCACCTCAAATGGCTCCCATTAGACCCTATGAGTCCTGAAGCCATTTTCATTACTCCCTGAACATCTCAGTTTGGTCTAACTCCCTCTCCTAATTATTTATCTGTACAGCATTTTTTTTTAAAATTTTAATCAGAAAGATTTAGATTCCTTCTGTTCCTGGCATTCAGTATATCTCAGGCTCTGTGATAATAACTTTTCATCGTTTAATCCATAAAAATTTCTTTGAATCAAGTATCTTCATTTTAGGGAAAAATAGGCAGAGTCTTGAAGTTACTCGAACAATTTAACCAGTTGTGAATGGGGAGATAGTATATTTGAAATCAAGAATGTAACTACAGATCCTAAGTTCCAGATCCCTAAGCCATAGGCAGTCCTTTCCCCTCCCCACTCTCACCCTCCCCCATCCGCCATCAGAAGTTCTGGATTTATCTGTTCTTCAGTGTGTCTAAGGATAGAGCCTGATACAGCTGACATCTCACAAACATTTGTCTAGTGAGTGAATGTGTTCTGACATCTCCTATTTCATTTCACTGTAACATTTACAGGCCGTTGAAGGAAAATAGGAACAAAAATAACTTCAGTAGGAGCAGTTCTGAAAAATTTATCTGCTCCAATTTGATCAGTTTCGTACCAAGAAATCAATGGATCTAGTTAATTTTATTCTTTATTGACTCTATTCATTCCTCATCCTAAAAAGCAGGAAAAATATGCCACTGTATGACATGAAGAGATCCCCTGGGGAGGGGCATCCTGATCACTGGAAGGAGAGTGATATAGAAAGGGTCAAGGACATTGTGGGCCAAAGAAAGAAGATCAGACTCTGTGCAAAATTTTAGAATCGGTTCAGATATAAAGTAGGATGGGTGGAGGGATGGGGAATGAGGAGAAGGAATGGAGAGAGGGACGGGGAGACGAAGGAGGGGGAAGAGGAGAAGGAGGAAGGAGAGAAATGTGGGCTAAAACTAGAAGCTTGGATGTTTGTACAGAGAAGTTTCTCCTATACAAAGCTTACAGGAGGTGAATGAAGAAGTCAGCGGCCGTGTGGGAATGCTGCACAGTGACTTTTAAGTCCAACAGTGCATATGAATCCTGAAGCAGTGTGCCTTAGCTAAGCGCAGGGAGTTCAGATAAGGAATTGATTTCATGTGCTTGTGTACTCTGCTTTATCTTTAGCTTGAAGGAAGTATAATTTTGGCACACATTAAAAGAAGACAAAAATATATGTGGCCATCCAGGCTTACTGAAAGGACATTTGTTACAGGCAGGCCCACTGCTTTGCAGAAGACACAAATGTAGGGGAAATCAAGCTAATAATGTTTGGAAAGTGAGGTTGCTAGTGTCACTGAAATCTCTAAGAGTATTTAAATATATGTTATCTTTCTTTTGTGCATTGATTTTATTCTAATTTATTCATTATGATTGGTGACACACAGAGACGGATAGTGGGTTTTCTTCCATAACTATCTACCTTAGTTCTTAGTAGAGTCTCTCATTGATTCAATTAGCTGGCCAGCAAATTCTTGAGATTCATCTATTTCTGCCTTTCTTATTACATTGGTGCTGAGAACCCAACTCAAGTCTTCAGGCTTTCAAGACAAGCACTTCCTCTCCCCCAGTCCCTATTATGATGATTGCTACTTCTTTCATATTTTATTATAAGCTTTTAAAAAGTTGTGGAGTATTTAAGTAAGAGAACAATTACTTGGAACTTTCAAAGATCTTATGTGTGGTCATATTCATCATACAGTCTAATCTGTTTACACACACACATACACACACACACACACACACATACACATACACAAAGACCTGGTATGATGACACATACTTGTAACTTTCTAGAGGATGAAACAAATGGATCTCAAGTTCAAGGGTAGCCTAGGCCACATAGTGAGAGATTGTCCAAAAAATAGCTATATAAATTTCAAGAGTAAATAAGACGTTTGGCCTAGTTTTCTGCTTCAGCATAACTAATCTCCATTTTCTGTCAAGTTCTGCTGTTGGTCTACAGTGGCTGTTAGAGCTCCCAATGTAACATCTGTGTCTGACAAAAAGAAAGCAACAGCAACACGAGACCTAGTGAGAAGAAAGTGTAACAATCCCTCAATCTCTTCTTTACCTTAAACAGTCTTCTTAAGTTATTTTATAGCAGTAGTGGCCTGACATCCCACTGACAATTCTGTTGGCAAAATAAAAGTTATTTCCTTTGATTGATCAAAATATAATCAGCTTTATATGCCATAGCGGCATAAAATTGATATTGAATAAATTGTGAACAACTTGGTTGGAGGAGTGGCTTTATAGGTAAAGTGCTGGCCACACAAGCAGAAAGGCTTGAGCTCAGTCTCCAGAACCCATGTTGTGGTGGCATTGGCCTGATAGCTCAGAGCTGGAGAAGCTAAGATGAGCAGATTCCTGGGAATTCTGATGTTAGCCTACTGCCATACATTTGTGCAGGTGCACCTGTATATGCAGGTACACACATGAACATATACACGCACACATACACATACACACAAATTAAACCCCTTCTGCACATTTCCTTTGCTGACAAGATTAAGGCATCACGTATATTGAAGCATAGTCTCCTACATAGGACATAATTCCAGCCATGGTCATTTTACTCATGCTGTAGCTTTACTGCATAAACATTCCTGTGCCCTCAGCCTATTTATAAAATAGGTTCATCTGTATGCTGAGCAGGATCACAGCATACATAGCTATGATACTTCACAGGAGTCTGACTAAAACTTTAGGAAAAACAGAGTCCAATAGTGGTTTTGTTTTTGAGAAGCATATGAGCTTTGCAAGTCCAAACTAAATATTACACAAAATGCCATTGCATTATATATATATATACATATATATATATATATATATGGCATTCTAGAAGCACATATGTAGAAATAGACAGTAAGCTCAGATAAGGGTAAAAAAAATCTGGTTTGAATAGAGCAGAAGGCAGTCATGACCATAATAATTGGCAAGTATTATCACAACTCTTCAATCTCCCCATGTAAATATAACCTGAATTTAAACTGCTTTTGAACTTTTTGAATATATAATTTGTAAATATAACTCTAGGACCTAGAGAGATGGCTCAAATGTTAAAAACACTGGCTGATCTTGCAAAAGACCTGGATTCTAGTTCCAGCATCCACATGGTTTCTCACAGCTGTCTGTAATTCCAGGCCCATGAGATCTAAAACTCTCTTCTGGCATTTGTGGACACATGTGTGCAGGCATATCTTCAGGAAAAGTCCCTATAAACATAAAGTCAAATAAAAAGTGAATGTAGCAATACTAGTAACCGTTATTACCTAAATTACTGCCTATTAATGACAAGTAAAAATTACAGGTATCTTTAAAAAAAAAGTGACCCTGGCTTGGCAGCACATGCCTGTGATATCAGCACTTGGGTGGTAGAAGAAGGATTATCAGGAGGTCACCTTTGGCTATGAAGCAAGTTTGAAGCCAGGCTGAGCTACAGGAGAGCCTATCTTAAAAAATAAAAAGAAATAAAATAAATAAATTAAAATTAAATAGGGGTGGGCTGCTAGAAATGTAACCACATTCAGATTACTCAGAGAAGAGTAATGCACACTTGGACAAGTTTGGCAGGATAAATACCTTCCCTCTGGGGACAATTTTATTTTACAGATAAAAAGTCATTTTAGTGTGGTCCACATGATGCAAAGCTGTAAAGGCATTATCCAATATATTTAATGACATACAATTAACTCTTAATGATAACTATTAATAATTTAACAGAAAAGCAAGAGTAATGTATATGCCTACATATGGTTGTTTAATTAATTAATTATACAGATTTTAACAAGAACATACAATCTCTGTGTGTGTTTATGCATATGTGCATGTATAAAGACCAAAGATCAATGTTGGCTATCATTCATAAGGTATTTTCCACCTTATTTTCTTTGAAATAAGAACTGTCTTATTCACAAATAAAATATCACATTGCTAGATTAAAGTAGGTAATAAAACAAACACCTGCTCAGCCCAAACTCTATGCATTTCAGTAAATTACCTTATAGTTACAATATCCATTCTGAAACCATGGAGCGTCACTTAGGATTTTTTTTCTACCAGGAGAAAATAAAACAATTACAGCAGAGTTGAAACTGGAAAAACAATTAGTTTTAGATTGTCTTGCAAGACTTAGGTATTCTTTAGTGTGCACTTCATCTGCTAAGATCTGCATCTGAAAGAGAACATGCATTTTTGATATTTTCATTTTTTTCTTTCCTTCTTTCCTTCCTTCCTTCCTTCCTCCCTTCTAAATTTAGTTAACCTTGCTTAGGATTAGGTTTTCAAAGTCTATCTATCCATTTTCCTTCAAATTTCTTGACTTTATTGTCTACCTCATTCTTTTTAACAAGAAGTGAATGTCTTTCCCTGAAACTATAACTTACCAATTTTGCTAGCCTGGCTAGTCAGCAAACCCCAGAAATCCACCAATCCGCCTATTTCCACCTTTCCACGTACATCATACCTAGTTCTAAATTGTGTGTGTGTGTGTGTGTGTGTGTGTGTGTGTGTGTATGTGTGTGTGTGTGTGCCTGAAGAGGCCAGAAAATGGTACTGAAAGTGGAGTTGCCAAGACTGCTAACCAGGGGTGCTGGGAACTCAAGTCTGGTTCTCTGGAGAAGTGGCAAGCACTCTTACTGTTGGCCCCCAGCTCCACATGCTCTGGGGATATAAGTCAAGTTTTCTTGTAGGAACATCTGGCTTTCTACCAAACAAGCCACCTCCCCAGACTCTGATTCCTAAATTACATACTTCACAGCTACTGCTATGTTCATTTCCTGAGTCTAGCCTCCCATGTTCTGAGGCATGTAAATTCTTAACCTTCTGGGATGGCAAGAGAGAAATTCTAGAGTTAAAATTATACCACAGATAATCCAAGGTAAATGACATGCTTAAAAATGTTATGGCAATAAAATTGATTCATAACAAGGATAATAAAAGGCGTTTCATTTATTTGGTTGTTTATGAGTGGCTGTCCCTATTGCTAGGATGGCTTTATTTCTAAGTGTATGATTTATAAGATGATACAAAACTGAGTATGAATCCATCTGCTGCCATGTCTTTGTGCCTATCACATTCAACAAGATGTTCACACTCTCTATGGCCTGGTTTTCTCCCCTACAATATGAGTTCCTAATGTCAGAGTTTAAAACACTCACTGTGGCATGTGGGAAGGAAGGAAGGAAGGAAGAAAAGAAGGAAGGAAGGAAGAAAAGAAGGAAGGAAGGAGAGAGGGAGGAAGGAAGGGTAATTTTTTTCAAATTTGAATCATTGAGCACCTCTGAATCTTTGAAGCCAGGAACACCCTTTATTTTGCTCTCATAGTATACGTGGAGCCCCATGTTGTACCTGTTTATTAGAAAAGTCCAACAAGCACTTTAAAACAGATACAGGGCTTCAAGTGAGGGCTCAGAACATAAAGCATTTGCTATGAATGTGTGAGAACCTAAGTTTAGATACTTAACACCTTTATAAAACAACATTCACTGTAGCACAAGCCTGAAATCCTAGTGATACTGAAAGATGGAAATGGAAATGCCAAGAACGTGAATGGCAAGCCCAGTGTAGCCTAATTAGTGAATTTCAGCCTCCAAAAATTAAGCATAAGACTTCAACAATGACATCTGACTCTTTCTGTCTTTTACACACACCACACACACACACACACACACCACCACCACCACCACCACCACCACCACCACCACCAGCAACAACAAGAACAAGAACAACAACAACAACAAAAAGCAAATTTTACAAAGAGAAGAAAATAAGCAAATAAGAAAAAGGTTGTAGAATTAAATATATTCCAATTGTTCTGTTTCACTTCTCATCTTAAAAGCTACTGGGTTATGTCTCTTAGAAAAATAGAACATTCTTCTGGAGACAGATATTTTAAAAGTTACCAGGCAGAGGCTGAAAGATGGCTCAGTGGTTAAAAACGCTAGCTGCATTTACAGAGGATCCATCACCTACATACTGGTCCATAACCATCTATAACTATAATTCAGCATAACACTATGTTCTTTTTGGTAAGCATCAAGGTACACTCATATGATCATTAGCCCAATAGTTAGAACATGATGAGGAATACATTATAACTCCAGACCAATGTGAGAAAAAATTTCTTGAAATATATAGTATTGTACGGCAAAACTTTTGTGGCCATTCATTTATAATTTTACATTTACATAATGTTTATACTGAGACTAGGCTCCATTTAACTGACAGCGAGTAAGGCTATTCTCTCTCTCCCTCCTTCCCTCCCTCCCTTTCTTGCTTTTTCTCTCTCAGTTTATGGAGCCCAGGCTATCATTACTTGATTACTTGATATGTAGCCAAAGCCAAAGATGACCTTGAATTTCTTCTCCTCCTCCTTTACTTCCTGATATACCACCATACCTGGTTTATAAAGTATTGGATTGGAAGAGGAATCCTGGCTATGCCTATGCTAGAAAAGTTCTCTAACAAAGAAGCTTCATCTTCAGCCCATAGCATCTCCATTTGTCCCTTCAACAATCATTTATATTTAATGTGATTAATAATGCAGCTGGGTTCTAGGTTAACATCTTACTACTGTTTTCTATTTTCCCCATTTAATCTTTTGGAGGGCACTAAACTCACAACCTCACAAATACTAGGCAAGCTTTCTACCTTTGACATCATATTACATGCCCCCTCCAATACTAAGATTGGGTCTCACCAAGTTACCTAGTCCAGGAGGCCTAGAACTCACTCTTTAGCTCAGGCTGAACATGAATTCACAATGATTCTACCTGGGCTTCCAGAGCAGCTAGGGTTTCTGTCCTCTGCCCCAGCTCTCATTTCTGCTTTGGTCATGGATTCCCTTATATTTGCCTTCTTTGGTCACGCAGTGTACAGTTCCATAATCATTTCACTCTTAAATCTTATTGTGCCTGTTAGTATTATTTTTTCATTGGTAATATAAACAACAACAAACCAAATCTTAATTCAGTGTGTCTGAAACATCTCAAATGCAAGAATCTTATATTTACCCTTTTCCACCAAGTGACACTGTTGTTCCATATTTGACTTATATGCTAGCAACTCAACAAGAATGTCATAACATGCATGTATTAGTGTGCATGTGTTTGTAGTGCACGGGCAGGTGTGCACATGTGGGTACAAAAGCCTGAGGTTCCATCTCAGCTATCATTCTCAATGAACTTTCACTTTATTTATTTTTAGATAAGGTCTCTAGCTGAACCTAAGATTACCTATTCAGCTAGACTGCCTGGTTAGGGAACTCTTAGGGTCTGCTTCTCTGCCAATCCATCACTGAGAGATTATTTAAGCGAGTGCTGGGAATTGAACTTATGTCTTCACTCTTTGTCCACAAGCACTTAACTGACTGAGCCATTTTCTGAACCCCCAAGAAATCCTTTTTATATTTTTAAATCTTGTTATTCCAGAACCATCCATTATGGGTCACACTTCCATGGTTCAATCTTAATCATTTTCTGTGACTTTAAAAAATGCCCCTCACTAGATTATATTGGTAGCTGTCAGCTGACATCATATTTTAGATTACCTCCAATGGGTATTGGATTCCATCTTGACAGTTTTTGTTGCTTATTTGATTTAGGACCTTAAATATGTCTGTCATTTTCTGCCTGGTGTGACTTTTCTATTGAAGTCATTGTTCATTCATGTTGTTCTCTTAAATGTTATGTTTTCTTACTTGTGGATGCTTTAAAATCTTTCTCAGTTTTGGCTTTCTGAAATTCACTTATCAAGGACTCAGCAGTGACTTTCTTTGATTAAGGTCCACTGACCTTGAATTTTTTGGTTGGTATCTTTCATCAGATATGCAAAATTTCTGGCAATTATTCTGTCAAATATTACATCTGGTCCTCTCAATCTGTTCACTCTCTGCTCTCTGAATGTTTTGTGTTGACTTTTATTTGAGACCATTAATGTTATCTGCTAGTGTATCAAAGTATCATCAGCTTAATAGTATTTGATCATGGACATTCAGGGTATGTATTCCTTCCGTGACCTACACTCCTATTTTATCATTCTTTTACTATAGGTTATAATATACTATGAACTGTCTCTCCTTAATCTTTTCCCATTTTTAGGACTGTTGAAATAGCTATCAATTAATTTTTTAAATGTACTTGTTTAGTAGTTCTAAAAATGTAAATTATTCTTTTTCTTTATTTTTTAAACCTATTTCTTGTCACAAGTATCCTTTCTTGCATCTACATATCTGGTAAAATTTTTGTTAAGATTTATCCTCATTTATGTGGATCTTCCTGTGTTTGTGTGTATGCACATGAGTGTAGATGACTATAAAGTCCAGAAAAGGGCTTCAGATCTCTTAGATCTGAAGTTACAAGCATTTGTGAGCTGGAAATATAGGTGATGGAAACCAATATTGGGTCTTCTGGAAAGAAGAAAGTGCCCTTACCCACTGAGTAAGTACTGTAGGTTGCATTTATAGAAATTCTCGCTTATAGATTCTTTTTCTTCTGAACTTTCAGAGCTGTATTCTAGCCAGTGATGGAATCATTAGTGATAACTGTAACCTTCCAAAGACTTCCTAGATCAGATGTCTTTAGGCATATTTCTTATCTTTGACAGGCATTCACACATCTAAAGAGTTTCTTTTCATTGGAATATTGAAGTGAAAGCCCACGGTATTCACTAAGGTGTTTTCACTTTGGGTGGATCCACATTCTATTATATCCTTAAAATACATGATCTAAAGAGTTTCCTCCCAAATCTCAACCTCTAAGCCCCTGGGCTCTATCCACCTTCTGGAAACACTATGCCTTGGTGCGTGCCAAGAGTACATACCCCTCTAGATCTCTGCTACCTTGCCAACTACCAGCTTTCGGGTCATGTCTTTTACCCAGAAAATCTTCCTATTTCTGTGGGACTTTCACCTCTCAGAGTTTCCTCTTTTAAAAAACTACATTTCATTTGAAAAGAAAATGAATTACTGCCTTCTGTTAGCTGTGCTTTATGTCTAAAAGTATTATTTTGAATTGTTTTCTCAGAGTTTGTAGCTATTTTTACAGCAGAAAGTAAGTGTGTGATTAGCTATTTTATTTATCTATAACAAGAGAGCTCCCTTTAGCAACTGACTGAATCTTATAATTTTCATGTATTTTTTAGACAACAAATATCTAAAGATGTATTCAATGTATTCAGAATATCAAAATGTATTCCAGTTCCATTTTATCTGCCTTGTTTCAGATCAGCATCTAAGGGTAGAAATTCATGGGTGCCTTGTCTTTGATGTGTTACAAATTAGCATTGACCGTGGTCGAGATCATTTTCAAATACAGTAAACATACTTTACATATTCCTCTGAAATGCCACTTGAACAATAGGTCTTCTGAACAATAAGCCATCATAAAGAAACAAACTCTTTACTTTAACCAAATATATTCTGCTTACCAAGAAACTCAGGACAATTCTGTCTGAACTCTTAGTCTGTAGTTTGTTCAACACAAACATCAATTTTTCATTTGTCTTCATAGAGACAAAGTAAGATGGTTTAGAATGAGGATAAAAACACAGGTCATTTATGTATGTATGTAAACAAGGATTCGTTTTTCTCACATGGGGCGGGGGCACAAAAGGAAATGAAGTTAATCTGGTAAGACATTTTTGCTAAATTGTAAATATTTCCTTTCCTCTCCTGACTAGTCATAGTTGATTTATTTCCTGACTTCTTTGGAAAACTACTCAGGGAGGGATGCCCTCAAACAAAAAGACACATATGGATGCTTTTTAGACACCATGATTGACAGAGCCCTGGATCTATCAAATATTATTTAAGACACCTGTTCTTAAATGGACAATGTGACCATGTGAATCCATTTTCCTGCCCTTGGTTGTGAAATGGATGTTTTCCTTACCCCTTTAGCTTTTCCTTGCTTTGGAAAAAAAAAAGGGCCCTAAGGCAGAAAAAACACTGCACACTAAACAGGATATAGTATATGCCTAACGTGTGTTAGCTTCTATTCTTATAATTCACCAGGTAATATGCCTTCCACCAATATCTTTGGCACATTAGTTGTGAGACCCTTGCAGATATCAAAATTCAAAGAAGTTCAAAAGCCTTACACAAGTGTATCCTTCGTACATGGCGTAAACATCTTCCTCCATTCTTAAAACCTCTCTTGATTACTTACAATACTAAGCACAGTGCAAATGCTATGTGAATAATTATTATACTGTATTGCTTAGGGGATAATAATGAGAAAAATCCAAAGCAATTCCACTTTTTTTCCCTTGGAGTCTTCTGTATCCTAGGTTGGCCTCTTCCTTCCTGTGTAATCAAGTCTGACCTTGAACACCAGATCCTTTTTCTCCACCTCTCCCCATGTGATTATGGTTATGTGCCACCATGCTTTTTACAGTACTGGGATCACACTTAGGATTTCCTGCATGCCTGGCAGACACTGTACAAACTAAGCTGCCTCTCCAGCCCCATGTCCTTAAACAAATGGCTTCAATATGCTGTTTGAATGCTTGTTTTGAAACTTTGAAATTCATGTGAAGGCAATAATTGTCTTTCCATCTGAAAGGTATGGAAACAAGATTCTGCTATAAGAATACTGCTTACTGCTCCAGCATCCACGATGCAGCTCACCTGAACCTGGATGCTTGTTTCAATTAAGCAGTCACAGCCCTTCCCTTCGCATTTGGATTTTTCCTATGGCTTGGATTCTTAGAGCAATATTTACTAGTGTCTCCCTTAAAGACCATTCTACCCAAAAAAGACAAACCCAAAGGAATCCTTTATACTCACCACCCTCTATTCCTTGGCAACTTTTCCGTATCAAATCTCTATCTTCTTTTCTTCTTGCTCTAAATAGAACCCAAAATTATTTTTGCTTCTTTTAACATTGTGAAGCTTTGTTGTATGTTGTGTCCACCTGGACCCCCCCCCCCATTCTCCTCTTCTCCTGTCCTGGATCCTCCACCCCTCTACAGTCCTCTGCTTTTCTGTCTTCAGCCTTCCCCCTCTCCTTCCTTCCTCCCCTACTCTCTCTCTCTCTCTTTCCCTCCAATTCTTCTTTCCTTTCTTTCTTCCTTCCCCCATTGCCTCCTTTCTCCAAGGACACTGTTGTATTGGTTGTTTCTTAGAATCTTGCTTTTCTCTTTCCTTCCTTCCTTTCTTCTTCCTTCCTTCCTTCCTTCCTTTCTTTCCTTCTTTTGAGATACACTCTGTGTATCTATCTAGACCACGCTAAACTTGAACTCATGGTCTTCCTGTCTCAGAGTGTCAGTCCTGGAGTTACAAGCATGTGCTTTTTAAAGAATGTTCTATCATCTTTATATGCGTTTAGGAGAAATCACATAGCAATGTGAGGCAGCCTCCTTAGTATCTAGTACATCCTTATAGTTCTCCACTTTGTCCTTATTTAGTTAGGCGACCCGTGCGTGATCTATAGTAAGCAATCCCCTTTCCTCCCAGCTGCACATTCCTCTTGAGTTGTATATGAATTTAAAAGCCTGGCTAGGTGGTTTGCCAGAAATCCCACCACATGGGGGAGGGGGAGGAAGATCAAGGCGGACTCCGAAAGGAGATGGCTAGAAAAGCGTGGAAAAGAAAATAAAAAAGAAGAGAGAGAACCTATTTAGCGACTATGGGTTTTATTTTTGAGTTTTTAAAAGAAGTGTGTGCGCATGCGTATAGCCACGCGAACAAGTCTTTTTTTTCACTGGTGCTTGGTTAAATTCTCCTAAAGTGTAAACTTTAGGGGAGCAAACGCTGAGGTGTCTTCTGCTACTTTGCTCTAAACAGACTCTCGCTAAATCTCAAATTGTACACGCACCGTATCGTCCCCTCGAAAAAGGTTGCCGGCCAGGTCATGTATTTTCACCGAACTGAGGTTCACTTATCCACAAGTTCAGCTCAAGAAATCTCATTCTTCAAATCCTTCTAAGCAATCGAAAGAAACCCACTTCAAATTTCAAAGGAAACATGAAACTGATCAAAGCCTGCCTTTGAAGCATCAGGCTCAATTAGGGAGCACGTGAGGCCACGCAGGGTCGGTGGACGCTCCTCGCTCCGGCTTGATACCCAGCCTCTAGCGATCCCACCCAAAAGCACCCGGGATCTCCTTCCCCGGCTTCCCTCACCCCTACCAGGCGGTGAACGCAGCCCGCCCAGCCTACACGCGGGGAGCAGCAAGGCGCTGCAAGGCCACTGGGCATGCTCAGAAGTGGAGCAGGTTTGGGGCTCAAGTCGGCACCTAGTGCTTTATACCGAAAGAAGGAGGAGAAGGAGCAGGGGGAGGAAGGGGAGGAGGACGGGGGCAGCAGTAGCCACGATCGCCACCACCAGGCAGACAAGAAGAGTTTGTAGGGAGGGACAGCTCTCCTACTTAGAGCGCCTTCTGCCTGCTTTTGGAGAAAAGAATAAAAGATAAAGAAAAAGAGAGAAAAGGAACGCGAAGGGGAAAGTGAGAAAGAGCAAGAGTTTAAAAAAAAAAATTAAGGCGAGATCAGAGAGGGCTGGGGCGCGCAGGGGCGCGCAGGACGCGGGGGCGGACCAGCCGAGCCCCAGTGCGATCACCCGGGCAGGTGCCACCGCTGCTGCCCAGAGGCGGCATGTGACGCGCGCGGCCGCAGCTGCCTGCGGGCGGAGCGCGCTCGGACCCGGGAGCGCAACGGCGGGCCAAGTCGGCTGCAGCCTAGAGCCCCGCGCTCTCCACCCGCCCGGAGGAGCCGCAGCTGCGCTTGCACTCAGAAGCTGGGCAATGCAGAGGAAGGGCGGCTCCGGTGCATAAGCGACCCTGAGGACAGTAGCTGTCTCGAAACGCCGTGCTGCGAGACACCGAGGTTCGGTGCAGTGGACCGAACGGTCCGGGAGATTCTAGGAGGCGCAAAGGACCCGCGTGGATCAGCCACCTGGGACGCGGCTGGCAGGTAAGGACACGCGGTGCTCTCTGCTCGCCAAGGCGCAGGGTAGAGTGGCTGGTCGCGACCGCTGACTCGGTTTCTTGCCTTATCTGGTGGTGAAAGAAGGGGGGAAAAGTTTGCCGTGACCATAAAAAATGTGTTTGCTGGAGGAGTTTAAAGAAAAGATTGGGGAGGGACAAAGAGGATTGGTTTTGTCAGTCTGAGGGGTCTGGGACCCAGGATTTATCTGATGAGGAGTTGGAGTGCGGGGACCCAGGGTCGAAATGCCTAGGTGGCATCGGAGTGCCTGAGAAAGGACTGGGACAGGCGGTCCGTGGCCCAGGGAGCTCATGGGTCGGCCCACTCAGCTCCTTTGGGCTTCTTTTCTTTCCCTAGCATGAGGGATCCAAATGCGAAGCAGGGGTGGTTCAGAGGTGTGGGTCTGTGCGCCTGTGTGCTGGGTCCTATGTGTGCCTATTAATGCCGATTTTTTTAGGAAAGGTAAATCAGACTCCTGCCAAACTCGCAGCGAGGGGCTACTGCTAGGGTTGTGTTCTGGAAGTGAAGACGAGATTTTTTTTTTTTTTTTTTCCACTCCTGTGACCTGGGAGAGGGTACTGAGCCAGGGTGCGCTTCTACTCTGGCTCAGCCAGGCTACTAAACTACATGCGATATCTTCTCTGGAGCCCTCTCACTCCCCACACAACCTCCTTACAGTAAGCAGCTTGTTCAGTTTTTATGTGGTTTAAACCGCTAGGGTTAGGGGAATGGTTGACGAAAGTGGGTAATATTCATTTGTCCACTACACGCTGTGCATGTTGGAACTGTGACCCTGCCCTGCCTGCTGGTAAGACTCTCCTTGTAAGCAGGGTAGAAGAAGGAGTGGAAGTGAGCTTTGGGGACTCGCATCCATATGGACGTATTTTGAAGACGCAGACATTGGTTTGATTATAAGTGTTTTTTAAATCTGTCCAAAGTCTGTAAGCATGTATCCCGCTCCCACCCACTTGGCTCCATTGGAATTGTTGGCAAGGTTTTGAAAGGGTGGCAGACTCTTGGCTGTTAGAGAGACTGACCATTTCACTGTGAGCTTTCAACAGATCTTTGCTTTCTTTCGTCCTCTGAGATTCAACAAAACAGAAAATGTACCATTCCCCAACACACAGAGACACATAGTCACACAGACACATAGACACGCAGACACACAAACATGAGAGAGGAGGGGGTAGAGCGAGCTCAAGCACTTTGCTCCCCCCCCCTTTCTGGATTACTATTTGAAAACAGAACATATTCATAAAACCTGCCTAATAATTCCGGAGTCCAGAGGGTTTCATATTAGGAAAACTTTCATTCTTCAGGAACCATTCAATGCTGTTTCCTGTGTTTAAAACAATGCTAGTGGATTTGCTGGAGAGATCTAACAGGAAGATATACCTTTCCAAAAGGAGAAAGGAGATCCTGGAATAAATACATACAGGGATGCAGGGTGGCAGTGCAAGAATGTTAAAAAGAATAAGGTATTTCTGTTTCAGCCTCTGTGCCCTCAAAGCCCCCTCCTGTGCCAGGGGTTGGCAAATACACATGTGCAGGGATCATGCTTGCCTTTACCATGTGTGTTTTCACAGGCCCAGCAGTGTAGTTTGAATCACACATCTACCACTGGAGTACTCTGTCTTTAGAGTATGTTTAATGTAAGGTGTTTGTCTCAGTTAGCTTAGCATGCAGTCAGCTACTGTAAAGCTAGTCCATTTCTGAAGTGGTTTTCATAGGACACGTAACTTTAACACAGATTACCAAATTAAAAACAATGGCTGCAGATTTAATATGAGCTGCTCCCTCAACTAAGGGGAGTGTTTTTGAGGTTGAATTAAACTTGAAAGTAAGAGTGACGTAAGACTTTTAAAGACTATCGTGACGAGTGATTTAAATGGACTCCACAGTTTAATAAGGTAAACGGCAGACCTCTTAACAAAACCTTTGAGCATATATCTTTGGTCATAGAAAATCACTGTTATGAAAAAGTGTAATTTGGAGGAATAGACTATGTGGAACTGGATAGGATTTAGACAAAGACTACATCTTAAGGGTAGTTTTGTCTTAAAGAGACACTAAAGCTCATATAAGAAACTCACAAGCTTTAGGGAAATCTGGAAGGATTCATTACACTGTTGGGTTTTGTGTATGTGTGTGAGAGAGAGAAAGGCATAGACATATTTTGCTTCAAATGTACTTGTTTCTGGAGTTTCCTGAAGCAAGGATAAACACTGATCTTTCAAATGCATCTTTTTCATGCTTCCTTATACAAATAAATGGCTTATCTCTTACAGGAAAGAAAAAATGTTATTTTAAGCTAGACTAGATGAGAATACAAGTTCCTTTTAATCATATTTAATAACAGGCAACCTGTTGAACATGAGCTGTGGGGAGGTATAATGGACACAGCTAAGATTTCTTGGATTCAAGTTAATAAACTGAAGAGGAATTTAAAGGTTATGATTCAAAGCTTTCTGAAGTAATAATGTTTTAGGTTTTTCTCCTCCTCCTCTTCTTCTTCACCTAAAATATCATCTCATTTCTTGAGCCAGCATAGTGTTCTTGCCTAGCAATGCTGTTAGCCTTGGCAAACTCAGTTGCTTACACCTAAATGGCCTGGACATTGTCACTGTAACGATGAAGAAGAGACTGGTTCAGGTTTGCAGTGTGGGACATTTACATGCAGAGCAGCTGGTGACCCTTTACGCCAACAATGAATGAAGAGATTTACAGAGATGGGGAAGCAGCTCCACTTCATGTATAAAACCTAATTTTATATCATGGTATGTTATGACTAATACCATTGCATTCTCAGCATGGTTTTGAAGAATGACTAATTGGAAATATTTTCTTTCACACAGTATGCTTGTGAATTGAAAATATATTTTCCTTATAGAAAAAAATTAAAAGGCATATATGGTTCCAACAAAATAATTAACCAAACCCCCTTACTATTTTTATATTTTAAATGAATCAGCATACACAAATATGCCTGGTGCTTAGTTGTTAATAGCAGTGTATATATGGTTTCCCAAAATGTGGTATTTGCGAAGTGCAACACCAGACATTTTGTCTAGAAGGTTCTTTGAGTCTGGTAAAAGTTTTGTTCTGGTTCTTACCTTTTTGGGTTGGACTTTCAAATTCAAAGGCAAGTCTTGGCTCCATGACAAGATCAGCTAATGAGTTTAACACTAGGCAAAGGCCAGTCAAAGTGGGGCTAGATATAGGTGTCTGACAGCTTCTGCTCTCTGTTAAGGAAGCTGCCTGGGCTTTGGGCCGAGCACAAAGCTGAGTTCTGAGTCCAGATCATTCACTGTTCCATGTGCCACCTCTGTGTGCTTCCTACAGATAGTCTACAGGGGCCAAAGCTCTACCTTTTAGGGATCTAGCTTACTGTTCTGTAGAGTGATTTGCACTGCTGTATTTCTGGTCAGTGGAGACCTTCACTGGCATTGGAAGCTGTTGGAAATAAGGAGGCACACAGGTCCTATAAGAACACCGCAAGCCTTCCCTGAGCGTTTATCTCTGCCTGGTATATGGAAATGGTCATGTTTGCATGTGCCAACTTAAGACTGGCACAAGGATGGAATCCATGCAGAAGCATAATTTTATTTATTTTGTGCATATGCATTCATGTATGTGCAAGTGCAAGTTTGTAGTGTTAGCGAAAGTGTTTGTACATGTTTGCAGTAGCCAGCGATCACCCTCATTTCTCTGGTGCTCCCTACCTCATTTTTTGATAAAGGGTCTCTCATTGGCTTGGGACTCATGTTGAACAGCCAGTAAGCCCCAGAGATTCAGTTATCTCTATCTCCTCAACACTGACTGAGATCACAAGTGCAAGCCACCATGCCCGGCTTTAACAAACAAAAACAAAATAAAACAAACCCAAATGAACAAACAAAAAACATGAATTCTGGGAATCATCTCCAAGTCCTCTCATTTGCAAGACAAGTATTTTACCAATTGAGCTACTTTTGCAAGCCCAGAAGTGTCTTTTGAACAAACTTAGTAGCACTATGCAGTCAAAAACCATGACCTCTCAGTACTCCCAAAGAGAGAGCATGAAATGCACTGTGGAGTGACTGCTATCTCAGCCTTCAGCCACTGTGTGCCTTTGGCCCAGGAGTTTTGGCAATGTGCACACTCTTCTGGCTGGCTCTCCCCTGCAGTTTGGCAATTTAAAATCTTTCACCTGTTAGAGCTTCCTGTCCCTATCCTCCTGAGGCTGAAGGACTCTGGCAGGCAGGCACCTCCTCCAGAAACTTCAGCCTCTGTCTGCTACGAAGACACAGATGCAGCATCCACTGACCATGATGGCAACCTACAGTACATGCTGATCTGTTGTCTTCTCCACAAATGTGCCAGCTCATTCTGAAGCCACCTGAATATAAAAATTTGTAGTAAACCAACCCTACAATTAGACAAGAAGAAGCCAACAGATGCATGGAGGGCTCTGAACCCCTGTTGCTTTCTTGTGTTTTACAAGTGCCTCCAGGATCTAGCCAACTTTGTATGTTCTTACCCAGGTCACACTATAGGAGGATCTAGTCTGGGTTCCATCTGCTTGCTCTTACCCTTGTGGGCTTCACTAATCCTTGGTCCCCTAGCCCTGAGCTCCTGTCTTACTGCTAGCTCATAGGACTAGGCTTCTTTTGTGTTTTCAGTTCACCTTTTCAGTACTAAGCTTAATGTTTTGCCTGGAATAACTTTTAGCAATGACCTTGACAGTCAGCTCTGCTCTTGCCAAGACTTCTCTCTAAAAGCAAGACCCATTCTATTCAGTCTCCAATTCAGCTCCAGGGTAGACCCAACCCTGGACCTAAGTCACAGCCCCAGTCCTGACAGTGTATCAGTCACTTTTGCCTAGAGACTTGTGTTGCCAAGTTCACCTAACAAATAGAATCGCCTTGTCTGTCATTGTTGGCAGGATACAGTCTCAGTTCTCCACACCCCTCCTGGGCACTGTAATTTGAGTTGCTGACTATCCACTGCCGAATTAATCCTCCATTAGGTCATTTGTTCAGGCCCAGCCTCAGCCTATTTCCTGCCCGCACTGTTCCTTTGAAATCTGGCACACCAGCTGAGTCATGACATACTCTACCTTCGGTCACCTCTGCCACAGGAAGTGACACCAGCAATGGCTGCCTGGCTTGGGTCACATATCCTTCAACCACTGTGCTGCAGAATCAGCATCAGATGTCAGCCTGTTTCAAAGAGATGGGCCACTGCACAACAACATTGGGAGATCCTGCACTTATGGACACAAAATTTCCCAGGGGTCTTCTACTGAGCCTGGTCATTCATCAAGGGAGATATGACTGTGGGCTCAGATGCACTGTCACACTGAAATATACCTTCTTCTATGGCCTCAAATGGCAGAAACCTGGTTACCACTGCTCATGAATGCATTCACTTACAGCTATATGAAGTTCTATCAATCCAGGGCTTGCCTGTGAAAGACTGTCATGCAGCAGTACCTCATAGACTGAAAGATTTTTGTTCCAAGTACTGCTTGGGTCCTTTGTTTCAAATCTGTAGCAATTGTTGATTCAGTGTGTGTATGTGTGTGCTCATTAGAAAAATGTTGGTGAATGCAATTACTTGTGTGATATTCTGTGTTGTTAGCAGAGAGATAACTAAAAATACTATTTGTGTTCTATAAATACCCCTCAAATTGTGGCATTAGAAAAAAACTGAACTTCTCATAGGTGCTGTCCTGTCCTCTTTGTATCACAGGGATGACAGTGCAATATTGCATTTATAGAACCCTGGGGGACATGGAGAAGCTGTGGCATCATTTTATGTCCATGTCCACATGTCCTTCCCATCACATAGGACCACCAACCATACAGCTTTCCCAGAGTGTAGATGTTACTCTTCTTTCCTTGTTATAAATTATTATTAGTCATTTAATTTATTGAATTATCAGAAGCTGAAAAACCTCTGCATAAGTAATTGAGAGTGAGTTCCCTCTCCTTTGAATTCTGGTGGGACTTCTTGTCTTTGGTATTACATTTGACATCCGTGGATAACTCCAGGGATATTTATGTTGACTGCAGGAAGAGTATATAAATAAAATTTAATGAATATTAGTTTGAGTAAAATGAATAAATCTACCTACCTGTCATCAATATCTGTTATTTGTCTATCCACATAGATTTGATATCTGTTTACCATCTTTCATCAGTATCTAGCATCTATTTATCATTGCTACCTATTTGTCTTTATCTTCGCTCCCCACATACCCCCTTACTGATTGACACATTTAGCATGGCTTGAAGAATGGACCTGACTGGGGTGGCAAAGAAATACAGACAAGGCAAGCTGACACACAGACAGGAAAACTGGAATCAAGTGGTCTGAGTTCTCTGCTGATCAAACCAAGCACTTCAGAAGCTTATTGTGTTTACTATATAGAATTGAACGGGGAGGCAAGGTTATTGATTACAGCCTTACAAGGGGGCAGGGTTAATGCTACACAACTGGATCAAGGGGAGAAGTTTAGCTAATCTCAGTTATTAGTATTCATGGGGAGAATTCCATAGGCTATAAGTATCTAGGGGAAAAAAGGCCTTGATGGACATTTTCTGCATAAAATGTCAACATTCACACTCAGACCAGTAAGGTAAAGTTTTGCCATTTTCCCATGGGTCTGAGCTTTAGAGTCCTTGATACTGTGCCCAGGTCAACAACATATACTCACTTAGCTCTTCACTTACCCATGACATTTCTCCCCACTATTGCTTTACCTGTCTATCATTCATTTTTATCATCTGTCATTGATATCTATTTGTGTACATATATATCATTTGTCTATATAGCTTTATATTATCTTTATATTATCTATTTTCATCAATGTCTATCTGTCTAATGTGTGTATACATATGATCTATTTATCAGTACCTTCTTTCTATCTATCAAACATTGATACCTATCAATGGTATCTATCTGTGTATCACTTAGAATGCTATCTGTATTGTAATGCTTATGTCATTGTTTCTGATGATCCAGGCAAAACAGTTACTCTACTTTGAATACACAATTAGGGTAATTCTAACACCAAATGATCAACATGAAATGAGAGCTGCTCATCCCTCTCAGATGGATGACAGGGTTAGATATTGTACTTCAAACTTAAAACAAGTATCTATTCTCTTACCTTCTGAAGGACAGAAGTCTGAAATTAAGGTATTGGTGGGAAGATAATCCCTCAGAAAACTAGAAAAAGTGCACCTAGTTGAATCTAATCTTTGAGCCCTTACCTCTCTCCCATTTGATCATAGCAGCTCCTCTACTTCATGGGAGTCTTCTGACCCATGCCTTTTTCTTTTTCTTTTTCTTTTTCTTTCTTTTCTTTTAGGTTGCATCATGAACACTCTACACAGAAAGTCCAAGGAAATCTTTCCTTAAAAGATTCTTACCTAAGCACATGTCCTGCCATAACAGGGAATCACAGCTTATGGGCATTAGTAATGAACCTATGTTTTGAGAGCCACCATTCAGGACAGAGTTGATATCATCAATGAGTACTGTCATAGTTGCTTTTGTTGCTATGATAAAATAACCAGACAACAGCAACTCAAGGGAGAAAGGACTTATTGGGTTCGTAGTCTCATAGCAAGGAAGTCATGTCTAGGGGCACACGAAGGAGCTGGCACATTGTACTTGCCATCAGAAGCAGTGAACAATGAATGCTTGTGCTATTTCCTTTCTCCTTTTTATTCAGACTTGGACTTGAGCCAGTGGAATGGTGCCATCCACAGTGAGTCTATCCACCTCAGTTACTCTAATCTAGATAATCCCTCTAGGGTGTGCCTGGAGGCTAAACTAGTTTACATAATCCCTCATGATCACACCCAGAATGTTCTTCCACTGAAGATCTAGAGGCCCTCAAGTTGACAATGAAAATTAACCACCACAAGTACCTTCCATGTGACTCTATAGACAGTCATCTCACAGAATAGCCTATGCCTTGAGAAATGACTGTTATATGCTGGCTTCCTCCAGAGAGCAACAAGAGGCAGAATCAGACAGCATTTACCCCTATCCCTCTATATTTCACCATCACCCGACACAAACTCTCTGACTTGTGACTTCCATCCTTATGAAGATAATAGAAAGTCCTTTTCTAAAAATCACCTATAACCTCTGAGTCATAAACCATTTCTCTGATAGTTCCCTTAGCCACATAGCAACATATGTCAATGTCCTAATTGTCAGGACATCTCATTTCCTAGCTTATTCTACACTGGCTCCTCTGAGTGTCCCAAGGCTTTCTATTTCCTAGTGTGGATTTTTCTACACTGCACTGCTTCCTCAGTTTACACCATGTGCCTTCTCAACATAATCCATATTTTGGTTTTCAACACCCATTCAGCATGAATCACTTCTTCTCCCCAGAATGACTTAGCATCACATGGGAGAGCTATCATGACACACTTGCTCAGGGGCCTCTGATTCTTCCCCTTCCTGACCCCCAGGGGGCTCCCATTTCTATGAACAGCATAATCATCCTACAGTTCCACATAATTTTGATTTGTTTTCTCCCCTTTCCTCTCACATTGTGCCAGATACCGGATCCTAATACTTGATCAAGTCACAGTTCAAACTTCTTGGCTTCTCTCCTTTTCTGCCATCAGCATCTCAGACCATCAGCTCTCTAGTTTTAATGTGCTATGTAAGGAACTTAGTGAAATGCAGACTTTGACACATGAGGTCTGGGCAGAGACTGAAAACCTGCACTTCGCTAGATTTTCATGGGCACAGGTTCATCTGAGCTCAGACCACATTAAGGAGAAAATCAGTTTGTAAGCCCTTTGAAACTTTCTTTTAATATATTAGATCTCTGGATCATCTATTTGACTACAGTTTCTCTTTCCGATTCATTTGTATAGAATTCTCTTATTGAGGTTGAATTTTTATTTTTGTTGGTCCTGACTCCAGTATTATCTTTGACATCCTACCAAGCTTGGTCCCTGGTATGATTTACATTTTAGGTTCAGTCTCAAGTCTTAAGGCTTCATTTGTCTTAACCCTCATTACTTATTGTACTTTCTGCTCTGTCTTTGTGCTGGGCAGGATAGCCTCTCATCCAAATCTCCAGGGATCCAAATTTTATCAATTTATTAAGGATTATCTGAAATAACATTTTTCCTTAGGTTTCCTCTCCTGGTACTTTGTCAGAATCTCAGTCTTATCATTGATCCAAAATATTCTTGGTTTGCATATGTATGTCTAAAAATTACTTCAGATATCAGGCCTTAAATAAGATGCCTCATTTGATATCACTTGTATCATACCTACTTATAGTCTTCCTCTTAGATGATTGATGTGCACATCTGCATATGAAACATGTAACTACCTTGCTTTACCTATGTCTATTATATAAATAATATATAGCACATAAAATTTGAACATTTCATAAGTATGTAATTTTGGAAATAACCATTTCTCCATATTGCTTTGTCCCTCAAGTCCTATGCATTGAAAGTATAGTTTCTACATCTTGCTATCAAGAAGTGGTGGAATAAAGTCATTTTACATACTAACCACAAATCTCCCTCCCATCCCTCCTCCAGCTCTCCCTCAGTCTTCCCCTTGAACCACACACATCCCCTCTTTCCAAAAAGTTAGGCCTCCCATGGGGAGTCGTAAAGCCTGGTACACTCTGCAAGTCACACATACCCCCATCCCTCATCAAGGCTGTGCAAAGGGATAGTTGTGGTAGAAACTTTTAAAAGATAAGATACTAATGAGAAGTTTTCAGACTACTGGCAGTGTGTTATCATGCAGAATTTTCCCCATCTCTCCTTGCTGTCCTTCCAATAGGTGAATGATTTCTACCACATAGTACTACCACAAGGCCTTGTCTTTAGACAGGCATAAAGCAAGAAGGCCAATAAACCATGGATAGGAACTGTGAGGAAAAACAAAAACCTTTCCTGTTCATCAATTGCTTTATCTCAGGTATTTTGCAGGTAATGGAAAGCTGACTAACATAAACATGTTGTAACATTTGCTCTCTACAAACCTTTGATAATAATAAGAGTTTTACAACTTGATTTGAAATATAAATCTACCGCCCTATTTTTAAAATCTGCAGTTCATTCCAAAACATTGACTGATTTAACTGCATAAAAATCCATCCACTTAAAATGGTCTTGAAGTATAGAATTGCTGGTTTTTTGTTTTTTTGGTTTTTTTTTTTTTTTTGATTTCTTATCAGTTAAGCATGTCTTTTTTGTCCTGCAGTGTTTCTCTGCTCCCAGAATTACATAAGGCAGTTTAGGTTTGTAAAAATAAGGCTCAAATGCTGCCATAGAAAGAGAAAGCTATCATTATAATGTTAGCAGAGCTAAGTGATAGATTTATGAAGAGAGGGTGATCATTCATTTGATCATTAAAGTCATATTGTTAGGTGATAAACACACATATTGCTAACTATGCTGATATGTAAATTTCCACATCTTTCATACTTATGGTTAAATGTAGTACATTCTGAATTATAAATGTATAATATAAATATATATCTGTGTATATATACATCTATAACTACATATATTACATATATATGTGTATATATATTTGTCAATGTTTTAATATTAATTTTTATTTTTGTATATATGAGTGTGCCTACAAAACTTTTATATATGCTATAGGCATGCAAATCCTGCAGAAACCAGAAGAGAGTGTCTAAATCCCTTGAATTAGAGTTACAGGCAGTTCTGGGCCACTGTGTAGGTGCTAGGAATTGAATTCTGATTCTCTGCAAGAGCAGCCAATGCTCTTAATGGTTGACTCATCTCTCCAGTCCCACACATTTAACTATTTATATTATACACCTATGAATGTTCATAATATTTTTTGGTTCAGAAATGACTACACAATTAAAATAAAGCCAGAAAAATCCACAAATGTTTAATAGGAATTTTAACATATTTAGCAAAACCATACAAATTAGAAAAAAACAAGAGGGAAATGAAAGCAGATAAAATTCAGTGCTAGCTGTGTGTCCAGATCTTATGTGGACGTATTGGTATTTATGGGGAAAAATTCTTATAGAACTCATAAATAAATAGTTGTGAAGGAATTCTTGATTATGAGTGATCATCACTGCTATGTTAAAGTGAGAATTAAAGTCAGGTATGTGGCAGGGGTCTGTACTCTTTCCTAGTCATGTAGCTGAAGCAGGAAGATCCCTTGAGCCCCACACTTCCAGACCAGCCTGTGCAACATAGTTAGGACTTCTCTCTCTCTCTCTCTCTCTCTCTCTCTCTCTCTCTCTCTCTCTCTCTCTTTCTTTTTAAATAATAACAACTTGTTTTATATTAAAGATATGAAAGATCATCTCCTTGAATAGAGGAAGGCAGAAGGATGATTGAAGAACCTAAAGGTGTCATCAAAACTGATGGGGAAGACATGAAATTGTACATTATGAGATACAATAATAAAGGGTTACAGTTTTCAAATAGCATGAGATTGCTGCAGTCTGGATTAGGTAAATCATAGAAAGACTATTTCTACATCTTTCAAACTCTAAAATACTTGGCACTTTGGTGTAGTTGGTATCTCTTCTCTAAGACAGTACTTATTTCTTGTAGAACTTAGTATAATGAAAGCTATTTTCTGCAAATGAAATTAAGACATCTTTGTTTCTATTTTGCACTGGCTACTGGGAAATTCAGACCTAAAAATAACATGTAATCATAGTGGCCAATTTTATCTATTTTTCGGTCTATTGGTTCTTCTTTTATTTCCTAGTATTTTTCAGTTTTTATTTTTAATGTAATCATTCTCACATTTTGGAGGGGAAGTTAACAGGATATAATTTAGAAACATGCAGTGAGATAATATCTGTGGGCATAAGATCAGATATTAAAGATAGACAAAAATAGAGAATAAGTAGATTCTTTTAAAATAAAACAAAATAGGGAAAAAGATACATTGTCTAAAAGATCCTTTTGAACACCAAAACCACTATGGACAAAGAAATCAATGTCTAGATCAGTGCAGAAGGAACAGGGAATGATGGTGCTGTTGATGATGGTAATGTCATAGAACCAATTTTATGGGGTTAGAATCTCACCAAGCAATCTTCAAGTGTACAGTTAACAATTAAAATTGGTGTACTATATAATAACTTGATATATGCAAATGTAATAAAAGTAGATCAAGCTAATGATCCTATTAGTCACCTGATATAGTCAATGTTTTTGTAGGAATATTTATCATCTACTCTTCTGGCAATTTTCAAACTTATAATACACAGTATGTGACCATTAACCAGATTCATTATGCTGTTGGATAGATAGATCTCTGGATATCTCTAATTCTGACTACTGGAAATGCCATACCCTTTGACCAAGATTTTCATATATTCCTTACCATCCTAGCTCTGAACACAATCACTGTTCTATACCATGAGTTTGACTTTCTTAGATACCGGGTGATATTTGTCTTTCTGAGCCTGGTTTATTTCATTTAACCTGATGTTCTACAGCTCATTCATGTGACTGCAAGTAAAGGAATTTCTCCTTTTAAGGCTGAATGGCCTTCTTCTGTGTGTGTGTGTGTGTGTGTGTGTGTGTGTGTGTGTGTGTGAGAGAGAGAGAGAGAGAGAGAGAGAGAGAGAGAATGCATGTGCACTTGCATGCATGTTCATGCACAACACACTTTATTTACTCATCTATAGAAAATTAGGTAGTTGCCATACCCTGCCTATCATAGATCATGCATTGATGAGCATGGGAGTGCATGAATATCCTCAACACATTTATTTTATTTCCTTTGAATATAGAACCAATAGTTGGATCACTAGAAGATATAATAGTTTTATTTAATTTTTAGGAACTCATTTTTCTATAATGGCTGTCTTGATTTATATTCCCACCAACATTGTGTAAGAATTCACTTTCCTCTGTCTCCTCACCAACACTTTGTTGTTTTGGTAATAGCATTTGAACAGGTGTGCAGTGAGATCTCACTATGTTTTAATCTGTTCCCCCTGGTAGTTCACAATGTACAACAGTTGTTTCATTTGTTGCCTATGCCAATTTTGTGTCTTCTATTAAGGGATGCTTAGGTATTTGGGCTAATTTTAACTTACGCTGCAGTTTTCTTATTGGGTTGTTTAAATTTCTTACATATTTTGGATATTAAAAGATTAATGGTTTGAAAATATTTTCCCCCATCTGTAGGCTGTTTCCATACTCTATGGGAGTTTTGTTTTCTATGCAGAAGTGATTTTTTTTCAGTTTGTTTTAATCCCACATTTATCAACTATGTTTTGTAGTCATAGCCCAAACATCAGGACCAATGTCATGAAACTTTCCCTTTATATTTTCTTCCAGTAGTGTTTCTTCATATGTAAGTTGTTATTATATTTGGGGTTGAATTTTGGATTTGGTATGATACAAGGGTCCAATTACAATCTTCTGTATGTAGACATTCAGTTTTTTAGACATGATTTGTGGAATAGAATGATTCTCTTTCTCTGCTGTATGATCTTTACAAAAAAATCAGTTGGCTGTAAATATGTGTGCTTATTTTTTATTTTTATTCTGCCCCAATGGTGTCTATATTTTATGGTACTACTATGTAGCCAATAGCCTTTAATAAAAATTGTTCTATCTATATAACATTTCTCTCTCTCTCTCTTTGTGTGTGTGTGTGTGTGTGTGTGTGTGTGTGTGTGTGTGAGAGAGAGAGAAAGAGAGAGAGAGAGAGAGAGAGAGAGAGAGAGAGTCGTTTTGTGTTAAAGGTCAATTGCACAGTGTTTTCCTGTACACAAGATCATAATCTTGTTAAATCTCACTAAATTGAATGATGCTTTGAAATCATAAACTTGTGTTTTATTCATGAATACAGCCCAAGGCTCAACCCTAATGAAGTGCCTGGTGTGTTATAAACTCCCACCATGAACTGACTGAATTTCTTTTACTGTTCCTTTTGAGATGAAGGTAAAATCTGAGGTGTGACAGTCTTTCTGGTACCCTGGTATTATCAAAATAACTTATTTATTAGGAAATGAGACGCAGTGCCCACTGGCCCCTGTGACTGTTGTACAGACCATGCCAGAATTTCTGCAGCTGTGCTTCAAAGCTTCCTCAGTCTGGAGCTTGGTCTGTATAGTGATACTTTTCACTGGTGACCCTCCATGTTCAGGGTGTGGTTATTTCTGACAACATTCCTCCATTGATTCTTCTTGCCAACTGATTCTAATGACCAGCATTTTTCAAGTCTCATTTTTTAAGTGTGTGTCAGCTGTTGCAAATAGCTGACAGCTGAAGGTTTTCAGTAACAATTAAAAAGGGCTCCATCTCAGGGATTTGGGATTGGACAGTTTTGTATTCTTTTTGCTGTAATGAAATAACTGACAAACTCAACTTAAAGTTTGGGGACATAGTCAATCATTGAAGTGAGCATAGTGCAGAAGCATAGTGCATAGACAGGTGCTCAAGAAACAGAGATAAATGTCAATGTACAGTTTGCCTCTTTGTTTTTATGTAGTCTAGGCTTCAGCCCATTGTATGGTGTTACCCATATTGTGGGTATTTCCATTACAGCCAACCAAATCTAGAAATTTCTTCACTGAAATGCCCAGAGGTTTGTCTTCTAGGTGATTTAGGATTCTTTGAATCTGGCAATTGATAGTAACTAACACAAAGATGATGTTTCTAAAACTGAGTAGGCACCATATATGGTGGCTAAGATTTGGGCTTGAAGCCAAATCCAAAAGCATAACAGAGACAGGGGCTGCACATCTGCATTTTGAATTAAACTTCTATCATGATTTCTAGCATGATCCCTAGTTTGCTAGAATTTTATACTCACAAGTTGAAGACAGGGAAATGTTTTAGATTCTCTCAAGAGTAGGTTAAGAGCTGGATTGGCAAAGGGTACATTAGCTTAGCTCTTCTCGCTGGTAAGATGAGTCATTCAGTTTAGAATGTGTCTCAAGCTTGTGAAGAATGGAAAGCTTTCTCACAGTGGAATGGAAGTGTGGTAAATGAAAAAGGATCCTGGGTGTAGAAATAAGAGAAAACTCTGTTTGTCAGATGCACCCAGTGGTGTCTGTGTAAAGATGTATATTTTTGAAAAATATAGCTAGCCATTTTCATAAGATGTTATAAACAGAAACTGCATTTCAGATGTAGGCTGTTCTTGACACTTTTATTACCTTCTTTTGTTATGTCATGTAGCTATCATAAACAGAATGAGTGTGTGTGTGTGTGTGTGTGTGTGTGTGTGTGTGTGTGTTTCTAAGAAGAAACAGAGAAAGGGCATATAAACATTAGTTATGTAAGCAGTGGGATTTCAAAAAATTCAGTGCTAAGATAGTCATTGCCTTATATACAGAGTCATTTGGTTGACATGAAGACTAAGACATGAACACAGTTTGTCTTTTTTTTTAAACAGGATATTTTAAGTTACACAGTCTTTTTAATTTAATAAGTTTTAATAATCACACACACAAACTGCTTTTCGACAAATTCAATATAAAGTTGTATATCATTAACTTTTGTAAAACAAAACTAACTACCATCCTACTCTTAAAGTTTAGATATTCTTAAGGTGTTAGCCAAGACCCTTGAGACAGGCTACCTACAGTCTGCTCTTTCTCCAGCTTTCCCCGTCGCCATTCATTTGTTCATTAAATTTATTAAGTTCGTGAATTATGTCAGGCAGAGTTCTAAGTGCTAGAGATGGAGACTAAATAAGAAAAACAAGATGCTAGCTTCATGGGATTTATATCGTCATGGAAATTCACAAGACCTACTCTAGGTATCTACAAAGGATTTCTGAACAGTCCTCATCTCCTTGGTGTCAAAGGAAGCAAAGACCAAAGGAAGCATGAATGCATTAGAACAGTGTAGCAACTTGAATGTGTGACCATCCCTAGCCTGTGTGCTCTTCCACATGCCTCTAAAGCATGAAGGTTAGTTAAAAAATTTCTGAAAATACTTATTGACTGGTTTTCAACAGACCATACTGATGGCTACCACTAGATGGCAGACATATGCACTTACATGTCCAACCAGAGGGTTGTTTGGAAAGGTTCAAAAGGAGCCTCTTGACAAGATGAAACCTGAGTTCCACAGGAGTGACAGGTTTGAGTTGCTGGTGTGCATCACTTTTTATGGGTTCCATATGTTACACATGACAGGTCTTTCACTGCTCAGAACTGGATTTGCAATTCGATGACCTGTTTTGCTTATGGAGGGAGGACAAGGTATTAAAGACACTGCATTGAAAGTAACAGTTTTCTCAAGTTCATAGACTATCAGTGTACATTCACTTTTATGGTAAAATGGACTTTTCAAATGAATATTTTAGGGAGTAGGCTACATTTTCAGACCCATGAGAAACAACTATCTTTTCCTTCATGACAGCACAAAAACAAACTGGATGCTGTCAGCCTAACGCCAGATGCCTTCCCTTAATCTCCAAATAGCTACAGAAATCCAAGGAAAACAATGTCTAGATATGATGCTCTCCTAGACAAGGTACATGTATGGAGCCAGCTTGGCTCAATGACAACAGAAAACTGACCCAAATCACAATAATAAGAAGCCCTCACCTTGCTCCAATACTCATTTAAACCAAGAAATAACTACCTCCCAGTACAGTTTGGAACACAAAGGATGCCATAACATGTATTTCCTAAGCCCAGCCCAGATTAAGCTGCAACAAAATATTGCTATGACTTGACATTTCTGAAAATTATAGACCTATTTCAGATGCTTCCTAAATATCACAGATAAGATGGTGATAAGGCTGCAGGGTTAAAGAGAGACTAAAACAATTTGTGGCAGTCTTCACCCTAGATGTGTGTTTATAATCTACAAGTATGTTCACTTGTAAAATAGAATTATCCCTGCCAAGTTGTTCTTTGGATTTGGGGGTAAGAAGCCAAATCTTTTTGGAAGGATAGCAGGAATTTATTCCTTTAAAGCATTTCACTTGAGAGATACTTTAAAGGACCAGCAAGGTTGAAATAGATGAAGATCCAAAGCAGATAGATGATTCAGGCAATAATTGCCTTATAAGAGAAAAGTCTCTGCAGGTTTGTGTCTCTCCCAAGAACAGAGAACACTCTAACACCATGCCTATCCCCTCAACATTGTATCTATTTGAAACATTCCTGTTGTTGTGCTTTCTTTGAGACAGGGTCTCGTGTAACATAGGCAAGACTTGAACTTTCTATGTATCTGAACTTGTGCTCTTTGGGACTCTACCTCCTGAATCCTGGGATCTATTTTTTCATAAACACTCATTTAATATGGGCCTGATATCAAAAGTCCATAGCCCCTTCTATTTGGGATTCTGAGGCAGGAGATCATTTCAAGGCCTGCCTGGTCAATTTAGACTTTGTCTCAAAAAAGCAATATTATAAAAGGGCTGGAGATGGAAGTATTTTGGTAGATGGCTTGCTTAGCATGTACAATATCTTAGGGAAATTTTTCAGTGCAAAACAATTTTTCAGTGCAAACAGACAGACAAGACCTCATTTTCACAATTAGAAAAAAATACATGTTATAAGAAAGGTATGGAAAATTTTAGGACATAAAGTGGAAGAAAGGGATGAAACAGAATAGCTCTGTGTTGTAGAATATTATTTAACTGTGTAAAGGTGTGTTACTTTTGTTGATTTGTTTAGCAATGTAAGATCCCCTGTTCAATTTTGGAAAGATGTATTGACTTTGTTTTACTTTTCCTCCTAAGGCACCTGATTGGTCTGATAAAGAGCTGAATGGCCAGTAGCTAGGAAGGAGAGGATGGGTGGTGCTGGTAGGCAGGAAAAATAAACAGGAGGAGAAACTTAGAAAGAAAAGGTGGCCAGGAATAAGAGACCAAGGAAGGGGAGAAGAATGAGGGAGACACATGGGACCAGAAGCCAGGCAGCACCAACCAACAGACAAAGAAACAATAAAAGTTAAGATACACAGAAAGTAAAAAGCCCTGAGGCAACAGGAAGATAAAGAGAAAAGGGCTAATTTAAGTTAGAGAGCTAGTCAGAAAAGAGCTAAGCTAAGGCTGAGAATTGAAAACTAATAAGTCTCTGTGATGTGATTTGGGAGCTGGTTGGGGGCTTTAAAAAAACCTGATATAGTTCTGAATATGGAATTTTATGACATTGAGAAAGCAATATAATTTTTGGTTGTGAGCCTAGCCTTTAACAGCTGAGCCATCTCTCCAGCCCAAATTTTGTTCAACATCTTTAGCCATCAGGGAAACGCAAATCAAAACAACTTTGAACTACCACCTTACACTTGTCAGAATGGCTAAGATTAAAAACACAAATGACAGCCTATGCTGGAGAGGTTGTGGAGCAAGGGCAACATTCCTCCATTGTTGGTGGGAGTGTAAACTTGTACAGCCACTCTGGAATGCAGTATGGCGGTTTCTCAGAAAACTGGGAATCACTCTCCCCAAAGATCCAGCAATACCACTATTGGTCATATAACCTAAAGACACACATTCACACCTCAAAAGCATTAGCTCAATTACCTTCATAGCAGCATTATTCGTAATAGCACGAACCTGGAAACAACCTAGATGCCCTGCCCCTCAACTGAAGAATGAATTTACAAACTGTAGTGCACCTACACAATGGATTTCTTACTCAGCAGTAAGAAATAATGATATCCTAAAATTTTCAGGCAAATGGATGGATTTGGAGAATATCCTCCTGAGCAAGGTATAACAAACCCAGAAAGATAAGCAGGAGATTTATTCACTCATTAGTGGATTTTAAACAAAAAGAAAAAAAACACCCAAGCTGTAAACCACAACTACTGAACAGCTTGTGATCTGAAGGAACTTAAGAGAGACATCCAGGGAGTCCCGCAGAAAGAGAAAACAGAGAAGGTCTTTTTAGCTAATTAGGAACATAAGAGGTTGCAACCAAGAAGAGGTAGGAACAAATCATGAGAAAAGATTATTGAGAGAAACAACAAGGAAGGAGACAAAAAAGAGGTGGAGATCTTAATAGAGGAAGAAAATATGGGGTTGGAAAAAGACCAGGTGCTAGGGAAACCTCCAAGAACTCACAGGATGTTCTTGCCTAGGTCTCCAACCAATAGCAAAGGTGTTGCCTAAACAGGAATTCCCCTATAATCAAGTGAATAACCACCCTAAGTGCCATCACAGAACTTACATCCAACAATGAATAGAAGTAGAGACAGGAATACATGGCTGAGCACTGGGCTGAGTCCCTGATCCAGCTGATAGAAGGAGAGGAGACTCTATATGAGCAGGTATAAGGAAAAATTTCACAGTGATGGCTAGTTGGAGCTCTGGGGAGCTCACTGAATCAAGAACAGCCATCTGGAAAAGGAACTAAGTCCTCCAAGTATAGAAAACTGTCCACTGACATGGGCAGTATGTGTAGCCTCTAGAGGAGGGTTCAGACTGTGTTTCTGTGCACCTTAGACTGGCACCTTGGAACCCATTCCCTCCAGAGGAACACCTAACCCAGTCTTGATATCAGGATGAGGAAATTGGACTTACCTGGAGTGGATGCTGAGCTAATCCACTCTGAGGCTTCTTGCCCTTTCTAAGCAAGGGATGCAGAGATGGTGGGGGAGGGAAGAGGCTGAAGACTGACAGGTGTTGGTATTCCGAGTATGAAAAGAACTTGTACACTGCAAGAGAGCCATGTTAGGTTTATTAAGGAGGGGGGGAGGGAGAGAAAGGGAAGGAAGGCAGAAAGAGAGCAGGGAGACTGAGAAGAAAAGGAGAGAGTCTTTCATGTGATTGGAGATTTTAAAGGGTAGACACCTGCCTACATCACAGTCCTTGCAGGTGGGGGCATGGCTACAAACCAACAACAGGGAGGGGTCAGGAGGGAGAAGGGAGTTTGAAGAAGGGGATGCATGGATAAAAAAATGAGGCGTTATTCTATAAAAATAAAAAAATTAGAAAAGAGAAATCAATATAACTACTGAGTAGCTACTGTTCCAGTGTCTAGCTGCGCAGACATGGCCGATATTAGCAGAAGGAAGCAGGCACAAGTGTTCATGCTCAGCTCATGTAGAACAGATGCAGTGAATTGGTTTACTCTTTTTCTTTACCTCCCTAATCCCTTCCCCATTTCCCTCATTTTCTGCCTTCTTTTCAATATGTAGTCCAGGCCTGTCTGAAAACCAAAATCTTCCTATCTCAGTCTCTGAAGTCCTGGGATTATAGGTGACATCTGGCTGATGAAGTATGTTTTTCTGTTGTCATTTGCTTCTATTCTTCCAACCTTGAACCTGTGTTTGCCCCAGGAATTCTGCTGTGGGTTACAAGGGCTTCAGCTACTGGGACTGTGTAACTGGACTATTATGCTGTAAGGTTTCCACCTTGAAATGAACAGCTATTGTTTTCCACGTTTGAACAATCCGAAGAATGCCTTTGCAAACTCTGTAAATCAAACTAGTAACCCCTCATTTGATGTTTTATGTGCAATATATCTGTTCTAGATCTTTGGAGATTCTTGGATATTTAGAAACCTAGTTAATGAGATTTTTAGGGTTTCAGTTATACTGAAGTACATTAAAGTAACTAAGGGTTAGTTATAAAACTAAATGTGTTTTTCACAATGACATCTTATGTCTTGAGGTATTTTCAAACACACTAAAAATAATTTATTTTTTTCTGCTTGTCAAATATTTATGGAATAGCTGCCTCTTTCTTGCTGAGAAGAAATATCCTTAAAGAATAGGCTACAATAAGGTTGTCTAGAAGGATGTTGATCTGGTAAAATCATGAACAGAGAAGTTTCTCTATGATATAAGTTGAAGCTGAATGGGTAGAAGACAGTCTGGGGTTGCAGTCTCTTTGGAACTCTGGGAATAAAGATCCCAGGGTACTATAGTCTGTCCTCACTAGGCACAGGGCCACAGCTGGATGTGAACTAATCCCATCTCTCACATCCATGGAGAAACCTTTGTCTGGATTCCCAATCAAACAAGAAACAATTTTCCATACAGTTGTGAATCCAAAACAAGTGTTTAGGAAGCTGAAAGATCTTTTACCTGGATAATGTGGAAGTTCAAGGCCAAATATTTAGACTCTTCCTGCTCTCCTAAAGGTCTATAGCATTTGGGACTTAGCACTGAGGGATACACCAAGAAGAAACATCTTTTTCTTTTGAAACAAAATGTGTGTTTCTAGACACAGGAACAATTTAGAATATTCAGTGTTCTTTTCTATCGCTTCAAAGAACAGTTTGATGCAGAATTTTGAGTTGTCTAGTATTAATTTTAAAATTGGTTTTCAATGACAAACTGTTCTGTGCTCCTGGGACATGAGGTACTTCTTAGTTTTATCAGTGTATTGCACTCCTCAGTTCTCCAGCTTCTATTTCCCTCTCACAGTTCCCCAACATCAAGTGTCTCTCAACTGAATTTATCTCATGTTTATTCCTATTGATTTTAGTTTCCTAATCACCCCCACTCACACCATCAAAAGTTAATACCACATGTACAGTGTACAGGCTGATGTCATGTGGCTACTTAAAGGGTCGGAAGGCACTGCTTTATTTAAGATGTCTTTTGTTTGCTAATAACCTGCTTTTATTCCTGAGGTGATGTCATTTCCACAGGACATGCACATCAATCATTTACTGGGGCTGAAAACATTTCCTGGGTTCCATAGTCTTCCAACCTAGAGGAGAGAGCAGCCTTCTACAAACCTCATCTCTCACAACACTTCAGTTCCTGGCCCCTGGCCCCTCCTATTAACACACAAGGGCCCTCCCCCACCCCTCGTTCCTGCAGCATTCTTGTCTCTGATGAGGTCTTCTGATCTTTCTGGACCTAGGCCCTGACTGGAATCACCTGCCATTCCTAAAGAAGACTTTCCAATCTGCTTCACTGTCACCCAAAATCCTGGTTCTCAGCAGTAGAAAATATCAGGCATTTCTCTGAGGCAAAATAAGAGATTTGAGGACAATTTCATTCATCTTCCAGCTTCTCACTGCTTTTCTCGGTCTCAAGGCAGTGGGTGTCCTGAAACTTATTTTGTTCCAACTGGGAAACTTGCCTATAAAATCTATATAAAATATTCTCCAGCTATATCCACTGGGGATTTTTCAAATGTGTTTTCCATTGCTCAGATTTTATTTTGAGAGAGAGAGAGAGAGCGAGAGAGCGCTCAGGAGTAGTAGCATGTATGTGCTTGCACATGTGGAGGCCAGTGAACAACCTTCATTGTTGTCATTTTTAAGGCACCATCCACCTTGCTTTTTGAGTCAAGGATTTTCATTAACCTAGAATTTGTCACAGGGCCTAGGGTAGCTGGCCAGTGATCCTCAGGGATCCTCTTGTCTCTGTTTCCCCAGTGCTGGGCTTAAAATTGGCTACCACCACACCAACACTTTTACATTGGTCCAGGATATCAAACTCAGGTCTCAATGCTTGCACACCAAGCCCTTTACTGACTGAGCTATCTGCTAATGGTTTGGGCTCATTACCAGATTTGGAACAAGAAGGAAACAAAATATATTGGCTTCCTTATGCATCAGGCAAAGTGCTGGGTAATGCTGGGTGACTTAGCTTTTAGAGACTAATGATAGATTCTTAAAGGATGCTGGGAATTCTGTTTGTATTTGGTCCCTATCTAGATACAGAGCCTAGATATAGCCCTTCCAATATTGTATGTTTTCTTTAATTTTAATGATTTGTTTTACTTAACATGTAACCTACACAGCAAACACCAGCAAGTCAGATGCAGTATCTAGTGTGTAACATCCCAAAAGAAAAACCAAGGACAATGAACTGTATTTGATCTTAATATTTTTGATGTTTGTCTGATTAACTGATCACTTATATATTTTTATATGTAACCTTAATTTGATAAAGCTAATGAGGACATGATACACTGTACAGAACACATAATTCTCAAGACATAATAAAATAATTACTGTCCTTCACACTGTGCCCTGTGTGGCCCCAGTCCTGATGGCCTGAGAGACATCAGTTTTCAGTGCTTTAAGCTAAAGGAATATTGTTGCTGTTTGCCTCTATATTTCTACATAGCAGGCTTAGATGGTTTATACTTTATTTTTTTACTATAGAACACTATCCTACTTATAAATTTTCTCCTTTATACCTGAAGAGAATCAGCTCTAAAACTTGGGTTATATCAATATACAATATTAACATGCCTTGATGTCATTAATGGGAATCACTGTTTGACTTTTATATTCTTTTGGGGTGATCAATATATGCCTTCTATTCTCTGATCCTTTCTCCCAGATGGTCCTCCCCTCTCCTCCTTTCTCTTTTCCTCTCTCTGATCCTTCCCCTTGTCTTCCTGGAGGATATCTCCATCCTCCTGCTTCTACCAGAGCTGCTTACTCTTTAGGCTTTCTTCCCTGTGACCTCCTCTACCATTGTCCATTATCTTCTCAGATTCCATTTCATTATCGAATTATTGATGGAGAAGGGAAATTATCATACCTGACTCTCCTGGTTTCCTAAATTATCATGTTTAAGCACATACAATTTGACACACAGCAAGCACATCCCACACATAATGACTGTCGCCATTAAGATAATGTTTTCTTGTTTATAGTTCTTCTTTATTTTATTTATGTGTGTCATAGGACTGGCGCTAGAAGATGATATGATTAGAGTCAATTGCTATAGAGTAAAAATTTGCAGGATAATTATATAGTCATAATTGCAAGAATTAGTATTAGTGACCCACCATTTTGCACACTTAACAACTGCTTTCTTACATAGACCAACACGTTCATTGGACAAATGGATTATTGAATGAATTGCAAAGGAGATGACAATAGCAGAATTTTTATTTTCCATAGTCTTTAACAACAACTCTGAAACACACTCTCTCTGTCTCTGTCTCTCTGTCTCCCCCCCCCTCTCTCTCTCTCACACACACACACACACACACACACACACACACACAGAGAGAGAGAGAGAGAGAGAGAGAGAGAGAGAGAGAGAGAGAGTGAAAGCACTTGAATTTTTATTTAACCCACTAATTAATTTTGAGAGAGTGAGTGGGGAAGTTCAAAGTATTTTCTGCTAGAAAGGAATTAGCCACTGAATTTCTAGAACAAAATCAAGTCCTGACCTAGAACATTTGCCAACAACCATGATAAAGTTCTCCTGTGGTTGTAGTTGTCTAGCTTTGGCAGTCTCTGCACTAGTTTAGGAGACTGAGGAAAATGGGCATAAAAGGCTGAGCAAGAGTGAGCTGCCAGTGCACTTGGCCCTTATGAGAAACACAATTGTCCCAGCTAAATGCCAGGGCTTCCTGGAGTAACACAGGTGTAAGGTGGGGAAGAGTTTTACTGGAGATACTAGTAATAAAGAAAATGAAGGGCTTCACAGTATTATCATTCGGAGATAATTTTGGTTTAATAAACTTATCACCCTTATATTCTTCAACTTATTTTAACTCAATTGGGCATTTGTTTTCCCTGTGGATATATTTTCTGGGTCTCTGTCTCACTGTGGGAAGTGCAAAGGAACATTCACTAATCACCTATGAAGTAAAACCATAGGTGTCCGGTGAAGGCTACCATTTACAATAAGGGAAGAAGGTTGGTTCTTCTCAACACAGCTGAGGCTTACTGTTTAATTGCAAACATCTATCTGCTCAATGTTCCTGGAAAAAATATCAAATTCCTATGGAAGTATTAAGGGAAACTGTGGCTAGGCCTAGAAATATCATAAGATCTCATCAGACAGATGGAGGATGCAAGACCAGGGTGGAGAAGAATACCCTCCATGCGCAGATGGAAGGGTACACAGTACATACCCACTTGGGGACTATATTGCTAGGGGCTGTATGATGATTCCCTTCTCCCATAAGCCAAAAGACTCTAAATGTCTTATGACCCCATAAATTATTGATGCATCCTATAAGGATGACATCACTCCCACACACCCAGGGAGGTGTAAGTGGGTTATTAGTACCCAAAGCACATCTTTAGATAATGTAGTGGTTTCTGATCCTGTCAGTGGCACATTATATAAGAAGATACACAAAGAACTGTGATATTAACATTTGATTTAGTGGAAGGATGATTAGGAAACTAGAGTCAATGAGGACATTGATGCAAAAATTCCATAAAGCCACACCAGACTTAAATTGTACATTGATTCGTCTCGTACACTATATAATTTTTAGCTTAATACACTAACTTCTTTAGTGTTGTCCTAAGTACAATTAAAGAACAAAAAGTAATAAGGGGCTGTGGTTATATAAAAAATACTTTTAGTCTATGTTACTTAGTTCAGTGGAAGTTTTCAGGATCAAGTGAGTGTAGTGGCCATTTGGAAATAATGCTAGTTTGATGATAGACAAAACACAAACATATATACACATCTTTGGAAATAACTAAATGTCAATTCATCTTCCATTGTTATTGTATACATTTGTTTTTCGTTTTCAAACAAAGTCAGTCACAATGGTAGGGCAGAGTGATTAAGGTATAGTGGTTGCCTAGCAAGGTCAAAGCCCTGGCTGTGATGGTGGGTTCCTGGAATCCTAGCACCCAGGTGATAGATGCTTAGAAGTTCAAGGTTATCTTTGGCTCTTAAATGAGCCATGTGTGATACTAAAAACTTTTAAGAAATTAACAATTGTCAAAGGAAAGAGAATCATTCTTTCCCAAGGATGAGCCCCTTGATTGGTTATCCGATACAAAGTAATCAAGCCTAGAAACATATGCACCATGTTGTATTCATGTATTTATTTGTTTCTGTGTATATATAATGACAATGGTTGATGATGAGGAAATAGAGAGAGAAACATAGGATGGGTAGAATGGAGGGGAAGAAGGGTAAATAGTTTAAATATATTTTAATTAAATTAAAAGATAGAAAATGTTAAGTACAAAAAATGGAATGGTAGACTATTTAATTTACCTTAAAGGAAAATCAAACTGGCATTATGAGAATAATATAAACTCCAATGCAATGTTATTATTTAGAATAAACAGAAATTTTTATGAGAAAAAATACACACTAGAATTTTTCAGGGATCCCCTTGTTTTTACAGCATTAATGGTAGTAAAATGGGAGCAACTCTGGCATTCTGGGAAGAGCAGGTCCATAGAGTTTGGAGAGAGACCCAGTGGTTAAGATCACTGGCTGGTTTTCCATGAACTCAGAACCTACCTGGTAGCTCACAACCATTTGCACTTCAGTTCCAGGTGATGCAGGGCCTTTTTCTGGCCTCTATGCACATAAGTGATATACAGACATATGTCTTGGCAAAAATACTCATACATATAAAATAATAAGTAAATAAACATGGGACCTAGCTGAATTATGAATACCATTGAGGCAGAACACTGGAGCATAGACAGGCTTCATTGCTGCTCTGATGTTGGATCATCTCTGCTTCCTCTGTTCCATGAGTTGTGCTTGGAAAACACATTCTTTGGTGACAATCTAATAATGCCTGTCTTTAACATGAGTAAACAAAAAAATTCCATACTCAATAACATGATTCACCTAAATTTTAGAAGGATGGCTAATCCCTTGCCTCATTTTGATTTCCATCAGCCCATGCAGTCTTGAGGAGATGAGTGGGTTGTGTGTACCTGAAGCAAGTGTTTGTAGTAGTGGAAGTTGTTCAGAGCCTGTTGTGTTGCAGCCCTCCCAATTAGTCTGTGTAGTGTAACTATAAACAAATATCAACCTCTCCCTTATGTTTACTCCAAAGCAGGTACTAAGAAATCTGGAACAAACTATTTTACATTAGATAAAATGCACTGAGAAAAGTTGGCCTAACATAGGCAGGATGTTTAATTTTACACATTGGTTTAAATTAAATACAAGTGAGATTGAAAAGTCATTCAAAGAACATAATATAAATATGTGTGTATGTATACAAGTGTGTGTGTGTGTGTATATATATATATATATATATATATGAAATATGTTGGTTGATTTCTTGGAATGCTTTGCTTAAAGAATATGAAACTGGTAGAGAAATATTACTGTTATATAAAACCATAATTTGATTCTTTCACAAGAATAATTCGTGAGCAGAAACAAGGAAGCTTCACAAGCTCTTGTGCAGTTTTCCATGTCCAGGACAGCTCAAACTTATTTCTCTTGTGATACCTCATTCAATCCTTACAACAGTAAGGGCTGTGAGACTTAGGGAGTCTGAAGTTTGATTATACCGTTTGCTAGGTGAGCATCTTGAACCACAAATGGGTAAAATCATTTGTCAAACCAGTTAACATTTGATTCTGACCCCAGCATTTTTTTGGATTAATGGAGAAATTTCAAGGTTTTTATTTATTTATTTTTACAAATATGTTTTTAAAGCAATTCTCCTCCTACACTCACTGTAACAACTTACTAATTTAAGAAAGACCAAAATAAAAACATGAATAATAGAGAAATAAAAGAAACCCAAGGAAAATATATTTTATATGTTAGACTTGGCTATATGATTCTAATGGATCATTATTTATAATGTCATCTATGAAGGCTCACCTGGTGAAAAATATGAAATTGTAATTCCTACACTTCATGCTAGCCTAAACAATACCCCAGACTTTATATATTGTATATGCATATGGAGGACAGGTCCAGAGGTTGGGACTGGATATCTCCCTTAGTGCTGAACACCTTATTTTTTAGACAGTCAGTGAATCTGGAGCCCACCAATTTAGCAAGCTTGGTTGGCCAATGAGCCCCAGGGATCTGCTGGTTTCCAATTGCCTTTTACTGGGATTACAGGGGCATACCTCAGTGCTAGGTTTATCTGAGTGCTGAACATCAAATGTGGGTTCTCATGCATACATGGTAGCGCACTATATGAGCTGGGCCATGTATCCATCTCCATGTGCCTCTTTATGAAGACATAGATGGGTTTCCTTCCATCTGGCATCCAAGCTGCTGTGTCAATGATGTTGTTTGTGTAACTTGATTTACTTTGCTCATGTCCTAGCTTTGAAGGGGTCTTCTAAATTCAGTCTGCTTCTTATAGTCAAGAAATCACAACAGAAAGCATATTTTGAAGGGTGATTGTAAAAGAGAGATGGTAATGTATACAATTAAAATATTCAGTCTTGGGATTCAATGGTCCGTTTTGTTCCTATATGCCACTATTCTATAAAAAATGTTAAGTATTGTCTGTGTCTATGATGATACAAAAGGAAACAGTTTACTATCACATAAAGTTAAAAAACACAACACCTTCAGTCAGCTTTCTCACTGCATACTTATTCTTATCCAGGGATTCATTGAATCTAATAAGCACAATGTGTAGGAGGCCAGTGGCAAATAATCTTACTAGTATTTTTCTCCCATTGGCCTTTGTGCTGGCTCAGTAATAGACTGACCATTTACCTGACATGTAGAAAATCTCAACAGCTCAGTGACTTCCTGGTCCTATTGTATTTATAGATGTGAACAACTGTCACCAGTCAGTATGCTGCATATGTCGGGCCAAGTTAGAACGGGATTTAAAGCTATAACCAAAATAGAGTAAGGCTTCTTCTCTGATATGGAGACTTCAGATTTCTTCCTGTATCTCCATAGTTTATGACTCTGTTCTTTATCACTCTGTTGTTCAGTTCTTTTGTCTCTGTCTTGACTTACAGGCTTTATTGCAATTGTTTCCCATTTTTAAAGATAAGACCCCAAGGCTTCCTGCATCCCTGCTTTCTTAATATGGAGCACCACAGTGTGTAGGAGGCTGTTCAGAGCACACAAAGAATAAGCACACTCCTCTGTGAGGTCCCAAGTGTCTTGTGGAACTTCCAGCAAATTCAAATATTCTAGCTCAAATTCATACAGCATTGGGTATTTGGATTCCAGACACATGGGAGATTCTAGAGGGGATCCTGATTCTGAATTGATAGCTACTGAGCTGTGTGAGGTTTAGTTTGTCTTGCTTTGTTTCTTGAAACCCAATACTATCTATATAATTTACTTAACATTTACAGTTTGACTAAAAATTACTTTTATTACTGGATATTGTGACAACTTGGAGGTTGTCCTTCTCCCCCAGCTTTTTCTCATTCTTAGATTATTAACTACCCTCTGCTTCTTAAGGCAGACAATGGAAGTCTGTCTGGGTTTCAGTGTGAGTTGTCTGGTGTACCTATTCTAGGGGTTTAGTTATTCCATTTACCAAGGTTTACACTGATAGTCAACCTTTCACAGTCTTTCTACTGAGTCAGGCTTTACCTGAATGGAGGAAAGTTTTATTTTATGTGATCATTTAAAGTCACAGAACCTTGAATTCTAAATAAGTGGCTTAGCCACTCCACAAACTTAGAAAGTTCCAAAGGCATTGACAAATAATTTCTTTTTACTTCATTTCTCTTTTCTTCTCTTAAATTTTTATATTTTTATTTTTTTTTGTATTTTTTAACACAAACCATAGTTCCTCTTCCCTCCCCTCCTCCCACTCACCCCCAGCCCCCCACTCCTCAAAGAGGATAAGACCTCCCATGGGGAGTCAACAAAGTCTGGATGGGATATCAGCTTGAGGAAGGACCCAGCCTTGCCCCATTGTGTGGCTTGAACAGTTGGTTGGTGGGGGTCTCTGATAGTGAGACCAGGATCTATCCCTGGTGCAATCTCATCATTTCTTATTTGCTTTCTTCCTTCGGAGAAAGCATGGTAAAACAGTTTTCATCCTTCCTATGCCAGCTCTCACAGTTCTGAGGGTTTGCTGTTGCTGTTTGTTGTTTTGTTTTGTTTCTGAGATGGGCTCTCACTATGCAGCCCTGTCCTATAACACACTAGATGGACCAAGCTGGCCTCAAACTCACAGAGATCTACCTGCCTCTTTCTCCTGAGTGCTGGAATTAAAGGTTTGCCCCACCATATTCTGATCACAACAGTTTTACTTATGAAATTACAAATATAAAGTTTTTAAAAGATCATAAAATTTTATGAGGCACTTTGACATGAAATCAACAGTCTCATAGAACATTTGCTGGGGTAAAGAACTTCTACCATGTTTGCATTGGTTCCTTTTCATTTTGACAAGAACAGAAGCAACATAAGGGAAGAAGCGTTGATTCTAGCTCTTTTCAAGAGCAATAGCCCTTCATGGTGTGAGAAGTGAGGCAGCTGAGCAGCAACGGTATCAGTGGGAGTTCACATCATGACTTGTTCGTATCTTGGAAGATCGGGAAGTTGAGAACATAAGCCAAAATAGAAATAAACACTAGACCCACAGTCTCTTTGTAAGCTCTAGACAGTCCCACCAGCTGGGAAGCATATGTTTAAATACATGATCCAATTGGGCGTCCTATGTGGGACATTTCATATGCAAGTCATATCACCACATAGAGATGATATAGATAGAATAAATTTTTTGGAGTAGAAAGGAGAGTATTATAGGAAAGGATGGATTTCAGTGGCTAGACATTTGGGGTGTTAGGTGCTAGAGAAATGGTTCAGTTACTAGAAGCATGTACTGTTCTTCCAGAGGACACAAGTTCAGTTGCAGTACTCACACTGGACAGCTCACAATCATCTGTAACTGAATCCAGATCTCTCTCTCTCTCTCTCTCTCTCTCTCTCTCTCTCTCTCTCTCTCTCTCACACACACACACACACACACACACACACACACACACACACACAAATTTTAAAATGAAATAATGCAGTCTTTTAAAAAAATAGGTGCTAATATTTGAGATTATCAAAGATAAATCAATTTTGTTTGCTCCTTGGCTTATCTACAAATTGGAAAGTGAACATCAGAGGAATGTAGCTTTGACTAAATGAAGTAAAGAATGTCAGAGACACAAATAAAGTGTCTGTATCTCTTGGAAATAAAGTTTCTTTCACATTTTCCTGATCATTTTTAGTTACGTGTGAGGTTCTCTTATTTTCATACTCACTTTACATTTCTTTATTTAACACATCATTCAACAAATGTACTTGTAGGGCCATAACAGAATTCAGGTATTTCTCTGCTAAAAATATTCCAGACATGTTAGTGATGAGTTCCAGATAAAAGTGCAGCCCATGTTTTGAAGTAGAGACTGTACATTTAAGAATTGTATGGACAACATATCTAAATACACCCCAAAAGGTACCAAGGTAGGATTGATGGATAATTAATACTTTTGTCAATTGTACAGGTAGATGAATCATTGTCTTGTCTCTGTAACCAAGCTGAGAAATGGGTTGAGAGGAAGAACCATTTTTGCTTGACAAAGCCAGAAGTAGTGAATGAACAAAAGATATTGGGCCAAAATTAGAAAAATATAATTTGAAGTTATTTTAGAATATTTGGAAGATGCATGTGAAAATGGAAAAATGGAAGTTATTTTAGAATATTCAGAAGATGTGTATAAAAATGGAAGAAGGTTGAGAGATGGTCATTTTAGATTATTAGCTGGTGATGGTAATGAAAATAAGAGACAGTATTAGTAGGACCTCAGCAGGAAGTGGAGGTCACAGATGACTGGGTAATAAAAGATAATTTCATATGAAAACTCTATGAATATTGTGGACAGGATTAAGAAAGGGGAATTGAGTCTGCTGCCCAGAGCTCATAAAAAAAGGAGAAGAAGATAATGGACTTTAAGTTGTTCTTTGGGCTCTCTATATATCACTAACTATGCCCTGTAGCTGCACCCCCCCACACACACAGGGGGTAATAAATCCAATGAATTTTTTCAAAAATAAGCCTAAGACAAAGAAATGCACTGGGACTAAAACAGCAGAGAGCTGCTTGTGGGCCAGAGGACTGAAGGGAAGAGATGTGCATAAGAACACAATGCAGCAGTGGCACAGTATGTGCAACTGGCACCAGTGGCTCCGTGGAGGAGCCTGGCTATGGCTGCTACAAGACCTGTCTGGAAAGGATTCATATCCCATGTCTTCCTTCTCTTTCTGCCTTCTGATATCTGGTCTTTCACTGTCAAAAGCTATCAGGAGACTGAAGAGCTCCAGGTCAGGATCTAGAAAAGTGAAGAGCAGAATGATGCATTTGAATAGCAGGTTGGAAATAACCAATGAGATTACTTACTGTTTAGTCCAATGCGTGGCAGAATTTGAGAGTCATCAGCACTTAGCAGACAAATAGGAGCCCTCAGAGTTGCATCTAGAGAGACTGGGCGACAACCATAGGGAGCAGTTTTTCTGAAAGGAAAGAAAAGGTTCTTAAAAAACAAAATGACAAATGCAAGACAAAAATGTAGGAAGATAGAGCTGAAGCTGGAGTAGGTCATTTGCCTAACATGTGAAAGCCCTGGGATTGATGCCACAACTTGCAACAATAAATATGTTCAAAATATTTTCTAGCAAAGTATTCCAATAGGCATGTAGGGTCCTTGGTGACTATTGGTGATGGAATTTCATGATTTACACACACAAAGCTATTCAATCCATATAAGCTACAGGATCTGGTTTGTAAAATACAGCGACACTGCTCTAGTTTTAGAAATTAAAAAAGGGCAGATAGTTTGCTGCCCTAAGCAATGAACTCTCCTCATCCCTCCTCACTCTCAACATTCTTTTCTCACCCACAATCCAGGCCTTTCCAGCAAGTGCCCTGAAAGGTGTGTAAGAGGATGTGGGTCTTCAACTTCAGGTCCCTTATTTGTGCTCTTTAGTGGATGTGGTCTGTCTTTAATGCAGTCTCTTAGGCTCTGATATCCACAGACATAAACGTACTAGTTAAGTGTTTTTTTGTTTCCAAAGCCATACGACATTACTGTGAACAAATGATTCACAGGACTAGCTTTGGTCTTACACAGTTGGAAGCACAGATTTGGGGTGCAAATCATGGCTTGGCTATGAATGGACAATGAGACAGGAATTCCCACTCTGTGGAATTAAGGGACAATTTAACAGGGGACACCTCTTATATGTAGATGTTAGGGGAAGATTATGTTGAGCATGAGCAAAGTGTCCACAAGGCAGGAGCAGTGCATAGCACACATCCATACTCACCAGCTGAGTTAAAATGAAACTAAAGCTAGATGCCAGCACTAGGTTTAGTCATGAGGGTATTTAAGACAGCCATTACCTTCACTGGATCTGCCTGGCATCATACCAAAGGGTTTGTAAAAGTGGCAGCTTCCCAATCTCTTCATTAACCAAACAACTTCACCAGCCAAACAACTAGAATAAGAAGTTTTAGCTTGTCAGCATAAAGACTTTTGTTTGTTTGATGAATTTCTTTGTAGACTCTATTTCATGTACTTTCTACAGTGTATGATTCTCTGTGTGTGTGAGTGTGTCTGTGAGTGTCTGTGTTTATGAGTGTGTGTGTGTGTGTGTGTGTGTATGAGAGAGAGAGAGAGAGAGAAGTTTCCTTGTTAGCTTTACATAATAGCCATTTTTTTCTGATTTATATTACTCTAAAAAAACATCATGGACAAAGCATGGAACCCAAACAGGATCTTGAAGAATAAACCATGGAGAAATTCTGCTTTCTAGATCACTTTGAGACATTTTTTCAGATTCACTCTCAGCTTGTACTCATGTATAACTTAGAGCCACCTTTCAAGGGAATGGTGCCACCCGTGGTAGGAGGGATCCTTCTACATCAACTAATAATCAAGGTAATCTCCGACAAACATACTCATAGCAAGTCTGATACCAGTGATGACTTGGTGAAGGTTTTCCCTCAGATAAATCTAAAGTGTGTTAAGTTTATAGTTAAATTAGCTGAGACACCACTTTTATTTGTTCTTACCATTTTGAGCCCACCTAGAAGAAAAAAGACAGTCTGGTTGTTCTGTTCCTGAACATTTATTTTGATTTTATTTATTTTTTGTTAAATGCTCTTATGAATTCTTTGTATTCCTAATCTTTCTTGGCTGAATATGTAGTTATTTTCTCTAAAAAAAAGATTTTAATTTTTTGTAATTGAAATGTAATGTACTTAACATTAAAAACTCTTTCATAAAACAATACAGTTTCAGGTACATATAAGATTGCTGTTTTGTGTCTGTCTTTGAATGAATACAATTCTTATTTCTTCACCTTTTTACATTTATAACTAGTCCTTTGCCTGAGAGAACCTAAGGGGTTGTGTCTTCAAGCCTTAACTAGTGCAGAGTAATGGCCCTGCATAAAGGGAAAGCTAAAAACACAACTTGGGAGGTATTACTCTACATGAGAAGATGGTTTAGTGTACTTGTGCAAATGTGAAGGCCTGAATTCAAGTCTCCAGAGCCCACATAACTCAGATATGTAGGACATCTCCAACTCCAGTGTCTTTACCATGAGATAAAAGTTAGAAACAGAAGTTCTGGAGGACATAGCAATGAACAAGAGACCTTGCTTTAAAGAAGATAGAAAGAGAGGAGCAACACACACACACACATGCACACACACACACTGATTCATTTTCCCAAGTTCAAGGTTTAAGGTGACAAATAACGAATGAATCTAGCCATCATGATTGTTTTAATATTTGGTGTAAAGCCATCATCTGTGATTTATTTCTATCAGATGATGGTTTACATCCTCACATAAGATCAGAAAAGGCCAGCTGTGATAATAGTAGTCAGATACAGTCTAACATATGGCACAAGACCAGAATGTGGCTGCTGCTAAGCAATATGTATGAGTATGCTTTATTCTGTCCAGAATTTCACACTACAAGGCTTTTTGTGCAACACACATTCTCTTTGCTTTGCTCTTTTGCACAGAGGACAGGGGTTTGGCTTCTGATATCTGCTAGGCTTATTTGGTTAGTCTGGTAGCATGTGCTCTCTCAGCATTCGCCCATTTTCTTCCCCTGTCAGGACTTTCTACCATTCTTCATTTGAGCATTTCTGAATTGTGTAAAATTATTTGACTTAAGAACTAAGGATTCTCAAAATATTTTGTACTGTATAAAACATGAGAGAAATCAACACTGTCCCACATTTTAATTTTTTAAGTTTGATCCTAGATTAAATACATGCCTAAAATATACTTGTGAACTTATGTATCTACACAAGGTAGGATTAAATGTACAAGTTAAGCCTATATTGGCAGCATTAATGATAAAATCTCATAGGTTTACATAAGCCAAAGATTAGTTATGCCAAAAGTCCAAAAACGAGCACTGCCTTCATGTCTAAAGCAAACTAGGAGCCAGTGATAAGCATACCTAAATCTATGCCAGTACCTGATTTTCATGTGATCAATGAACACATTTCATTCATCTTTCAAGATAATCATTGGAAAGTTGCACCCCACACCCAGGTAAATTTTGGAAAAACACTGATAGATAATTGGCTAAGTCTTTAAAACTTTGTAGACACAGTTTTTAAGAGAAGCGACTTCTATGACTGAAAGCATAAGTTTCCATGGTGTGTGTACCTGTGTGTATGTGTATGCATCTTTCTATAAAAGCTGAATTAAAGTTTGGCTTTGTTGTTTTTGTTTATGCTTTTTATTTTGGAATTATGCCTGGACACTATTTTTCTATAGTAGCTATCTTACTGTAAGGTACAAGTTTTTAGAACAGAAAAAGATAATAATAGGGGAGGTCTTCTTTGCTTCAGATATTCAGTGTTTAACATATAAAGGATTTCAAGATATTAACATTATATCATAAATCCTATGTTTTTACTTTTACCCCACATTTGAGTTTCTTCCAAACTTATCTTGCCTCTGATTCATGTGCCACACTATAATGGAAGCCAAGTGTTCTCTCTGGGAAGGACTGGAGGGGACCTTTAAAATCTGTATATATTGAAAAGTCTAATAAAATTTATTCACTTATCCACTTGCTCATGAAATATTAATAGGCTCATACTATTCCTTTAAAGTGCTATGGAGTACACTGGAAGCAAAATTAATTTATAGAATAAATCTATGCAATCTACTTCATTTTCCTCATAAAATAAATTTACGAGGTTGATAAGGATCACCTCATGTTTTTTTCTTCTATCAGTTACCCACAGAAGATCAAATAGACTTGATTGATTTTCATTCATTTTCAGGAGAAAAGATTTTTAAAGGCTATAAAAAAGCAATTAAAATGTCTGTGGATATAACCAGGCATGCCAAATAATGAAATTAGTAAGGGTCAGTAGAGGTACATGACACAGTGTCCTTTTTCCTAAGAAGGAAATAAGATTGTCCCTTAAAACTACTGTGTGGACTTAAGTCAGAGCAAAAATAAACTCTAGATCCAAGGTCAGACACTACTTTCTGCCGGATGGTTTCTGTGAGTTTCGAGTTCTGCACTTGGCTGTGAGAGAGCCAGGGTTAGTATTTGAGTGTGCTGTGGCTGGTTGATTGCATCCATTCTGTAGCTATGAAATATCAAAGGGAGATTGAGAGTGGTGGAGAATGACTTTGAACAATCTTTGAAAGAACTGAGTTGACAAGGGTTCGTTTCTTCTATTTTAAGGACATTGAAATGTTAGCTCACTTACTGAACCCTAATCATAAACTAATTTCTACAGTAGTCCACCCAGATATGACCCCCTGCTTAAACCTCTGCAATCTTCTGCTTAGGGCATTTGTTTGTCCAAATATTGGATGTGACTGGTAATAAAATCCAAGCAAGCACCTCTGTGGCATTGACTAGGGACTGTTTGCAGATGCTCATCAGGCTCTGCCCTGTGTAACCATCTCTCTGGTCCTGGAACCTGAAAGAAAGGAGAGTAATTATAAAGGACCAGCTTGTTACTCTTGGAAAGTTTAAAGATGCTGCCCATCAAGTGGGGACTAGGTGGGCAAAAGGAAATGGGTGTCGGGGCACAGATGCAGACTCTCATCTAGAAAGAGTAGTTACCTAGCCACACACTCTGAAACTACACTCTTATCTCTAGGAAAAGTTCTTCGGGTGTCTTGTTATTTGTTGACAACTTCTCAGGAACATTAAATCACCCAGTCTCCATTTCTTCTAATTTAATATAATAGATTTAAAAGTGAGTTCATATTATATATTTATCTGGAGATGTATTGATCTTCATGGAAAATCACCAGGCTTCACCTATGACAAGTTGTACTGAATTAGATGCTGGTGAGCTGTTGCTAGTCTGTCATGCCATGGATGGGAAGAGAGCAGTGCATGTGTCAGAAGAAAGGCTTTTGGAAAGGTGCATTGGGTTCACATTGGCCCCATGACACACCATGTGTTATAAGCTAGCATATCCACTTTCTTTCCTTAGAAAAGTTAAGGCTTCTTTTTAGCAAAAGGGCTTGAACTTCAGACCTGCGTGTGCTAAGCAAATGTTTACTGCACTGAGCTGCATTCTTAGTTCAAAAACTTAATTTTCATATCCAGCAGACAAAGCAATGATATGCAAACACTAAGATGAAGCAACTTATGAAAATCAATTATAGTATCATTTTACAATCTAATTTAAACAGATTGAGTTTTCTTTGGTCATCAAAGCTGAAGGGAGAAAGTCAGATTCATTTACATATATTTTGTACCCGTAGATGGTAATGTTCAAATATAACTTCCTAAACCAGTTTTATTGGGATCTTTTATCTGTTTAATATCAGGGCTTTCCAAGGTCATTTCATTAATGCGAAAGTGATTGAACTTTTGGTTCTCTTTATTCCTTCTTATCTTTTCCTTCTTTCCTTTTTCTTTGTTTTTTTCTTTTCTCTTCGTTTCTTCTTTCTTTAGTTTTTGCCATCTAACGTCTTCCTTGCTTTTTCCTTTCTTTTACTTTTTTCTTTCCTTTAGTGTTAGTAATTTCAGTAACGGTTAATGAACATTAAATTTTAAAACTTCTTCCATTGGTGTGGTTTAATAGCTTTTCAGTGTTCATGCTGTCACAGTCTACTGCTCTGATGGCAGCTGGGAATTCAGGAGCTGGGGGCTTTGTAAGCTCCACTTATTGGTTAAGAATTTACCACTGAAAGAAAAGAGAGAAAGCCTGGCATATGGAACCAAGCAGCCAGATGGTTGTGCTACAAGTTGGGAAATAGGAATAAGAATATTTCACTGGAGGCCGTGGGTAGGACTTAGGCAGTCCTAAAAGAGCAAACTTCCTTATCTGGTTTTAAGACTTTCTATTATAGATGTGAATTTCTAAAGCCTTATTATGTTGCTAATGATTTGTCTGGTGGATGATTCTGGTCTTTACTGGGCTGACAGCTACAGGGAACACATGACCCTCATGGTGACCAGCACACAGAATGGAAATGAAGTCCTTAAAGTTTATGAATGATGTCATGTACACACTACTGTTCTCAGCCACAATCACATTAAAATTTAAAAGATAATGAAACAAGCTAATGTTCTCTAATGATCTTTCCTGGCTTACCCTTCAAGTTCATTTACTTTATTTCAAACCCAGGGTGTTTTCTTGAGTGTTAAGAACTGTTTTCTCCCAGAAATCACAGTTGAAGGCACTGAGATAGAGAGTGTTCCTTATTTGCCAAAATGACAATTTGTATGATCAGGTCTAAGTTAGTGTTTGATTTCGAGCCCCTGTTCAGCTGAAAGTGAGAGTTATCATTCTTCAAATGACTAAAAAGAAGATTCTCCCTTAAACATGTAAGACTGAGCATGACATGGTTTGTCCATCTGACATTTTCCTGTATCAGGTGGCAGGATGGTCATGATGGAGTCCATTTGACACCCTGAAGCTTCTCATGTAGTGCAGATTATCCTTGCACTGTGAAGCATAGTGGGTTCTGTGCTTATTGTGAACTTGACAGAACCTTTGTATCATCTCTTTTGAGAGCTAGGAAGTTTTTATAATCTATAAACCATTGCGAAGATCTATGTTTAATAATATACTTATAATCTGAATACTTTGTAAACAAGGCCTGTGATTTTTGAGGATGCATATATTCTAAGAAAATCATTTCATTTTCAGGGTACCACTTTTCATCACACTGATAAATCAGTCTCTCTCTCTCTCTCTCTCTCTCTCTCTCTCTCTCTCTCTCTCTCTCTCTCCCTGTCCCCATCTTGTGTGTGTGTGTGTGTTCCCACTTGGTTGAAGTATTTTTTTCTTGTAGTACATACACATTATTTGTTGAATAAGTTATGTATCAAACAACAGGTCTCAAGTCTCTGTTGCTTTCAGCCCAAACACAAGGGTATCTTTTTGTAATTGAGCAAAAATTTCACAAATCTCCAGTTCTACCTAATTAAATATTTTAATTATCTGGAAACCTGTAGTGTTACATTGCACATCTTTATATTTATATTTCATAAATAGCTGTAGTGGTTAAACCTTTTGAGGTAATTGAATTTACTCTACTGTTTGTTTAATGTGGACATTATTCCAGATGGTATTTTGTTTTGAAATGTTTTAACTTTATTTAGCTGTCTACAGTACTGGAGGTTACTCTAGGACCTCATACATATCAAGCAAGTGTTCCACTGCTCAGCCACTGCCCATTTGCCAATTTTTTGATTGCCGAATATCTACAGTATTGACAGTAAGTTTATAAACTACCAAACTGAGGAAAGAAGTAGAAACATGGCCAAAATAATCTTCCTGGTAGTGATTATTAACTAGTGGAAAGATTTATAAAAATTTCACATGCTCATTTTAAGTATGCATAATTAATTGCTGATGAACAGCACTGAAAATTAAAAAAAGTGAAGAAACATTTATAATTAGAAAATTTATTAGAGCTGTCAGTAGTATATGAGTTCATACATAATAATACATTATTCATAACAGCTAAGGTATGGAGGCCATCATCAACAAATGAGCAGTGCCAGAGATATAGCATATAGTGCAGCCCTTGCCTAGTGTATTCCAAATTTGGGAATCAAAACTGGAATCATATTAAAAAGAATCAACATGTGACTACATAAGGAAAATGTTCATGTACACAATGAAATTTTATTCTGCAATAAGCAGGAATCAAACTATAATATTCATAGAAAAATAGATATAACTGGAAATCACCATTTTAAGTGAAATAAACCAGACTGAGAAAGACAGTTGTCATATATTATATCTTATAGAAAGTCTGTGAGTGTGTGTGCATGTGCGTGTGTGTGTGTGTGTGTGTGTGTGTGTGTTTGTTGCACACAGCATGACAGGGCTTATGAGAATGGAGAAAGAGGAGATAAAGGATAAGAAAAGGTATATAGTAATGAAGATGTCGACTAATTTGTACAATCTACTAATTTGCTTACTAACCAAAATTTAATTTAAGATTTTTATTTAATTTTAAAAATTTACTTCTGGAATAATCACTATATGGGGAATGTACAGTAGACCCTTTGTGTCTTCTCTCAATGATCATGCTCTCATGCTTTCTTTGTTCTGATTAGAAAAAGAAAAAGCATTCGAGCAAGGAATTCAAAACTTGCATGAAATACATTGCCCAGGTCTTCTTTGGGTTTGAAAGGGCTTACATGATAGCAGATTTTAAGCATTTTCTTTAGTTCACTGGTTTGGTAGGATAATCGTGACTTCTTTCCTATTTTCTACCTGTGTCCACTCTCTCATAGTAAATCTTCAGCATAGCCTTCTCTCCTGGCACTGGGTATAGTTCTCATTGACCTATAGGGGCAGAACGGATGATGCCTACACCTATCAACTCAGGCATTAGAAATATATTTACAATTTAGGATAAGCCTCCCACCCTTCAGATCTTTATTTGGTTGTGTAAAATCCTGTGCTTATTGGTTGTATTCATTTGCTGTTGTTTTTGCTTTTTGAGACAGGTTTTCTCAGTGTAGTCCTGGCTGTCCTAGAAGGAACTTACTTTATAGACCAGGCTGGCTGTGATCTCACAGAGATCCACCTGCCTCTGCCTCCCAAGTGCGGGGACTAAAGACCTGAGCCACCACTGCCTGGCTCTATGCATGTATTTTATTTTGAGAAAGCAAAGTATATTTTGTTCTGTTTTATAGAGTTAACAAAGCACAAGGTAACTGTACTCACATAAAAACACATAAAGTAGTCTTACCCTAATGTTTTCCTCTCATGTGTAATTATAATTTTAGGATGCTTATAGAGAATAGTAAGTCCTTCATGAGATTCGCACGTGTTTGAGGGATACCATGAGATTTGTATCATTTTTTGCCTTTCTTCTCATAGTTTCCTGATACAATCGTACAACAAAATGGGTAGTTCTTATTCAAGTCCTCTGTAGTTTGACCAGGAAGGCTTTGTAGTATTATAAATATGAAATTGACAGTGATTTTTCTGAATAAATAATTTTAGTCAATGTGTCTTGGGAAAATAATTGCTATTTATGCATGCGCAAATGGAATTGGGCCTGCAAAGATCATGTTAGAGTGTCTATGGAAGAAAGTTGCTCCCTGCTGTGCCAAGAGGGGATTTTTCCAGCTGTTTAAGGACAATGTGGCCGGCAAAGTAGTAAAAAAAGTAAATGCAGAACACTCAGCAAGAAAATGCTTACTTTAATTCTGAAACAATGCTTATAAAATGGACATATGGAGGAAAGACTCCATTTTAGCATTAGTCAATATAGATTTTTAACCCCATCATGTTCAAAAAGACTGATAGTTATTTGAGTAGAACCTCAGTTGTTTGTGAACTCAGCAAGCATTCATGGTGTCTTCCTTCTCACAACACTCATTTGACTCTTCAGTTTAAAATATAGGCAGATTTTTTCCAGCTTTCAGAGTCCTTCTGCATTTTAATATATAAAGCTTGCCCCAAACCATGCCCCATTTTATTTGATTTGATGGCTGCCATCACAGCTCTTGACTGCAAAGACTACTGTACTGACCAGGCCTGGGCTGTCAGGGTTCCCTCTGCTGCTTCTCAGATTCCCTGGACTTTTAAGCTTTGTAACAGAATTTTATTAGGTTTCCAGACTAACCTTGAACTCACTCTGTAGCCCAGACAGGCCATGAAACTTGCCTCGGCCTCCAGAGTAGCTCGGACTACAGAACTATGCCAGTAGCTCTAGGTTGAAAACCTATTGTATTTTAACTCCATGCATTTTAATTTACTTTCTTTTTTAAAAGAACAGAAAGTCTAAAACAGTTAAATGACACACAGACATTCTGCTAGGTACAATGGGTCACCCAAAGATAAACAAGACATTAGGCAGAACAGACATTTCATACACAACTGTAATAGAAGGAATGTTTTGAATAAATTGAGAAGTATATAAAATACTGGGGATTTATAAAAGAGGAAGCAATTAATTTGTGCTGGAACAGCTGAAGGGAACAGGAAAGACAATTTGAGGCCCTGCTGGAGGAACCACAGTTTGAAAGGTGGGTAGGATTTTGCCAAGAAAAAAGGTCACACATGTCAAAAGAAAAGGTGTGTAAAGATGTAGGATCTGAAGGACAATTTAAGGGGTAAAGTGATTGGATGGAATAATCAGAGTAGCAGTTGAATGAAGAATATGAATCATATAAAATGAAGATAAAAATTACCAGAGGCCATTATATTTCCCAGATACACCAAGGCATGTTCTGAACCAGAGAGAAAAGAAGGTCTCTCCTAAGAGGAAGTGTTTAGTGATTGATTTGATTGTCATTGTTGCAAATGAAAAGAACAAGAACAAAAATTGTCCATTGTCTCTGGAGGTCCAGACAAGAAGAATGCAAGGACTTCAAGTTTAGTGAAAACCATAATGATGGGCCTTTGTGCAGTTGACATTTGGATTTTCTTTTTCTTTTTTTTAATTTCTATGAAAACCTTTATTATTATCGATCATAGATGGACAGGAAAGCCCAGCTACCCTTACCCCAAAAAGCAAGCTGGATAGAATTTTAAAAGAACCACAAGCTAAGACAAGGTGGTACATGAAACTCCCTCAAAGAGGGTCAAAAACAAAAGATGATAAAAGTTATATCTTCAGATGCCTGAGTGAGCTGAGAGCCAAACCATGAGACATTCTTAGAAATCCTGTGATGTGTCTCCTGTGTTTTGGCACCCAGGAGAGGGTTGGAGCTTTCCAAAGGCTTCCAAATCCTTCCAAAGATCATCTGGGTTTTGTTGATATCCAGTTGAGAGTTGGAGCTTCTTGAAGGCTTTCAGAGCTTCTCCCAGGTCGGGAGTCAGGGTTGGTGTTGGTGTTTTGGGAGGACCTCTCTGGCCCGGGAAAAGCTTTTTGGCAGCACCCATTGCCCCTGTAATATTTTTGCCATCTCTTTATCCTTCTATTGATCCGCTCTTCTCGCCTTCGCCTCAGTATTTCATTCCTGCTGGCCTCTAAGGATTTTAAGGAGCTCAGCATCAAACATTTGTAGTAGAACCTATGGGAGTACTCTGGGCCCTTCCAGCCCTGCATTCTGAGGGAAGGGAATCTGACTTCATTGGCTTCTGCTTCCATTCTCCATCTTTCCAGGCTAGTCTCTTCCTTTGGGTACCTCATTGACAATTCTTTGTCTAGGTCTCGGCGCCCTACCCAGGTGAGCCTGGGAAGTGTATCACAGCAAGCTGAGGATCCCTCCGCACCCGACAATCCTGTTGAGATCCCAGACTCAGTAAGGCTCAGGGTTTCCATTGTTGGAGTTGCTGAAGTTTCCTCAGTCGGGGCTTCTTCCATCTTCGCTAAGGCTCACTTAAGCTCGGTTTACCAGTTCACAGCAGCTCCCTCCAGCTCCCGACATTTGGATTTTCTAATGATAACATTAATGATTTTGGAGAGATCACCTTAGTGTGTGATAATACAATATAAACTAGACAAATATTGGGAAATGGATTCATGTATGTGTGACACAAATTATTTTCTAAAACTTGTCTGGTTCCATGGAGGAGCACTGGTGAATGCAATGATGAATGCCTGGTCTAGGCTAACTGATCTAATGAAGTGGTACTGATGTTAGTAGATAGGAACTATTCTAGCCAGCTGCCCAGCTCTGTTCTTATTTACCTGTCATAGGAAGATCATGCTTTATTCCTGCTAATAAAGGGAAGAAGGCAAGGGGAATAATCCAGATTGTGATCATACAGCACAGCAGGCATAATCAGATCTGGAGTAAGAAAGGTTGGATTGATTCTTCAAGCACTTCTTTGCACAGATATCTATCATATGGTTGTTGGTGAGCAATGCAGCCTTCATCTATAATGGAGGGGGTGGAGGTATAAGTTTGACAATTAGCCTCTTAAGACGTGGATCTGGTGCATAAATCTTGTTAGCAATAGGAAAGGTCATAAATCAGCATGTTAATATATGACAGTAGTTGTACAGGGCTTTATAAGTTAAATGTCATTTTAAATATAATTATCAACACTAATATCCATCCTACTCATGTATCCAATCATCCATTCACCCATTATTCCTTCCTTACTTCTGTCTATTCATGGAGATAAGAATTATGGAATGGCTTTCACTAGGCAATGGATAACTCATAAATAAAAGAAATCCAGCTTTTTATAATAGGATATTCCAGTGGGAAATGAAGACAAAATAATAAACAACAGGTCTATTATCAGAAATAAAGGTTTAATTAGTTCCCACCCATCTTAATTGAGATTGAATTTCTAAGAAGTCCTGAAGACACAGGAAGCAACATAGATTCAAATAAAGAGCAAATTTGGAGGAGCTGGATTAAATGAGTATAGCCAGTAGCCAAGAAAATATAACCAATATGAACTGCAGTTTAATAACCAATGTATTTGACCAGTCATTTACTAAATAGAAGTAAAAATGTCTAATCAAGAATAAAAAGAACAATTAAAATTAGAGAAAAATAGAACCATATAACTTTTGACACATTAATTTTTAATTTTTTTAGAATTTTTTATCTGAGTGCTATATTCATATCATTTCTGCTGCCTCTCTCTCTCCAACTTCTCATGTGTCACACCCCCACTCTTGCTATGTGTGTTTACATATATGGACATATATGTATATGTATATTTCCTAATTATTCCATGTGGTGTTGTATTAGCCAATAGTAGTTCAATTCATAAGACTACATATCTCAAAGTCCCAATCTCATGTGGGAGTCTAGGTCTTAGAGAGCTGCTGGTTTTCCGTCAGTGTTCGGATCCCAAAGAAGTAGGTCCTAGAATGTCACACACACAGGATTGATGAACTTTCCAGGAAGAGCAGGGGCAAGCAGGCAAAAAGCAAAAGTTCCTTTCTTCTGTGTGCTTTTATGTGAGCTGCCACAAAAAGATGTGTCCTATATTTAGGGTGGGTATTTTCACCTTTTTGTGATCTAGTCAAGAAAATGCCTCACAAGTATGTTCAGCCTCATGGATATTTTTTGATTACAGACATAGTTAAGTTGAAAACCAAGATTAGCCACCATGGTGCTGTTCACATATATGTGTGTTAAAACTAATGGTAGAGACTGGAAAACTTGTAGTGGCCAGACAAGGGACTTGTCCTTAGAGAAGATGAATTCTCCTCTCAGCAGCCATTACCTACAGGTCTTCATCTAGGGGTGGGGCTTTATTGAAAATTTCACCCATATATGTTGTCATGTCAACTTGTGTCATTGTGCTGGTGTTCTAGAGGTTGCCACATAATTCTTATTTTTTGAGGTTTCAAGGGTGCAGCTTCTTTGACATACATAATACTTCATCTGATAAAAGTATTCATATCCTTAGTCCATTCACTGGTTAGGTTGCTAGATTATTAATTTTTAAAAAGACAGAATCATTAGTGTTCTTTAATAACACAAAGAATACCAATATTTTAATCACATTATATATATGTGTATATATATGCATACACACATATGTGTATGTATATAAATATGTATAAATATATGCATATATTTATTGTGAGGAAATTAATACAGATCTAGAATTTTTAATGGCATTCAAAAACAATGGAAAGGACCAGATATGGCATACAATTAACAGACACCCTGGGAAAAAAGCTTAGTGTTGTGAGCATCCACCTTTAAGGACCCATCCTACTAAAATGTTGCTTAGTCTGATTAAGGTCATGTGCACTTTAAATCTTGCATTATGCTAAGTAGGGGAAATTGTAGCAATCAAAATATCCATTTAGAAATAGGGAGTGGCTAAGTAAATGGTAGTTTGGAAAGATATTTAGAGAATGCCAGTAATACTCATTTAACAGCATGGGAAGTAAAGACATAAAATATAGTGCGAAGTGATGTTTGCTACAGTAACTAACAATGTATGCTTTTTGTCCTGGTTGTCAGCTGTGGTGAGTCCCTAAGGAGTTTCCCCCCTCAATTATTTGACTCTTTACATTTTACCAATGTTATTTGATGAAATCTGATTCATGAGGCTGTATGCATGTAATCAATTTCATCAACAACTTAAATTTAATTAACAAAAAATTCACAAAATTATTTCACAATTATTTATCTTTTAGACTAATTTACAAGTTAAATTGGAATAATGTTATATCTTTCTTTTAGAAAAAATAAAAAACTCTTAAATTTTTATATGTATGTCAAATAACAGACACAGGAATAGATTATTGAATAAAAGTGATTTCTCTTGTTAGTTTCCATATACATTTTTAATACTATCCCAAGAATTTTTGACAGAGAAGATGACAAAAGAAGAAAAAAAAATCACATTTATTTTTGCAAGTTTTTTTTCTTTTGAAACACTTGGATGCAAGGTTTTACTCACTAAATAAGATTTTACCAATATCTAACCTAAATTTGGAATTTGGGGTCCACATTGGAAATCAAGCCTAAAAATTTGAACTCTATAAGGAAGATACTAGTGAGTTTGATAAATAGCACAAGTTAATATGATTTTCGGAGTGTGCCAATCTCTTTTAATCTTCTTGCCCTTTGGCTGGGTTGATAAGATATCACTCAATTCAACTCTAGGTCCTCTACCTCAGGAACAATAATGATTTAACCTAACCCAACACTTGGACCAGAAGTTCTCAATCTGTGAGTCAAGACCCCTTTTGGGGATTTAATGACCCATTCACAAGAGTCATATATCAGATGGTATGCATATCAGATATTTACATTATAATTTATAGTAATAGCAAAATTATAGCTATGAAGTTGTAACCAAATAATTTTATAGGTTTTTTGGGGGGGCAGAGGATGTCACAACATCATGAGGAACTGTATGTATTATAGGGGCCCAGCATTAGAAAAGTTGAGAACCACTAATTCAAACTCTGATAAAACATGACTCTCCCAAGATATCTTTCTTTTCTCTCCTTCTCTGTCCCTTTTCCAACTCAAACATCCCGTTCCCTGATATTTTCCTTCCATCTCCCTCACTCTCTTACCCCCATGTTCCCAATTTTCTCAGGTCTTATCTATTTCCCCTTCCCAGGGAATCCATAGATATCTCCCTTAGGACCCACCTAATACTGAGTTTCTCTGGGGTTGTGGATTGTAGCCTGGTTATCCTTTGTCTTCCATTTAATATCCACTTATGAGTGAGTACATACTTTGTTTGTTTTTCTGGGTCTGTATTACCTCACTCAGGATGTTTTTTTCCAGTTCCTTTCACCCACTTTCCTGCAAATTTCTTTTTGTTTGTTTCTTTTACGACTGAGTAATACTCCATTTTATAAATGTACTATGTTTTTAAAATCTATACTTATGTTGTTTCCAGGTTCTGACTTTTAGAAATAATGCTGCTATGAACATAGTTGAGCAATATCCCTGTGTTTTGAATGTGCATTCTTAGAGTACATACCCAATAGTGGTATTGCTGGTTCATAAGGTAGATTGATTACAAATTTTCTGAGGAACCACCATACTGATTTCCAAAGTGGCTGTGCAAGTTTACATTTCTACCAGCAATGAAGGAGTGTTACCCTTACTCCATATCCCCTCCAGCATAGGCTGTCATCAGGGTTTTTTATATTAGTAATTCTGATAAGTATAAAATAGATATTTTGATAGAGAGGACCAATTTGGGGTTAAGGAGAAAACTGATACTAGGGAACTTCTCAAGAATCCACAAAGATTGCGCCAGATAAGACTCCAAGCAATAGTGTAGAGTGCCTAAACTGGCCTTCCCCTGTAATTAAATTGATGACCACCCTAATTGTCATCATAGAACCTTCATCCAGAAATTGATGGAGGCAGATGCTGAGATCCACAGCTAAGCACTGAGCTGATATCTCAGTCCAGTTGAAGAGAGGGAGGAGGGATTATATGAGCAAGGGGGTTAAATTTACAATGGGGAAACCCACAGAGACAACTGATCTGAGCTACTGGGATCTCACTGACTCTAAATTGACAGCTGGAGAATCTTCATGGGACTGAACTAAGCCTTCTAATGTGGATGACGATTGTGTGGCTTGGGAAGTTTATGGGTCCTCTGGCAATAGAATCAGGATTTATCCCTAGTTAATGAACTGGCTTTTTGGAGGCCATTTCCCTACAGAGTAATACCTTGCTCAGCCTTGATACAAGGGGTGGGACTTGATCCTGCCTCAACTTGATATCTCAGACTTTGTTGACTGTCTCTGGTCTGGGAGGAGGGTTCAAACAACCCTAGTGCCAGTGTTACAATTCTAAACCAATAAGAGACAGTACTTTGTAAAATGATTTGAGAAGATTTGATGAGATAATCTAGAGAAAGGGCTAGCAAATATTAGGCACAGCAGAAATACATCTTTTATATCAGTCACTGTCACTGTATTATCTAGACCAATTTTGGCCCTAAAATTATATTTCCTATTTCTATATAATCCACTTTCTACAGCTGAGATATTAGACAGTTTGGTCATTGGTTAAATTACTAAATGTAAAATAATAGAACATTTTATTTTGAATTGTGCTGGGATTTTATTGTTTATTTTTGTTTATTTGGTGTTTTGTTTGTTTTTGATTTTGGGATCTCCATACTAACTTCCATAGTAGCTGGACTACATGGCATCCCTTCCAGTGATGAATAAGGGTTTCTTTTTGTCCATAACTTTGCCAGCATTTGTCATCAGGAGTTTTTTTAATGGCTACCTTTCTGACTGGTGTGAATTGGGATGTCAGAGTTACTTTTATTTGAATTTCTCTGGTGACTAGTACTATGTGGACTACTTTGTCATATATGTATTGGCCACTTGTACTTTATCTTCTAAAAACTGTTAAGAGACTTGATCCATTCATTAGTTGGATCATTGAATAGTTCATTCTAAAAGAAAACAGGATTATTAACACTAATTAATAACTTTTTGTTAATAACTTATTAACACAAAGCTCCCAGAAGTTTTATTACAGGAAAATAGCTATTTCCTCTTGTATGTGTGTGTGTTTCTTGTGTCTGTTCATATGATGTGTGTGTGGCTATATACATGTGCCACAGTACATGAGTGGTATTCAGAGGACAACTTCTAGTGTTTGCTGACAGGGTGATGTTGCTGCATATTTCTGTGTATGTCAGGATAACTAGCTTTAAGTCTTCCAGGGATTCTCCTGCCTCTTTCTCCTATGTCACAGATGGAGCATTAGGATTTCAGATGTGCATGCTGCATCCTGCCTCATGTGAGTGCCAGGGATCCAAACTCAGGTCCTCTTGCACATCAAGCATTTTTTCCCACTGAGCTAGCACCCTAGTGTGAATATACATTTCCATTCCAAGTTGCATCTAATAAGAAAATCATGGAAAGGAGGTACTGACTATGGAGTCTAGAGGTGAAACGTGGGTCAGAGTTCATTTATAAGTCAATATGAGGGACTTGAGGATCTTTACTTGATAGTGTAGTCTGAAAGTCTCCAAGTATCACAAAATATTGAAGAGAAATATTGCATTTTTTTCTCACAGGAAGATTAATACCTAGCTTCTATTTGATTTTAAAATGACAACTCTGCTTATTTCAACTGTTTGTTAATATAAAAGTATAAACTGAAAGGTAGCAATGATTGGTAAGAGTAATACATTACATTAAATAAACTTGTTCTGCACATAGTATATGGAATGTTTATTTACATAACAGTAAGCTTGCTTTCTCATGCATTTATAATTCTGCTGTTCAAATAAAATTCTAAAAACCTATGACAACTCAATTTAGTTTATCTGATCCTACCTCAAGGACAACAATTGTTGTAATTTTAACATCGTGAACTCTTGGTAGTCAGAACAGAATAATCAGCTAAGTTATTTTTTAGGGAAAGTATGTTTTAATTGCTTCTTAAAATGAAAAGTATCATGAACATACTAAACAATAAAATTCAACATATTAAATTGGCAAGGGAAATGAGCATAAAAGTCATTTTATGAGCATAAAGATGTTAAAATAGAATGATGGTTAGGATAATGCATCATTTTTCATGTTAGTTTTTATGAACTGATCTATGTAGCAACTCTCGTGGAAGCTGAAAGTACGTGTGAGAGGAAGGTGATGGGATTTATAGGGGGTTCTGAATTCTTTTCTGTATTAACCCAAATTTGTGCCAGCAAGATAAGGCATTTTGTTGACAATGTTATTAACTAAACTAGACTTCATGTTCTCATTTTCCATCACTGATTGCTCATTTTATATCTTCACAAGGCAAGTGACAGACAGCAGAGTAGAATGGAAGAAAGCATGGCTTTGAGATAGAAAGGCAAGTTCAAGTATCTCCTTAGCCTTGTGTTAGATGGGTTGCTGCCTCCTAAAAAATGCAGATAACTGAGGCTTAGTTTTAGTTCTCAAATGTTATGCCTTATCTGAGAGGTGTGTGGGGAACTAAGCATCCTTGACTTGCTGTTAAAACAGGAACTGCAGCAAGCCAAACCTGACTGTAGATAGATGGACCTCACTTATATTCAGCATCTCACATCTCTGGTTGAACACTTTTAATCTCAAACTAACTTCTCTCTGTCTCTGTCTCTGTCTCTCTCTCTCCTTTCCTTCTCTCTCCCTATTTCTCTAAATTTTTGTTTTTGTTCAATACTCCCTCTTGCAGGCTGGGTGGTGGTAGTGGTACACACCTTTATACCCAGCACTTCAGAGACAGAGGCAGGAGATCTCTGAGTTTGAGGCCACTCTGGTCTACAGAATGAATTCCAGAGCTTCACAGAGAAACCCTTTCTCAATAAAACAACAACAACAAAAGTCCCCTTTGCCTGAGAAGTATCTTTCTTCTTCCCCCACCCTCCACCTTTCTCCTACATAGCACCATTTCCATACCCACAGGCCTAGCTACAGGTCTATTGTCCTGGAGTTGTTTTTGCCTAGGCCAGTCATGCAACTCTGCTTCTACCTTATGTGGCCTAGATACAGTCACTAGCCCAATCTGGGGGTATGGAAATGAGCAGAGTCTCACATTAGACACACAACCATAAAAAGAAACTCACATTCCCATGTCACATTTCAAAAACAGTATGAACGGCCAGAATAACATATCTTCTATCAATCCTGCTAGTGCTATAGAAATGTTCTCTAAAAGAGTCCTAGCGCATAGAATTAAAAAACCATAAACTTCATTACAAAAAAATTCAAAGAGTTCAAAAAAGAAACGAAAATTTGAATGACCACCAAGAGAATTCAAAGATAAAGTACAGGAATTAGACAACACAGACCACGAATGTGAAAAAAAATAAAGCACTGGAAATAGAGGACACTATAAAATTGAGGGCTAAAAATCCTAGGCCAATGGCAAAGACTAGCTCTTCAAAAAGATATGGAAGAAAATTTCCTCCAACTAAGGAAAGACAGCAATTTTTCATAGTCTTTTATAAAAACACTATGCACTTGTGTGCATGCATGTGTGTGTACCTATATGTGTGTACATGTATGCACATGCTGTGATGGCTAGAAAAGAGTGTTGGTAGTTGCCAGCCACTTGACATAAGCTGTAGTGCTCTGGAAAAGTGACAAGTATTCTCAACCCCTGAGTAATCTCTACAGCTCCTATAGTTTTTATATTCATAGAAAACAGTTTTCAGATTTTTGCAATAATCCATTAAACATGGAACACAATCAATATTCTAGTTTCTCTCCTGTTGAGAGGAGCTGTTGAAAATACTTGGCTCTTATAAGCAAGACCCAATGGCAACTTCATTAAAAATTCTCATGCACATCCAAACCTAATTCAGTAGGACCCATTCTTAGAAGAATTCCTGGGTATGTGCATTTTTTTTAATACTCAGAAATGCACTGCCAAATGTTTTCCTAAAGAGACTGCATCATTTTGCTGCTCTGCCAGCTCTGGCCAGAGGTACCGTCTTCATCATTCTCCTCCTGCAAAGATGAGATTCATCACATTGAATTTTCATGATTTATTTACTTCTTACCATATTAGGTTGCAAATTCCTGAAAAGCAGAGGCTGTACCCTAGTCATTTTAAATAGACCCTAGACTCTAAGACAGAGCCTGCCATAGAAAATAAGAGGGGATATAATTCATAGGATGAAAGATATAACCATTTTCTAGTCTAATTCTCATATATTTCCAATGTTGACACTAAATTGTTGATGATTTAAAACTATGGAATTCTGTCTGTTATGGCACAAAATTGTGGAAACCTCTTCCAACACTTTAACCATAGGAAGCCTTGGATGTGTTCTGGGAGGCTTCCTTTTCTACACAGTGATGGCTATAAATGGAACATGTCTATAAAAGATGAGTCTATGGGGCTAGAGAAATGGCTCCATGGTTAACAGATCTTGGAGAAGTTGCAGAACTTGCAGATTCAGTTCCCAGAATCTACATAGTGGCTCACAGCAGTCTGGCCTCTTTACTACATACTACATACTACACACACACACACACACACACACACACACACACACACACACACACTCAAAGTATATAGTTTAAATTAATTTCACCTTTGATTCTGAATATTATTGAAACCTTATAAAAGTCTTCCTTCACCATTTCAACCCTAGGTTCTAGGCAGAGCTTGTTGTGAAAAATATGAGAATACAGTAGTTCATAGGGTGAAAGCTAGAACAGTTTTCTGTTCTGATGCACACTCATACATATAAGAGGAAATATTTATATTAATTCCACCTTTGACTCTGAGTATTGTAGAAAAACAGTAAAACATAATATAAATATTAAATATAAATGTTATATTTCTATTAGCACTGGATGAGGCCCAAAATTGGTTAATGTGCCTATCTCAGACAAACCAGGTTTATCTGACAAATTCCTATATGGTACCTTTCTTTATTCCATTTGTATAATGTATAGTCATATGATACTGATAATTTATAAGTCGTGAGGTATGCCTCCTTAAATCTTTTTGTAATTCTTTTCAGTATTGAGATAGAGACATTACTTATTAAGTATGGTTTTATATATCTGATTCAAAAATGATGAACTATGGAGCAGTGTTATTTTTAAATCTGAAAGTTGTCTATCACGGACACAATCAGTTCTGAGTAGTTCAATAAAATACATTAATATTGTCTGCATTGGAAGCAAAATGAAGACCCTGCCTAGTGAATTTTTATAGAATTAACTCTTCGGTGATGTCAGACATGCAAGATTGTTGCAAAGAGTGAGTACTTAGGCCTGAAGAGAAATAGATCATGTCAAGAATGTAGAGAGCTGATGTGATGAGTCCAGAGTGAGGAGCTGGAAATGAGATCTCAAGACCTGGTCTGATAAGTAGGTGAGCCACCACGTATGTGTTCCTCAGTTTCTCCACTGGAACTACAGAAACGATAGTACCTACATCATAGATGGTTTAGAGGTTAAACATATTCACACATATATTGAACTGGAAAAAATATCTGGTACTCTATTATCTAATTGAATTTTTTACTGACTAAGGACTTCAAACTTCAAAAACATTTGTTAATATATTTAACATGGTAACAAATAGAAAACAACCAACCAAAGGATGTAAAAGTATTAGGAAAAGGTTGCATTTTAAATGTATTATTGCATGCAAAAATATACTAATAGTAGCTTTAATTGTGTGTATACATAAGATATTTGATATTTTCCTAATTGCTTTCACTATATTTAAGTTCAATACTCTTATTTTAGTATACCTGTTTCACCATGTTTTTCAACAAAAAGTACATTTAAATTATATTTAAATGAAATAAATTAAAAATCTTCTATGCAACCTAGGTGGAATGTTGTACCTGACTTTGCTCTAACTAACATTGGTGCTTAGGCAGGCTTTAGAAAATATAAGTGCATTTTCTAAAATGTTTACTGATTTCTTATAAGTATTCTTTATAAAAAAAAATACCCAACTTTTGTAGTTCACATACCCCATAGTCTGTCCTCCTTTAGGCCACAGAAAACAAAGTAGTCATATTAAAATAAGTCTGAATTCATATGCTTCAATTATTTATTAGTAACTGGTTTGATTCCAATAACATTGAGTTCATATGTAGAAATAAATTACAACTTGTTTACTTAAAAAACTCACATTGATTATTGGAGAACTATGAACAAGTATTTATGCTATTTCTTCATGCATATCTGTAGGAAAAAATGAGAAAAAATCTAGAAAGTTGGGGCCATAGAATACTCCAGGAAGTCAAGAAGGTAATTTCTCCATTAAGCCCTTTTAAAGGTAGTTTTCTATTTTTAAAAGTTCTCTCTGAAGACTGACAGCTACAAATTATGTACAAGTCAATCCAATATTGATTTTTACTTCTGCCAACAGATTTCACCAATATTTAAGCTGAGCATCACACTGTAGGAGTTACTAAAGTTCATTGCTTGATGTCTACAAAGAGTTAATAAAGATATCAGACCTAATCCCCAAAGGAAGCATAAATGGAAACAGAATACCAGATTCATATCTGACAGATTTAAAATAAGCATTATTTTCAGATACTTTAGGTATTCAGGCTTGCTTTTAATTAAATGCTGGGGAATGATGACAGAGACCCAAAGGACAAGACCCATCTCAATACCCTTAGCACCTCAGGGTTTTAATAGGCTATCCTGAAGAGAACTTTTTCTGTGTGGTGTGGTTTAGCCTAATTTCTGGAAAATAAGAATTTGTTTCCCTGATCATCTTCAATTCCTACCTCAATGCTGATGAATGGGAAATTAGTGCTAATTGAGAATAACAAATGGAAATGAATGTGTTTCTCCTCCACCCCACCCCAGAGTCCTTCAAGCCAAAGCTAAACTCAAATGCCTATTTTTAGAAATGGGTGGATTTCCTTAATGTGATTTTCTAGATATGCACAAAGCCTGCAATAACATCTAAGCTATTATCTGAAGTTGACACAGCTACATTTTATATCCATGGACAGAATTGTGTGCACATGTTTTATACATCGCTGTAAACAAGACATGCTTATATTTCCACCTGATAAGCATGGGTGTATCCCAAAGAGTAATGAACAAGCTTAGCTGTTAAAATTATAAGAATGCATATAGAAAAAAATGATACCTCTTGCTAGATAAGAAAGCAATGTGTGTACTATTGAACAGTCTCAGATGCCATGAACATTCTCCAAGAGATAATAACACTCTAGGGAGCAATCTGACCATGGCAGCCTGGGAGGGATTTAGGTTTGTGAGAGGCAGGTGAGATAATGCCTTTGAAGGAAAGTGGAGGAATGAATGTCAGCAGGCAGGGGCAGCCTTTAACCCCGGGTCCCAAGCTGGTGAAAGAGAAGGAAGAATTGCTGAGCATGTGGAACTATCAGAGTGCAGTGTACCTCTGAGCTGTTCTCAGCTACGCTGTAATAACAGGAGGAAAGAAACTCACTAATTCCCGACTGAACTTCAAGGTTTCAACATATAAGGATTTCCTTCATCAACCATGCAATGCCTTAGAGATGACACGTGGGTACTCCAAAACTCAGTTAATCTAGAGTGATTGGACATTTGCTGAGAGTCAGGTCCCATAAGTAGGGAGTTCAGTACCACATCACTGATCCCCATTTCAGATTCCAAGTGCATGTTCTAGCCCCCTGAACTCCTGAAAGCTACAAGTCCAGGGGCTCCGCAGCCCCTTTCAAGAAACTACTTACAGCTAGAAAGGCTCCTAGAACTCAGACTGATACTTTGCTTATTTTTTCCTGTTGGTCTTAGAGAAAAAGAGATGGGGGTATGCAGGGCGGTGAGGATATAAGAGACAAAATGGGACAAGAGGCTGAACCACAGCACATATTTATTTGGGAAAAGACCTGCCAAGGACAACCCTAGTTCAGAAAAAGGGTCTGTAGTCTATTCACAGGTTGGGGTAACTATAATGCAGAAAAAGGGGGAGTGTTGGTCCTTGGTTGCTGAGGTTAACTAGGTAGTGAGTTATGGGTTAGAGAATAGGGTCAGGTGATTGATAAATATCTCCTGTGATCAGCTATTATGGAAGGCAGTAGGGTAGGAAGAATAAGGATTTAGAAAAACAAGCCACCGAGGAACCAAATTAGTTTAGAGAATTGTTGTTTACCCAACATGGGGCTTTTCAAAATGGTATAACCATGGCTGACAGGTGTGTTGTAGGGGAAGAAACAAAGAGTACCTATGCTCTCTGTGGAATCAATCTCTCAGTAGCTGGAAGGCTCACTGAGTGATATTCCTGGGGTTTTGTGAGGAATTCATTACACATAGGCATGATTGATGTGTCACCAGAGTTAGTGACCAGCACAACCTCTTCCCCAAAGGTAGAGTGGTAAGGTTTTAGGTCTGAGACCCCAAATTAGAGGTTTGTAACCCTAGAAAGATGTACCCCTCTCGTAATATAGCATTAGCGTAGAGAAAGACACAGCATGGTGGGGATTTTAGGGATTGCAGAGTTTTAAGATCTGTGTGCCAGGAAAGCAGAAGGAGGAAAATGGAACACAGGCTATTGATAATGTCACAGGAAGTCTCTGAACTACACTATTGGGCAAGGATCATCTGATATAATGCAATATCTTTTTATACTTAGCTACTGAGAGGGAGAAGAAGGTGAGGAAGAAGGTAGATGAATATGGCAAGGTGGGAAAGACTGCACACAAAACAGTGGAAGGTCCCTGCTTCAATGCCTCTGTTCATGCTTACACACACACACACACACACACACACACACACACACACACAGCAGCACTGCTACAGGTAGGTATTATGTCCTTTCCCAGCATGCAATCTATAAAGCAGAGCTGAGCAGAGGCCCCCACAAACAACTTAAACACTGCTTCTTATATAAAGTAAGACTTCTTCCACAGGAGCAGTTCTTAAAACTCATTTACCTCCAGCTTGTTGTATATCTGTTCACAGATGAGTGTATGTACTTTATAATGGCATCTCAGCCATCCATTATCAAGGGCTAAAAAGAGATTGACATTCTCATAAATACTTTGCCTAATTCATCCTTTGAATTTTTTACTTCTTTAAGACCCAGTGGATTCTGGGACCTAAACTCAGCTCCCGTTTTCCCCGTTTCTTTGTAGAACCAAAAGCAGATTACTTATCTGTGTAAGCCTTAACTTTCTTAACTATAACTGTGAATAATGATAAGGATTGAGGGTGAGGATATAATAAGAAAGTAGGTTAAAACCTGTCAAGGTGATGTTTGGCATAAAGGCATAAAATAAAATTTGTGTTATGATTTTCTTGCATCTGTGTTGTGAGTTTCATTCTATCATCCAAGAACATTTGGGTCACTGCATTTTGAGCTTGTGTGTGTGTGTGTGTGTGTGTGTGTGTGTGTGTGTGTGTGTGTATGTGTGTGTGTGTTGTGCATATGGAAGTCAGAGGTCAATCTTGAGTGTCATTATTCAGTCCCTGTTTACTTTCTTTCATTTTTTTCTTTCTTTAAATTTTTAGACAGAGTCTCAGTTTTCCAATTAAGCTAGAATGCCCGACCTTTGAACCCCAGAAATCTTCTAGCCGCCTGTCTCCTCAGGCTGGAATTACAAATACTACAGCTGTGTTCGGCTTTTATGTGGGTTCTGCACATTGACCTCAGGTTCTCATGTTTTCAGGGCAAACTCTTCTAATCCAACCATCTCCCAGCCCCTCCCAAAGCTCTGTTTTGAGTCCTTTATATTCCTCAATTTGACATATAGAAAAATAGTACCAGAAAGTATCTGAATAGGCTCCTACAGCTCCTAAGCATTAAATGTGAGGTATCCCCTGATCGTAAACAAAAACTATAGTTTAATGATGTACATTAAACTTTCATTTTTTGGAAGAACAAAGCTAAATGTCAAGGCTATGAGGAAGACAGGGGAAGGCAGCTCACTGCGTATTTGGGATAACACACCTGCTTCCCAAGTACCTGGTTTACTAGCCAAGAAGAGCTGGCACTTCCCTGGCATTGTTTCACTGAGGAAAAAATAATGCTCTGAAAAAAGTAAGCTACTTGAAAATATTATTGATGAGCATGAGCAAAAGTGATGTCATCTGAGATTATGTTGAAGGGTGGGTCCAAGTGTAGCTTCTTGTGGGCACAAACTGACTTGTGAAACTGTTTCACACCTGCTCTTGCTGGCAATGGGAACTGCTATTCAAGTGTGAGGATCCATTTGTGGAACTCAGTTAAATATCCCACATGGCCTTTATGTGGCTAACAAGAGTGCCTGCCTCAGGGAGATGGGTCATTTCCAGCTCCACAGTAGATCTGGTTTTCTTGAGAGTCTGTATCAGAGCCAAGAGAAGAAATCGGTAGACTATGGAGTGCTCACTCCAAATCTGTGGGGGCTGTTTTTGGGAACCCCAGGAATACCACAGTCCACAGATACTCATGTCCCTTAGTAAAAAAAAAAAAACATCATGTTCAAGGTGACCTCCACAGCTCCTCACATACACTTTACATCATTTACATCTGTGTGAAATACCCTGAACTAGACGAGATGCTCTGTACATAGCTGTCCCAATTGCTGTAGAGACAGACAATCCTTAGGAGGAGAAATAATGTGTAAATGAGACAAAACTTCAAAACTCTAATCATGTACTAATTTTAAAATATTTTAAAAAATATGATATCAGAGTTATGATTTTTTTATAGATTCACAAGTAAATCATATTTAAAATTTTTGTGTTATGTATTTTTGGTATAGATTCTAGAAAAGGAACTCTTAGATAATGTATGTACATATAATTATCCCCTTGAAAAGATGAAATTTGTTGAGATATTTCTAGTAATTTTCAATGTAATTTTATCAAGTTGCCAATAATACCCGATATATTTTATATATTCCCCACCTTTGCTGGAATGTATTTAAAACCCTCTCTTGCCTCTCTCTCTCTCTCTCTCTCTCTCTCTCTCTCTCTCTCTCTCTCTCTGTGTGTGTGTGTGTGTGTGTGTGTGTGTGTTTGGGGTAGGTGAGGTGTGTTGAGGCCAGGGGATAATGTTAGTGTCACTCTTCATGTGTGATCTACCCTGATTTTTTATTTTTTGAGACAGGGGTCTGACACCTTGGACTCATAGATTAGGTTAGGTTGGCTGACCAGGTAGCCCTGGAAATCCTCCTGTCTTTGGCTTCCCTGCACTAGATTATAAGCTTATACCACCACAATGATAGTTCTCATATGGGTCCTGGGGATTAGCTCAGATCTTCATGCTAACACAGCAACACGTTGCCAACTAGCCTATCTGCCTAGCCCCAATTTTGTTTTTCTTAAAATTTTTTATTTTTTCTCCTGCTGCTGCTATTGGGGATTAAACCAAGGGGCCCTCACATACTAAGCACTCCTCTATCACTGACCCAATTACCAGACTCCTCTCATTTTTAAAATTAAATAATTGCTAGGAAATGATGATGCTTCTATTAATCTTTCTTCTGGTGCCTCTCTCCTCAGAGAGTGCCACCTATTTTTTTCTTAATAAAGCTATATTTTAATTATGTTGAATATTTTGTGGTGTTTAATTTTTATTCAGCTTTATTAGACTTGAAATTGCTTGGGATACACATTTCTGGTTGTAAATGTGAGAATATTGCTCAAGAGGTTTATCTGAGAAGGGAAAGACCACCCTGAATATGTTTTGCACAATACCTTGGGCTGGGGTCTTGGGCTAAATCTAGAAATGAAAAAGAGAAAAATGAATTACACAGTAGCTTTTGTCTCTCTATGAGTCACTACTGACGTGTGATGTGACCTGCTGCCTCATACTCTTCTACCATGCCTTCCATGCCACAGTAGACTGCACTGTGAGCCAAAATAAACCCTTCTGAAATTCAGTTTGTCAGGGATTTTGTCAGAGCAGCAAGAAAGGTCACTACCATGGTACTTACACATCATCCATCTGCTTCCTGCTGCCATGGAATTAATGAATGACTATAACACAGTCATTACCCATCATCCATCTGCTTCCTGCTGCCATGGAATTAATGAATGACTATAACACAGTCATTACCCATCATCCATCTGCTTCCTGCTTCCATGGAACTAATGAATGATTATGAAGTACTGATGGTCTTTTCTCTGAAGGACAAAATATATGAACACTGGGCTTGATAAGTTGGTAAATTTGCTTTAGTGATACATGTTAAAATTTAAAACTGGGGTTATATATTCATTTTGCTTTCCAAATCTGAGCAGAGGTGGTTGTCACACCAGGTTGGTCATGAGCACTAGAACCAGGTTTTTTTTTTTTTAACTTAAAGTTGATTTATTTTCAAATTTACAATTCTGAAATCTCATACTCATCAAAAGAAAACTTTGGTGTTCTTATGTTCTTGTGCAAAATCATAAATTCTACTTTTGTTTTATAATATAATGCATCTTGGGAGATTAAAGAAGTGCCCATTTCAGTTTGTACATTCACACCTTCACAGTTGCCACCAGTGTATGTATGAAAATAACTTGACTGTAAGGCTAGAGAATGTAATGCAGAGTTAGAATGCGTGCCTACATGCCAATGTCTGGGATTCAGTTCTTAGCACCATACAAAATCAACAATAATAATATGATTAGAAGTTCACTTTTCTGGCAGATTAAGATATCAGAACTTTCTGAGCATAGTGGTATAAATCTTTAATCTCAGTACTCAGGAGACAGAGTCTGGCACACCTCTGTGAGTTTGAGGATAGGCTGGTATGTATAGCAAGTTTCAAACAAGCCAGGTCTACACAGTTGAGACCCTGTTTTAAAAACTAAAATATCCATAGGAGCTGCAGATAGCCTAGTGGTCATGGGTGCTTGCTGCCCTGGCAGAGGATCCATTTTAGTTGTCAACACTTACATGTAGCTTACTGCTGTCTGTAACAACAATTCCGGGGGTTTAAAGCCCACTTCCACCTGCCAGAGGCAACAGATATGCATGTAGTACACATATATACACTTTTTAATATACATTAAAAAGAAAACCTTCATAATTTCTGATAAGGATATATACAATTCTGATATTATATATACACATATCAGTTCATGGTTTGTGTTTAAATACTCAGAAATACTCCAGAAAATATATTGAATTGTATTTTTATAAATCAGAAAAAATTATACATATAGAATTCCTCAAGCTAGCAATAATTTTTATAATTAATTATTTCTTGCTTTCCTTTCAATACATCTGGACCACAGTTTACTTTTCCTACACTCGTGTGTGTGTGTGTGTGTGTGTGTGTGTGTGTGTGTGTATACACATATATATAGTTCCATGCACGGTTTTTCTTACAGTTTGGCTAATCTTTCTTTTCTACTCCCACCTCTAACCTTATTCCTTCCGGTTTTATATTACATATGTTCTTCCTACTTCTCTTCTGAATGTCAATCACCTTTGAGATTTTAGATCCGTGCCTCTAGTTTATCTGGAAACTGGACCTGTCATCGGTTACTCCACTTTAGCACCAAGTTCTAAAATTCCAGTGTGAAATGAATATACTCTCTTCTTCCAGTTTATAAAACTAGATCAGAATATTTTGAATGATTTTTTTTTACTTTAGTTGGACATAATTAATTTTTCAGTGACCTTCTATCAACTTCCTGATGGTAAGAGCTATGCATGTTGTGCAAAAGGCAGTTTACCTTCTGTAACTGAAATTTGATCTACTTTTGAATCTTGCTATCAGCTCATCAACATGAATAACACAATAAAAATACCCTTTTACATTTATTCATGTGTTGTGAAGTGTGCACATGCCAAAGCACACATGTAGAGGTCAGAGAACAACGTGTAAGAGGTGTTTCTCCCCTTCCACCATATGGGTCCCAGGGACTGAATGAACCCAGATCATTAGCAGAATCACCTTTACGGCCAGTTAGCTGACTCCTCTAACAACTTGGAGAAGCAATGAGAAATTACAGAAGTAGCTGCCACAGAGTTTAACATATACTAAATTCTGATAGTATGTAGATCACTAAGTGATAAATAGTAGCTGATTGCTTACTGATAATAGCCAAATACATCAGTGCTGGAATTATATAAGGCATTATTGCCAAATTAATATTTGATTAGTCTGTGAGTTTCTTGTTTGTACTATTTTGTTTCTCTGTAACAAAACACCTGAAGTAACCAGTGTGAAGTAGAAAAGGCTTATTACTCATGGTTTGGGGCTGGGGTCAGGAATCAGTGCACTTGACAGAACATCATGGAGGCAAAAGCATGTGGTAGAGATGCTTGAATTCATTGTGGACAGGAAGCAGAGGGAAGACAATCCAGGCACCAGACACAGCCCAAAGACATGCTGTTACCAACCTATTTCTCTAGCTCAGCTTCCCTCCTAAAGTTTCCAAAATTTCATAAAATAGTGTCACCAGCTGAGCAGTTGGTATTCAGCATGTGAGCCTATGTGGATATCTCATAGCCCCACCATAATAAAGTTCCTCATGGCAGTGTTGGGTCCTGACTCCCCATGCTGCTGCTTGTTCCTTCCCATTTCTCCAGCTGAGCTGTGTTTCTCTGACAACTAGGGACAAACTGGTACTATTATAATCACTAAGCAATGGTTATGAAGTATTCAAGTGTAATTTTTTTCTAGGCTTTCTTCTTTTTTCTTCCTTTGATTTACATTGCATGGCTGTTGACTTCATACTTTTCGATTAGTCATGGTCTCCTCCCTCCAGCCCCTAACAAGCCCCATTCCACACTTCACTGCTCTGGACTTGACTATTTAGGATGCTTCTTATAGAGGAACCAAGCAATATTCCTCTTCCTCAAATAAGCAGTGCACAATAAGTCTGTAACAAATGCAAATTCAGCTATCACTTACTTATCCTTCCATTAAGGACCTAAAATTGATGTTCTGATTTTCCACTGTGCCTTGATATAGAGTCTTCCTGGAAGCTTCCTTTACTAGGGTTTGACATCCACTGTAGTGAATACTGTGTCATTTCTGTTGCCTGAAATGTGCTCTTCTAACACTCCAAGCTCCATCCAACTTACATTTGCAGCTTATGTTTGCTTTCTGGATGTGGTACATTAGGGACTGTTACAAACAATTTCAAAGTCTTTCCCAAAGTGATGCCACTATGCCTTACCCTTGCATTGGGCAGATTCCAGAATGAAGGGACAAAAGATTTTAGCTGAATGGACACTGGACTAATTTCCAGCTCTCACAATTTAAAAGTGAGCAGCTTCTGTTTGCTTTGTCCTGGAACCCTTATATTTCATGATGGTTTCAGCCATCTTATGGGAAGTCTCATGACCCTAAGTCTCTTTGTGTCCTTTTGTTAAAGAAAGGGCTGGAGCAGCTCCTGACTCAATTTTCTTTTTCAAGAGTGTTTTCCTCAAATTATGGTCTCCCAAAGCAGGTCATCAAAAACAATATGAGTGATAAAAGTGAGTTTTATAGCTTTAAATGCCACATTTTTAAAATCTCTTTATGTTTGAAATGTGTCAGTTTGTGTGTAAGGGGATGTGTGTGTGTGAATGGATAGGCAGATGTACAAGGCACATAGAGGTCAGATGACAATCGTAGGTATCAGTCCATGCCTCCCACCTTGTTTGAGAAAGGTCTCTCTTTTTTTTTTGACATGAAGAAACCTTTTTCTTAAAAAATTTAATGAACATCTGATATAGTGCATGTCATAACAGGCCTCACATTGATTCCAGAAATTGTGTATCTGTTTATATAAAATTTAAATGTACTTTAAATATTTTCAAGTGTAGGTTCAAATGTTTTTTTTCCTTCTTTATTTTGTATTTATCAAAAAAAACACAGTAAAAAGAATTTAAAATGTGGAAGAGTTAACAATAACTATACAGAGGATAAGAATGATAAGCATGGCTTATCAAGGGTGGAAATACAAATAATATTGCTCACCACTACGTAAGTCAGGCTGGCTGGTCTGTAAGCTTTAAGGAATTCTCCAGTCGTCAACTCTCATTGTATCATAGGAACACCAGTATTGCACACACAGGGTACTGCATTTGGCCTTACACAGATCTAGGGATCTTCAAAGCAGGTCATCTAAAAAGTAAAAAAAAAAAAAAAAAAAAAAAAAAAAAAAAAAAAAAAAAAAAAAAAAAAAAAAAAAAGGCAAGTATAATTCTATATATTTTTTATCTTTATGTGTGTGTGTGATATGTATATGTGTTTGTGAACATATGTGCAGGTGTACCCATGCCACAATGCACACAGGGGTCCTTTCTTAATAAAACGGTCTTCAGTCTTGCATGTCATTTAGCCATATCTACAGCTCTGCATTTTGTTATATAATTTAAAACTAATATTTGATGTATCCTTTCTATTGCATCTTATAAAAGAGATACTTTCAATTTATATAGAAATATGCATCTACCCAAAGTACTTGCATGGATACTTTTAATGATTAAGCCGCATTATTTAAAAGTCAAAAAAAAATGACCCATCCTATATTACTGTATGCATGCACATATGCACATCATGAAAGAAGAAATCTAATGTCTAGTGAACCATGAGGTCTATAAATGAATGTATAAAATAGTGCAGAGATTAATGAATAAAATATTGTTGTACCAATGCTCTCCATTGGGGATTTCAAGCCTATTTTTCTGATTTAATTTATCCACTTGAAATTTTATTTCCTTTCTTTTGATGCTTACAGAAGTTTAATGTAAAGCTTTTTTAGGAATATCAAATTATTACATTGAGAAATGAAGTTTCCTGAATTTTGTTTATACTATGAAGAGACAAGGATTAAATATCCAAATGCCAATCCAGCACTGTTCAGGGATCTCATAAAGTAGCCAAAGTATGTTGCTGTCCTTTAGCTTAGAGTTCTCACAAGGTAAGTGAGGAAACAAAAATCCCTCAGAATTACTGGGGTTGCAATAAGAGAGCCAGACATCTGAAAATGATATAGATATTTATAAACTGATATGTCATTCATCCTGTCCCAACCTCCATATATATGATGAAAGAAATTTTCCAAAGCTGGAAAGTGAGCTAGAAGTAGAGTCATGAACAGAGTGAAGAGGTTTTAGGAATCATCAGGCATGACGTGTCAGACACAGCCAGGGGTGGGGGGATTGCAAAGAGAGGTAGATGACTGGCTTATACTGTTCTTGTGTAGCATCTTGCTTTGCTTATCATCAGAGTCACTGTATTTTTCTTCCCTTTCATAGTCATGAAAGACTTATGATGTCATAGACTTCATCAGAGTCCATTCCCATGGCTATGCTGCCAAGCAGATAACTGGTTTAGGCAGCATCCTATCTCACTGTATAATTGCAGTCTTCAAACAGAGTGCTGAAAATATGCTACTGTGAAGGACTCTTCATTTACAATTAATCATGAAGTAGTACTTAATGTTGAAATTATAAATTAAGAATCTATTAAATTTATTTGCATTCATAAAAGCCCCATGCTTGAGCAGAGGAAAGATATTATCTGTACTGCTGGGCTGAGGAGAACTAGCATGGAGAGTTTCAATACATTTCCCATTAATGCTCATCTTGTTACTTGGAGAACTGAGAATAAAGTTCAAGTCTATAGACTTTTACCCTGTCACTTTAAATAGATTGGAGAAATATAGGTGGTATTTTTAAATCTATATTTTATCTATAATCTCCAAATATTTGTTTTTCTATTAACTTCTTAGCATACAAAGAAAGGGTTTCACTGTATTTTATACAAATGTATGCATCATTATACTCTCCCCTTCCCTCATCCCTCTCCTGCTGATCTTTTCTGTCCTCACATACCATATCCATGTGTGCATAGGTTTGTTTCTTTTCCTGTTGTTGGGATAAAAAATGCTGACAAAAGCAACTCAAAGGAGCTAGGGATTATTTTGGCTCAACTGTAGAGAGGGATACAGTCCATCATGGTGGGGGAGATATGGCACTAGAAGGAACAGAGGCTGGCTTGTCACATTGTAACCACACTCAGGAAGCAGCTTCGGTTGGAAGCCATTCCACAGCACCCACGCCCAGTGACCCACATCCTCCAGTGAGGCTTCATCTCCTGAAAGTTCCACAACCTTCCCTACTAGAACTACTAGCTGTCGGCCTAGTATTCAAATACATGAGCTTTGGGGAAAATATCATATTCAAACCACAGTAGTAGCATGTATATATACTATAGTAGGTATGTATGTGTTTGTGTGTGTATATATATGCACATATGTAATTAAATTCAGATTACATGTGTGATAGAAACATGCAATATTATTACAAAAAAATAAAGCAGCATTTTGTTATTGCCTTATTTGCAAGGATAATTAAATGCACTGAACTTTCCACTTATGGTTGAAAGTTTTTTCTTCATTGTGAAACTAATCAATTAATCACATTAAAAAAGTTGCAGGGACTTCAAAGGCAGGTGCACAATCTAAAAATAAGTAGTTTCTTGGCTTTTCTTTTCTTTTTTTGATTCTGTACTTGCTTTAAATTACCAATGTAGAAATGGTTTCCATTGAGAAAAAAATGCATTTACCTCTCTCAACAGCCATTAATTGACCATTCTTTTTGGATGAGCCCTCTGACCAAGTGGACATTCCATAATACAAGCATGCAAGCATAAGTAGTCTCAGTGTATGTTTAAAATAATAGAAATTAAAGAAGAGGTTAACAATTTGAAAGAGGATAGAGCAACATGAGAGAACTTGAAAGGAGGAGAAATAGAAATGATGTATTGCATTCCTATACAAAATTCTCAGAAAAACTTGACAGATTAAAAAAAAAACTGTCTTTACATCTTGAGTAACAGGTACAAGAACATAAAAGTCAGGTCCATTATTGCACTGGTAATAGGTGCATTCTGTAAGCTCTACTATCTGTCTTTAAATCACACAGCTGTAGTGTCTTTTAATAGTGGCACATACATTTCTGTTCAAGTCATGTGAATCTTCAGTTAAAGCATTCATAATTAAAGCTGTGTCCTTTTGAGGATCACTTTTATTATCTGTATTTCCCACAGGTTATACTTTAGTAAAACTCATTATTTTCTCCAAGAATTTTCCTTCCCTCCCCCTTTCTTCCCAGAGGAAAAGATGACAAAATGTGATCACTTGTCATCTCCGAGTCTGAGGGTGTTAAACAGCCTTAAGTGGAAAACAGATGGGATGTTGCTTAAAGCACATGGCCCCTTGTAATGTTTTCCTTAAAAAGCTCTCAAACCCAGGCTTAGTGATGAAAGGGGCTTGGGTATTCTTGCAAAGGGAATAACGAAATCTCTGCTTCTCTCCACTGACTCACTCGCTGCTCTTGTCCTAAGCTGCAAGATCCCACATGATGCCAATATTGAGAAATGTTCAATTGATTCCCTGGGCCACTTTTGAGAAAAATCTCCCCAGTTCCCAGATCTACAGATAAAGAAGATAGGCTCTATAAGATTATCAAAAGGATTTTCTGGAAGTTTCTGAAAAGAAAAAGAGATAAAGTCTTTATCTGTTTTCACTCTTAAGATTTCATGACAAGGGGAAAAATATATATATGAATAATGACTCAGTATGAATGCATTTTAAGCTATGATTCTTCTACTTAGGGAAATTGAATCTTCTGAAGTTTGGCTTTATGTCTCCACCCAAAATAAGGATGAACTTCTGCAGGGTTTCAGCATCCTACTGTGATCTATATGATTCATTTGTAAGTGCTTTTTATCCTCATCCTAAGACCACATCTGATAAGAGCTACAATCACTGGAAAATGGGCCTGTAGACATGCCTGTGAGGCTTTATCTTGATTACCTTAAGTAAGATGGGAAAACTTACCACTATGATTGTCACCAACTCCTTGGCTGTGATTTTGGGCTGTATAAAAAGAAGGAGGTAAGTTAAATACCAGAATCCATTGCTCTCACACTCATGACTGTGAATATCAAATGACCAGCCATTTCAATGGTGTGACTTTTAGGCAATGAAGACTATACTCTGAGACCATGAGCCAAAATAATTTAGGAGGGAGGTAACTTCATATGATAACTTAGCAATTGTGCATAGTGCTGCCTTGTGCACTCCAGGTACATTGGTGACTTGAACAGGAGTTCTTCAGTTAAATAGCCAAAGTAGTATAGTTGGGACATATGGTGGTTGTTTTGTTTTTGTTTTTGAAGAACCCACACACTGATTTCTACAGTGGCTGGCATCATTTATATTTCCCCTAAGCCTCCCAGTTTGTGGTAATTTTCTATGTATCATAGCATTAGTAGATCAAGGCAGACTCCTCTAGGGCAAGGGGATACTAGATATTTTCTTAGTGAAAAGTTTTTAACATACCAACAAACTGTTCCCCCTCCCTCCTGTCTTCCCACTCATTTCCCCAGCTTCCTCCACTCCCTCATCCACTCCTCAGAGAGGGTAAGGTCTCCCAGTGGATGTAAATACAGTCTGGCATATCAAATTGAGGCAGGAACAAGACATTTCTCCCAGTATCAAGGCAAGCAAAGTATCCCACTATATGGAATGGGCTCTAAAAGGTCAGTTCATACACCAGGGACAAATCTTGGTCCCACTGTCAGAGGCCCCACAAACTACCCAAGCCACACAACTGTCATTCAGAGAGCCTAGTTTGGGTTCATGCAGGTTCCCCAGCTGTCAGTCCACAGTCAATGAGCTTCTAATAGCCAGGGCTGTCTCTGTGGGTTTCATGATTTTGACCACATTGCTCATACAGTCTATCCTCTGTCTCTCTTTCATGGGACTGGCAGCTCCACCCAGTGCTTATCTTTGGATCTTTGGATCTGCTTTCATCAGTTGCTGGAGGAAGGTTCTGTGATAAAAATTGAGGTCATCATCAATTTGATTATAGAGGAAGGCCAGTTCAAGGACCTTCTTCATTATATCTTGGAGATTTAGATGGGGTCATGTTTGTGGATTCTTGGATATTTCCCTAGCACAAGGTTTCTCCCTAACCCCCAAAATGACTCCCTCTATCAAAATATCTTTTTTTCATTCTCACTCTCTTTCTTTCCTCCAACTCAACCATCCCATTCCCTCATGTTCTCTTTCCACCTCCTCCATCCCCTATGCCCCCAATTTACTTATGAAATCTTATCTATTTCCCCTTCCCAGGGAGTTCCAGGAATGTCTCTCTTAGTGTTCTCCTTATTTTCTAGCTTTTTTGAGGTTGTGGATTGTAGCCGGGTTATCCTTTGCTTTACATCTAATATTTACTTATTGGTGAGTACATACCATGTTTGTCTTTTTAGGTCTGTGTTATTTTCTCAACACTCATGACAGCCTATGTTGGAGGGGATGTGGAGCAAGGGGAACACTCCTCCGTTGACAATGGGAATGTAACCTTGTATAGATACTTTAGAAATCAATATTATTTAGCCATGCCACTCTTTGGCATATATCCAAAGGATATACATTCTTACTCCAAGGTCATTTTCTCAACTATGTTCATAGCAGCATTATTCATAATAGCCAGAACCTGGAAACAACCTAGATGCCCCTCAACTGAATAATGGACTTTTTAAATGTGGTACATTAACACAACGAAGAACTACTTAGAAAACTAAATGCCATCCTGAAACCTGAAGACAAATGGGATACTAGATCTTGGGATATGATTATCAGAGAACTCTAGGGAATAGCACAGAACTATGAAGGTGTCAGCACTCTGTTTGAGAACTCTAACAACTGGAAACAGAACAATATCTCCATTTCTTCCTTTCTTGTACTAGAAACAGTATGATCTCCCTTAAAATCATTTCAGGAAAGCCTCAGGCAGAGCTTTGCCATCAGGACCACCTAAAGAGGGCATTATTTCTTCAGGACTCACTATGGAGTGGAGAGTAGCAGCATGGCCATGTTTTGTGTCCTTACTTGGTCTTCCGTCACTGCTGTTGAGTTAGACTCCACAAATAAAGTGTCTAGATTTTACCCTTTACTTTAGTCTGTGCCTTGTAAAGGGCCTAGAAAACATACATGTTAGATTCAAGAATTACAGAAGGAGGGCTTTTAAAAACTAAATTCATTTTCTGTAAAATTTCTGACAAAATGAAATAGGTTTTTAGAAAAATTATCTCAGCAGACTGAGCATTCAGTCTGCTGTCAAATACATTTATACAAGATTTGCTATTTTATATATTAAAATTATAGATTATTCTAGTGTTTTAAATGTTTCTTAAAATGAGTATAATGCTGATTGGATAAAATAATAATTCAATAAGCCATTAATTATATTTTTAAACTTTTCAAAATGGTATAAGAATTTATGCTGGTGAATCTTTATTCACTATTCTTAGACCTTTCTATCTATACATTAAGAGTTGAGCTAAAATACAGGGAGAGAAGACAGAGAGAATCAGGTTTGTGTTTCAGTAGCCAGGAATGCCTGAATCACATCTCACTTCACTTTCTATAAGTTATAAATAAGAAACTAAAGTCTGAGATAGTGCTTGTTTGCCTGGTCCATTTCCCCCATGCATGGGTGCAGATTGAGCTGGTCATGGTAGATGTGGGACTCTGTCATGGTTGAGAGAGCTATGAGTTGAAGGCTTTCAAAGCTTTGAGGACTGTGAGATTTGCAGCAGGTGACTGGAAAAATCAGGAGTGAGTACAGGCACATATACCTAACTAGATCCCGGAGAATAGTAGGGTTCTCAGCAGAGCCAGTGACACTGTCTCCCCACAATAAAATAAATGATAAACTAAATTTTTATGTCTATCTTTGTTTTGGGACACCAATGTACCAGACAGATATATACAATCTAGAGGAAACTGTAAGAGGGACAACTAAACAATTAAGAATATAAGATGATTTGATTTATAAAAAAAATTAAGTTGAAAAAATCGCATGTAGTCTGGTTAAGAGAAAATTACATAAGAATAAACCTTCATACCTTTTTTATCTATGGTTGTTATAGACAAATAAAAATGGATCTTCAGGTAAATTTTGAGGAGAAGCTCTCTAAATTGAAACCAAATTATGTAATCATTAACTGACCAAATAACATGGAGATGCATAATAATCTCAAAATCCTTTTCCAGGAAATGGATATATAAAAGACTGCTAAGAAGACAAGGTGAGCAATGTTGGTATTGAGGATGAGTAAGAATTAGACCCACATGCTGTATGGAATAGGCACTTGGGCTTCCAGGTACAAGCAAAGGTGAAGCATTATGTGTACTTCACAGAACTCTGTAGAATTATGAAACTTAAGAGAAGATTCCACTGTGTGCATGCTTTACATTTCCTTTATTCTTTCTTCTGTAGCTGGGTATCTAGGCTAGTTCCACTTTCTAGCTATTGTGAATAGAACTGCACTATATACAGATGCTTGAAGTTTTTAGGAAAATGGAAAAATCTGGAAAGTATATTAACCAAGGCAGCCCACTCACAAAAGCAAAAACAGCATGTTCTTTCTCACATGTGAACCCTAGCTTGCAATGTAAACATGCATGTGTATAAATAGATGTATATGTGGGTAGGGCCTAAAAGCTAAAATGGAGACCCAAAGTTGATGAAAAGAAGTTTCAAGGAAGGATTGGGGTGAGGGGAAAGAGCACATGTGGCCAGAAAGTAAAAAGGAAAAACCTGGGGTAAGGCAGATGGCCGGAAGAAGAGATTCAACTAAAACAACTTTTGTTTGAAGATATCATGATACCTTAATACTGTATGTGCTTCATGATTCAACATAAATAAAGATTACTATAGGCAAAATGACTATGGAATAGTTCAGCTATGTATACTGAACAAGTTATTTAATCTTTCTATCCCTTGGTTTCCTACTCTAAAACTGAGAAAATGCCAGTGATCACCCTGAGAAACTTTTCCTGAGCTCTTAGACCAATGCTGTACAAGTTTCAATTCATGTTAAGAATAGGAATGTCCTAGGAAACTGTTGCTGCCACCATGGCAATGAGAATAATCTAGGCATGGCATGACATCATCAATTGTTAAAGCCACCAAAGACTAAAGCCAAAAGATGTAAATAAAGTAAAAATGTAGAAAATGAAATGCTCCCTCTACTCCTTTCAGTCTCAGAATAAAAGCAAGCAAATAAACAAACAAAAACAAAAAACAAAAAAGCAGGAGGCTCTGGCTTTGTGGAATAAGAAGGGACCAAATAAACCCTAATAAATCTCTAACATCTGAATGAGAACTTCAGGTAAAAATCCTTAATACCCTTTCTAAGCCTTTTCCCCATGAACCTTCACTGATTATGCAGAAGGGTCTCAAGGTGTACAAGATGATGGTACAGATAAAAACATGAGATATATAAGAGATAAAGAGAGACAGATTTTTTTATAACCCAGGCTTTTAAGGAGTATAAAGGAGATCATGGAGAGGAGAGGAGCTCTTGACATAAACTGCTTGGAAGGATTCTGGATTGTAACAAGTGCTGTGGCATGTTGGGGTTTTTAGCAGAGTGGGTTTCTATCAGCCCCATTTTTCAGGCCTTCTAGCATGCACAAGGGATGCCAAAGGCAGCTGAGACAGGGCTAAAGAGAGCTTCCAAGATGCAGAAAGCCAGCAGTAGGACTAGAGAGAATATATGTGGCACAATGAACCAACAGTAGGATCAAAAGCAGAGAACTCGCATCACATGGAATACAGAGGCTGGGTTACAAGAAGGAGAAGTATCTGAAAGCTTGCTGGGGCTGAGTTCCCAGGGCCCAAGAAATCAAAATACTGATTCTATCTACCTGATAATGTACACAGGCTTCATGGTCTTAACATGCCGTCCTCATTGGTTTATTTTAGGGGGCTGTGATGATTTATGAGATCAGGCTGAGCTAGAGAAAGTAAGGTGTAGGAAAGGGACAACAGACAAGTAGCCTTGTTACTCACCTGTTTCTTGACTGCTGTGCAATATAACTAACCGCTACATTTCCACTGTCTTATAATCATTCATCACATTTTTTACACTATGGTATACTATTGCTCTTTAATCCATGAAACTAAATAAGTTCTTTTTATCTTAAATTGCTTTGTAAGGTATTTGGTCCCAGTGGTGGGAAAATCTACTAATACCATGGTCGCCTGAGTCAAAGATGAGAAAAACCCAAACATAGTTCAGGTTCAGATAAGACAACCCATATTCCCCACTAGACAATGGATAGAAAGAGGGTATATCTATTTGTAGGAGAACATGCAGTTTATCTTCACATACATCATTCAGCAAAATGAGGCAAAAATAAAAAGCTAAAGGAGTGGTGGCTGGCAATCAAAAAAGGAGCCAGCATACATAAATCAAAAAATTGCACAGGTGTCAGCACTCTTACATAATGAATTTATAATGCCCTAAATAAACATACCTAAAGATCCGGTGAAACAGGAGGACAGATGAGTGAGCACCTTAGGTTTTCAGCACAACCGCAGAGACTGAGAAAAAAAACACAAAAGGAACACTAGCCACTGAGTATATAAGACATGAAAACTTGTATGAATTCAACACAAAGAATATCTGTAGAATAGAAAAAGACACCAGATTCTTTACTCAAGATAGAATTCATGTAGGAAATAAAAGAGCTGTCAAGAATAAAATGGAATACTGAGGAATATGGAAAATATCAAACATTTGATAGTCGTGTATTCTGGAACCACTTTAAGAAAGAAGAAGCCTTTTAATATCACAATGGCTATATTTCCACCAGATTTAACAAGCACCATTTGCAGCTGTAATACACTCAGGAAGCCCTGAAAGAAGACGACCATGCACACATGATCAAAAGGATTTAAGATGGATAGGAAAATCTTAGATAACTAGAGGAAAGATACAAGATCTGCTGGGGAATGTGAGGAAAATTAGAGCTAACTTCACTTCAGACTATGTGGGGGCCAGCTCATGATGGAGCACATTGTCAAAGGGCTGAACAGGTAAGTCAGTCAATCTTGAAGCCTTCATCTAGGAAACCCACCCCTTGTGAATAAACCAAAAATTTTCAGGAAGGCAAAAGCTCATTTTTTTGACAAACAATTTATACTAGGTGAAACAGGAAAAGAAATGTTTAGGCTAATGGAAAATGTAATCCTGAGTCTATAAGAAAGGGAAGAAATGAAGAATAATGAGGAATTAAGAATATAGGTAGAACCAAGGGGCTATTTTGGTGTGTATATTTATGTTGTTGTATATAAAAATATAAACATTTATATTCACTTATATCTTTACATTTTACTGCCAAAATTTAAATACAATGGCATATTTTAAAATTCATAGTACATGAATGATTTGACATAATAGAATCATAGAAAAATGAGAAAATTTTTGTTGCCAGTGAGACAGCTAACATACTCTACCCATAATAACATGCAACCTTACAGTTTCTCTGATCAACTAAGTAAATGAAGCTCTTATAAATGAGATTAAATTCCAAGATTAACTAAAATGCAAAGCCAGAATGAAAACTCTTTAATCCTACACAAGAAGAAAGTGTACATTTTTTTGCACAACCACTGGGATTAACAAACAATGCTTTCTGTTTAAAGAAAATGAGTAGATTTAAATGTGTTGTATGGAATAATGTTCATCACATTATAATTCTGAGCAGAAAAGAATTGAATATAATAAGAATAGTGTACCAACATGTAGATAGTGGCATGTGTCTATATTTTCAAATTTCTCTCTTTACATGGGCTACGGAGACAATTCAAGACCCACTTGGGCAATACTGTAAGCTTCTTTCCCACAAAAAGAAGGCTTGGAATTAAGAGCAGGGGTAAAGTACTTTCTGGCCATACACAAGGCCCTGGGTTCAGTCCCCTCTCTGTAAGTAACAAACCAGAAAACAAGACTAAGATGGTGAGGTTTTTCTATAAAGCAATTGTTGAAAGTAATTCTATTTTTCATTGCACAGAATGCTTTTATTTTCTGTGCTCAGCCAGCCTCTCTCTCTCTCTTCTTACACTTCTGTTCCTGCGTGGGCAAGGCAGCATCCACCTAGTGACACCCACGAGCTTTCTGAGCCTTTCTGCTTACTCACAGGAAAAGAATTTTCTCAATCTCCTGTTGAAGGCATCATTTCAGTTCCTTTCCTGCCTTTTTTATCGGCCTTTGTCCACATGGATGTGGGCACCTATGATGAGAAGTTCTGGAACTCAGGAGGAAAGAGAGATGTCCTTAGGATGGACAGCCTTTTTCAAAGTTTTCAAGTTCCTTCTCCTTAACTGTTAAAGGACGTGCTCAGGAGGCAAAACTGAATGTAACCTGAACTGTATGTAACCCCTTTAATCAACACAACCAAGTTAACCCCATTTCTAGAGCACCCTTCTCATCCTCACTCTGCCCTATCCGCATTCACTTGCTCAACTCATTTGCCTTGCATGACCTGAGATTACCTGTTGCTTTACACAGGAAGTTCTGACATCCTTAGGTTCGTTTTCATCAACTGGACACAAATCTAGACATTCCTGGGAAGAGGGATTCTCATCTGAGGAATTGTCTTTATCAGTCTGAACTGTGGTCATATCTGTAGTGATATTTTCTTATCACTGATATATAAGGGCAAGATCTATCCTTCTGTGGGTAGTACCATACATTAGGTAGTCCTGGATTCTGTAAAAAATAATACTGATCAGAGTATGAAACACAAGTCAGTAAAAAAAATTATTTCTCCATGATTCTGCTACACTTCCTGCCTTGGGTTCCTTTGCTGATTTCCCTTGAAAATGAGATAAAGTCAGTAAGGCAAAACAAACAACCCTCTGGTTCCCCAGGTTACTTTCTGGTTTGATATTTTGTAACAGCAGCAAAACACAAAACAAGAACTACAATGCTTTCCTACTTTCCCTGTGCACTTGGATGAAGTGGCACATGTGTCTATCCAACACCATAGATCACCAATTCTATTGTTTTATCTTCTATTCATCATTTCCACCTATAGTGAGCCATGTCTGGCTTAACAGCTTAAAAAGAAAAGCATGTCCAATAACTATCCAAGTCCAGTTAAGACTGTGGTGTAGACATTTGTTGGTAGGGGACTTTGCGTTTCTTTCAGTGAAACTAAATTCCTCAAAACTGTTCTGATGCCTATTACAGTTTTTGTATTCAAAAGCATTACTTTCCTTCCCAGACCCTCTGAAACTTCACTATTGCTGATTCCATGATTATGTTTTTTAAAAAACACTATTTGAATCACATAGGTCTTTTTAGGGATAATTCTTGTTCAGTGACCCCTGAAACTAAATTTGAAGAAGAAAGAGTAATACTCTAAGGAGAAAGAGAATAAAAATGTGTGGTTTACAGGCCCAATAGAAAGTTTGAAAAAAATTACTTTGGCAACAGCAAGGTATTACATGCCTTATGGCCATCTAGTAGTTGGAACTTTTGGTTCCAACTTTCTCAGTATGAACAGGCAGTATAGATTTGCTGACTCAAAAAGTAACCCTGTAGACCATTCCTCTCCAGAAGCCTTTAAGAATTCTTGAAATTCTAAATTGCTCTCATATTACATCTAGTAATTGGCTAATCTTCCTCTGCCAAGTTCCTGGTTTGTACTTCCCATTCGCAGTGCTCAGACCTGGGGGTCCACACTTTCTCACACTTCTGAGAAGATGGCATCCACCTAGCAGAAAGCACAGTTCCTCAGAAGAGTGGGATTGGGAGAGTCATCAGGAGAAGCTTTCCCTTGTGAAGCTTCTTCAACTATGAAATCATTTTGACAAGATGCTTTGTCATCTACTTGACATCCTTTTTTCTTTCTTTAATGAGGAAGTGACTGGAAGATAATTTAATCTGAAAGGCTACCACCTACATAGTTTTATTTGAGATAAATTACATATGGTATGAAAAATTATTCAAGAACCTTGGTGGGACACGGTCTCAGTCAACAGATGTGATGTTAACAGTGTATACATATTATGACCCCGCTATGTTCACTTAAGCAGTAACTATTACTATTGGGGTGGGCCATATTTGACTAAAACCATAATTTGCTCTCATAACAAGTGTGGCTTATAAACAACCAGGATGCTATTCTTTCCTAACACAGTTACTGATTTATCTACATTTTTTTCTTGGATGCTTATTTTCCACAGAAAGGAAACAGCAATTTAACACCAATAAATTTTACTGAAAATAAGATTACAAAAAAATAAACACATGTTTTTCAATGTTGAAACATCCCTGTTATTATGATCATATCATTTTTAGTGGTTCTAATGTAAAGCTCAAACTTGAAATACTGTGGTTATTAAAATAGAACAAAGTCAGGTGTTAGGATGAGGCAGGGACATCATCAATGATGTGTCCTTGAGTTTCTGTGTCGTGAGAAATCTGGAGCAAAAGTGGAAAGGATCCAGAGTGAAAACACCCTATGTGACACATGTTACAGACAGTAACATTCTTCCTGATCCAAGAACTTTTTCTATAAAGTTTTATTAAATAAGGAATATGGGTGCTTATGACCATCTCAAAATTATATATGTATATGTAGGTATGTTATATGTGTGTATATAGGTGTGAACATGTGTATGTGATATCCATGCATATGTGTGCACCTGTGAATGAAAGGCAGAAGATGACATCAGTTATCTTCCTTGATTACTTTCTGCCTGTTTGTTTGTTGTTTTTTTTTTTTTTTTTGACACAGTTTCCATCTGAGTCTTGAAGTCATCCATTCTGCTAGAGTGGCCACCTGATGAACTCTAGGGATCTGCCTGTCTCTACCACATGAACAGCTGTGTTACAGATGCATACCACCAATTGTGGGTGTTAAAATCTAAACTCATGCCTTCATTCTTGGGTCATGGGTATTTTACCAGCTAACTTAGCCTTAGTTGATCTTTGCAGAACATTTCTCTCATTCATTATTACTCATAGCCAGGTATTAGTCAACCATGGGTATTTTATTAATGCTCTAGTAGATAATATTATTAATTTTTCTCTATTAAACTTACATAGTTTAGTAAACTGTGGAAACATAATTTCATGTGATAATTTAGTTTCTTTAGTCCATAGGAGTCTAGCTACTAACACACTGCTGTGTGTTGCATTCATATTACTGGAATAGAAAAACTTAACTAAGAGTTTCCTGTTATTATTATATAAGTGAGGTTCATGTCTTCAATCTCAAGTCCCCATGCTGCTAGTAATTTTTTTAAAAAAGTATATAGTAATCTGTCTTTTATCATTTGACAAGAGTCATGGAAATCATAATTTATTTCTCTATTAATACAAAGTAAAGTCCCAGTCCAATAACTTAAAAACCACCATTGGCAAAACTTTAGTTGAGATAGCATTAAAGCATCTTGGGGACTACAGAATGCTGAGGACCTTTGCACCCCAATAGGGAGCTCCCATTATATTTCTGCTTGTCATCATCGCATGTGAATAGGTAATAGTATAGCCCAGTCCATGGCTATTGCAAGAGAAAAACAGGTATCATAATTTTAAATCTTGCAGTTTATTTTTAAAAATATACTCTTATTTATTTCACATACAGTTGTGTGCCCCTCATACACACATAAGAACATACCCAAGGAGGTAAGGTGACAATTTGGGGCATTTGGTTATCTTTTTACATCATGTGGCTCCTGGGAATCAAACTTAGATTGTCAGCTTTGGCAGCAAGCCCATTTAGCTACCGATATTGCAAATCCAAAAGTCTTTTAGTCTTAAATGAGTGTCCCATAAAACATGCTATGACCTCCATGAGAATTCCATATCTAATAATTTGACCTTTGAACTCTCCCCAGCCATGCATTTGCCACTGTGTAACAGACATTTTCACTAGGGCTGCTTACCTTTTACAGTGAATTTTACTTTCTCCTTACTAATTCCTATCCACCAGCACTCTGCTCTCTGAATGCACTCCCTCGAGGTCAAGACCCTCAGGTCAATTTATGATGTTATTGGCAGTCTGTTCAAAGTCTATATTCTCTATCATTTTCTCAAGGCTTTCACTTCCTGTCTATCTCTATTAAGTACTACCTAGGGCTACTGTGATTAATTTATACAAAGCAAACTTGAGGCACAGGCCCAAGGTTATGACATTTAACTTTGGCAGGGAAGGCAAAGCAGTTTCCTGTGACTTCTGTGTATGAAAGATTGAGGAAGGGGGCTAACCCCAAAATAAGTATGCAATTAAATTGTTTTAGATGGTATATAATTTTTAAAGCATGAAAACTCTGACACCTTGCATATCCTAGATGCAGGAGGTCAGGGCCTGGACCTGCTTCAACTGAATTTACTAGGCTTTGCTGGCTCTCCATGGGAAGCCTGATTTTTTTGGAGGAGGGGACGGAAGAGTAGAGAGAAAGCTGGGGGGGGCGAGAGGAGGGATGAGAGGGGGATCTGTGGTTGGTACATAAATAAAAAATCTTACATTAATAAAAAACAGCAGAAGAAAATATAAAACATTTATTTAGAAAAATATAGCACCGTAGCCTTGTTATCTATGTGAAATGTCACCCAAGATCCAAAGTAGATGCCTGAAAGTGAGAAAAGTATCAAATATAAATATTGGTTACTATTTTCCACATATACATAAAACTATGATAAAGTATAATTATAAATCAGGCATAGTGAAAGATTAACAGTAAAAATAATAGGTCATAATATAATGTTAACAACATCAGTAGACACTTTTTTTATTAAGTCAAGAATTTTTATATTCTATTTAGAGTAAGTATACCATGCCTTATCCTTATCTTATCCTAACTGTAAGGATAATTTTGTAGATGTGATGTAGGCTATCAATGAATGATAAAGGCATACTCTGCCAGCAAGAACACCCTGTACCTAAGATATATTTTAGGCACTTAAAAGTTTTAGAAGAATAGTTAACAGGTCAAGAGAATATTTAGGAACTTCCGTGTCTAGAATTCTGGCTCAAAATAAAGATCGCCAAGGACCAGGAGATAAATCAGTAGATAAAGAAGTGTGCTGCTGCAGCTTGACAATCTTTGTTTGATGACTAGAACCTCCAAGAAAGTAGAAGAACTGACTCAATAGAGTTGTCTTCCGACCTCCACACACATGCTGTGGCACACTCATACACACATCCTTGCAATAATAATAGAATTGAAAGATTCTCATACTTTTCTGTACCTTTTGAAGCTAGAACATAGCAGGTTACAGCGTTTAAGTTTGGTTTTTGTCTTGTTTTATTTTTAGTAAGATAAATAGTTAATAGGTTAATAACATCTTGATTCTTATTCTGAGAAGCATTTGTATAGCAATAATGAATATCGAAACATGTATACATACACACATATACATACATATATGTATGTTGAGGATACTGCCTGGGGTCAAGTCATTTGACTTCACTATAAAATAGTATGTGTCCCACCGGGCAACTGCAAGGTCTGCAAACAAGAATACACTTTAGTTAATTATAATAATAAACACTAGCACCTAGTAAATGCTCCAAGAATGTTTCCTTTTGCTGCTTCCCCAGTTCCTAGAGATTTTGATTTCTAAATCTGGGAGTTCTGATTGCTGCCAGCATTCCATTAAGAGCTTCTGAACATCTAAAGTGCCTGTGCCTGTTGTCTATGTTATGTGATATTGAAGTCTGACATCTCTAAGTGCATTTATGAGCTAAAAGATACAAATAAAACTCAGGTCTGGGTACAAGACCTCTGCATCTCTCTTCTCTTTGGGGGTGGTATATGTTTCAGTTGCCTTTTCTCATCAGAAGTAAGGCTGCTACTCAGAAACAAAGGACCTAGGTGCTCACTGTTAAATACAAAACTAAAAGATCAATAAATGTTTCCCGAGATGATTAAATAATGCTTCTGCTACTTTGCCTTCTAAAGCCTTCTAGATTGTTTTTCAAGTAAGATAAGATAAAACACATGACAAGTGGCGGAATCAAATACTACTATAGTTGATACTTATTGAACACTCACATACTTCTCCCTCTGAACTTGGCACTCACCTGTAAGTGCATAGGTGTTGGGATAAATCCTGCAACCACGCATTTTAGTCATGAGGAAAGTGACATGAGGGCATTATGGAATCAAAAACCTCTTGGAAGTACACAAAGCTTGAAAGTTTTCGAATGACACTTGGGCACTCATTAAATATGTGTGTCTAACCTCTAGATAGCTAGTCACTACCAGCTATCCAGCAGCTAACTCCTACCATAGTGACCCCTCTTGTCCTTCACCGATGTATTTCTCTTTGGAGATTTCCTCGCCCCTCTCTTATGGCCTTTTTGTTCCTTTAGAAGACAGAATTTGGTTACCAACTACTTCTGGTGCCTTCATAGTATTTTACCTGAACTCCGTGGATCATAGACAGCTATCAGAGAAAGGGAAACTGTACGGCCCCAATGCAGAAAACTTCATTTAATTAGAATGTTTCCCAAACATGGTACCTCCTTCCTTCAGTCCTAAGAAGGCAAAGGTCAGCTTCATGTGTCAAAGAAAAATATCTCTTCCTTTCTTGTGCTATCTGGGAGGGATGTCTGCAAACACTTCCATCTCCATTTTTACCTCTTCACTGTATCCTTAAAGCTATGACATTTAAGACCTTGCAGATAAAACATGACTTGTGAGCAGAGTATTTGGGCCACTGTGCTTAGCAAAACTCTTTTCTGTCTACAGAAAACAGGGTCATTGCTGCCTTTGGACTAACTATGAACTTTGAAGGAAATTCAAGAAAACTAGAATGTGTTCAGTCCTTGGCTTTCTTGCAGCAAGTAGCTAGATGAGCCTCAGTCTACCTGTTCTCTAAGCCAACTTTCATAGCACTCAGGGTAATAAAGACCTTCATAGTTTACATCTGACTCTATAGCAGTTGTTTAAATTTTATCCAAGAAGTCTATAGTATATATTGAGTCTCTTCTCAGAACTTCTGTAATGCAATGTTTAAGAAACAGAGTCTTGGAAACTTGTAAATTGAGGAAACTGAGGTTTACAATTATTAAGAAATATGTACATTTAACAATATCTGTTCCAAAAATAGAACATGGCTTGGTAGTTTTCTAGTAAGAGAAGACTGTAAAGAAAAGCAAATATTAAAAGCAAAACTCTACAGAATTGTGATTTTTCACATAATTTAGTGTTGAAGCCTGAGGAGGGTATATAGCTTTGTTGGTAGAGGTATTATCTGATAATCATGAAGCCCTGGGTTCTGTTCCCAGCCTAAACATGTCATGGGGGCCTGCACACCTATGACCCTAACATTCAAAAGAGAGAGACAGGAAAATTGCAAATTCAATGTCTCCCACAATTACATAGAAAGTTTGAAGCCACCTGGGGGTAAAGATCATGTTTTTCAAAATATTAGGAATATGCAATTTTAATGGACATTACTGACTTCTGAGTATCTTCTGTACAGTTCACATAAGCAGACAAATATTATTTCTTATCCAGGTCTGTAAGATGCATCTAGAAACTTTCTGTGGTCCATGTGAATGGCTAGTGTTCTGACTAATTGACATACAACAGGCTGGAATATTTTTGTTTTTGTTTTTGTTTTGTTTTTGCAAGTCACTACCATTTATGCCAACTTTATTTGATATTAGGGTTTTAAAAATCCTATCCATCCTGTCCTGAAAATATCTCCTCTAAATTAGTCTGTGGGAAATTTCTCTTATCTCATATTTATAAGATGGACATTTATTTATAGTTGACATTTCTCAAAAGGGTTGTTGAAAAATGAAAACTAGTTTCCAAACAGGGTAGAGGAGATACCTCTATGAATAAGGTGGTTGACCTGAGAACCAGAGTTTAGATCCACATAACTTAAGAAAACCAGACATGGCAACATATATCTGTAACCCCAGCTATCCTAAGGCAAGATGGGAGGTAGAAACAAGAGAATATCTGGAAACTTGAAGACCAGATAACCTGGCTTATGCATTGGTAACAAGTAACAAGTGACTCTGCCCACACAAGCTGAAAAGTGAGGACTTCCATCCAAGGTTTCCTCTGACCTCCATAAATGTCCCCACTTTCACCTGCTGTTACTACTAACAGTTCTGTGCTACCTGGGACACTCCTCTTCTTTCCCCATGCTCTGCAAAATACTTACTGCCACATATTTGCCAGTCTCATTTCTCTTTTATTTGCTCTATTGATGAAGACACCAGTTATAGGCAAATCAGAAGCATGACATGAGATATCATTGGAGGGTAGGCTGGCAGCAACTGACTACAAGATGGATATTGATGTTTTATTTTATATTGAAGAATTCTAGGTCTTATGACTCCCTGCAGTGTATACTTGCATGTAAAGATATATGTGTAACTTACTATGTCACACTACAGATTTCCTAGGGAAATTTTTTCCTCTTTTCTTTCTTTTTTTTCTTTGTCTTAAATTTTACTGAGGGGGCTGCAAGGGCAGGGGGACAGATACACAGGAATGGGAAATGAATGGAATTGCAATGCATGATGTGAAAGACACAAAGAATAAATAAAAAGGATTTTTTTTAGAAAAAGAAATTTTTTAGAGGCTAAACAAGTTGATTGTACCGGATCCATAACTTATTAGTGCTAAAGGTCTACATGAATAAGTCCTAAATTCTTCATTGTTAAATTTGCAGAATACTTACCTTGTAAATTAGCAGGTACCTACCAATATATCTAATACATAAGGTTAACAATAAGCCTCTTATATGTATATTTATATGTTTGGTATATTTAGCTTTATATAACATATATTTAGTACATAAATCATTTATAGATGCAATAATTTCTTTGCAATAAATTAACAATTTTTATCTTATTTCTAGCTTTTACTAGAAATTGATTTTATTCAGTTACTTACACTGATACTGAGAATAGAATTTTCCATGTTTTCACATAACTCTGTAGGAGTTGTGTACATATTTTATACTGCTACAGTCTGTGCTTTTAAATTTTTAACCTTCCTGCCTCTTCTGCTGCTATGTTACTTGATCCTTATGGGGAACGCATGTGATATAGATGTCCTACTTAGCACTACACAGTCACATCACATATTTTTTGTGTTTTTATCATTTGTAGATCTCTGTTAACTGCCAGATACTGCAAAAAGAAGCTTCTCTGATGACAGCTTGGAGCTACCCTAACCTATGGGGATACTGATAAATACTTAGAAGGCAGTTTAGTATTGTATACATTTAGTAATAGATTCTTCCCTAGAACCCCTCTGGCTATGGATTCTTGGCCTGGATGGTACTACACCCATGCAGGTATGGGGAGCAATTGTGGGGTCCAGTGGATTATAAAAAGGTAACATGGAATGGGGTGGGAATGTGGGGAGTAGAAGACCTGAAAAAAGCCAGAGGGGAAATGGGATGGATATGATCAAATTACATTATATACATTATAAAACTCTCAAGGAATAAATATAAACATATTAAAAAGTAAAGGGACCTTGAACAAGGATATACACGAATAGAAAATGTGACTTTATTCATAATAAAAAAAGAAAAAAATTGACTTTGAAAAAAATTACTTGTAGACTCCTTGTTGATAAAGTAATGCATTTTAATATACAAACTTACCAAACTTTCTTATGTTTATTTAACTCTTAATGCAAAACAAGGATGATTTTTAACAATGACAAAGGTTTTCAGAAAAGAATATATATCTTAAAATGAAAAAAAATAAAACAATCTCCATGTATAACCATAATTTCATGCATTCCCCTATCCTCTCTGCTCCAGGGAATTTTGTGATCAGTTTCAACTGCTTTTGAAAACTCAAGCTCTCAAACCGTTGTCTTATCTATGCCCCATTTGCAGACACCAAATTAGTCGACTTATACTTTTAGTAAGGAATATTTTGGAATGGGTGTGTGCTAAAATAACTCAAGGGATCAAAAAATACAGTTGCATGGAACTTCCCAAATATGGTCTATTGAAAACAGTAAGTAGATTCATGTTTTGGAAGAGTAAATTTAGCGTGAAATGCAATCTCAAGGAATGGCAGGAAGGAGCACATTTCTGGAAGGTTGTTAGTGATGAGGAGACGAGTTCGCAATCAGACTTGATTTTGCAATTACTTTTCATTTTGTTCATTGCAATCTAGACTGATTAAAAATCACTCCAATGCAACTAACTTTTTGAAATATAAATGAATCAATGAATTCATTTGTCAGCAACATCTTCTGAGCAGGAAGAATGGTAGGTAGAAAGGGGCGGCATGATACGAGAGCCCTAGTGGGTGTATCTGAGCTTCACTACTAATTTCATGGCTGTTTGTGTATCTCTTGTTTCAGGTCATTTCTTCTGAGTCCTTCTTTTCTTTATTTAGAAAGAAAGGGAAGAGGCCGAATAACTTGTAGAAACTTGGTTTTGTCTGTGTCTTCTTTTCTTTCTTTTCTCTGTGTCAGGGAGTGGGGAGGTAGATGGAAGTCAGAAACCAGGATGTTCAGAGCAGTGGTGAACATTAGCAAGAAGACCATTGTCAATGTGGACCAGGAAGAGGAACAGTTTGAGCAAGAATATACATCATTGTAAGCAACTACTATGGTACAGGCAGCAGCCACTCCATACCAATGTCACTCAATAGTCTCAGAATAGGAGCCATGGAATCATCTGGTCTTCAGGCTTCTGTGCTGCTCGAGAGAGGCTACAGCTATTGGCTGGCATAAAACCTCCATGGTCATTAGCATTACTAATTAATAGTTTACTGACTGAAATGCTAAACTCATGTATCCTAAATTAATGTCACTTCTAGGGCTACACACAAAGCCAGATTGAGGTCCCCACATTAGAAATATGGATGGGCAACATTATAGATTTGAAGACTTAAGAATTTGATTTTTTTGTTTTATTAATCATATGCAAATTCATATTCATGTACTTACCTGGAAAAATGAAAAGAGAACCTTTCAGATAACAATTTCTTTCCTCTGAAGTACAAAAACTCAAGTTATTCAGATTTAGAAATTTTACATGCATACTCAGCATTTTGCATAAAATTAATCACATACATTTTAGTTTTATGGTCATTGTATTTTTAAGATAAATAGTGATTATCTATCTTAAAAATATAACACATTAACAAATAATGAATAGTTCAAATGTCTAACAAACAATTGTAGGGCTAAGGAGATGGTCCAGTGCATGAAGCCATCACTGTATTTTAAAGACTGGTGTTCTAAGCCTGGATAAAAAGTTAGGCAGGTATGATGCCTGCCTATAATCCAAGCACTTGAGCAATAAATCCACAAGAAAGGGGCTAGCCAGCCTCTAGCAAAGTCAGGCATTTCTGGCTTAAGCAAGAGACATATAGCTCAGTAATGGACAGGATGAGCAATTGAGAAAGACACTGGTCATGAACTTCAGACTTACACACACACACACACACACAGAGAGAGAGAGAGAGAGAGAGAGAGAGAGAGAGAGAGAGAGAGAGAGAGAGAGAGAGGCAAAGACAGAGACAGAGACAGAGAAACAACAAGAAATAATTTACTCCATAAAAATTAATCTGAGTTAAATAATATTAAATTTTTACCTTATGGATAACACATCTTTTTCACTTATAATCTTAGTTTTCTAAATGGCATTTGGACCAACAAATAATCACAGATTTAAAAAAAAAAAGTAATAAATAGTGTGACGCCTTGGCATTCAGGGCAGAGACATCTTCAGACAGCATGGATTCTGGTTCCAGAGTGGAGTGGGAGGGATGAGAGAAGCCTTCCTCAGCAAAACTGGGGGATACATAACAGAACTCCAGGCCATGCCTCCAAGGCAAGCTGTATCATCACAGACTGAAGGTGTCTCTCTGAATCACAAGAACCCATGGTGTCCAGAGCAGAGTGAGAGATGGATGTCTTCAGACAGCCTAGATACCATGGCTTGACCAGAGTAAGAAATTGTGCAGACTCCGTGTCCAGAACAGACAGGAGATACATAACCCTGTAGCCGCAAATAACTAAGATCCCACTAAGACCTGACTAAGGAAGCAATGGGCAGACATCAGTGAAGGAATATATATAACAATATACAGAAGAACAAAGCACCACAAGAAGAAGCTGATGGCTCTATAACACCAAGACCTGAACAGAGCAATGAAGAGGAAACAGAAAAAAAACAACAATGCAAACACCTTTGTAAAGATTATAGAAACCTTAAAAGAGGATACAAAAAAGTCCCTGAAAGAAATAAAAGAAAATACAATAAAAAATTGGAAGACATGAACAAATCCTTGAAAGAAAACCAAGAAAGAGAAATCCAACAAATAAAAGAGTCATTCCAGGAACTAAAATTGAAATGAAACAAAAAAGGCACAAAACAAGGCAAAGGAGGAAATAAAAAATCTGAAGAAATAAACTGTAACTACAGATACAAGCATAAACAATAGAATCTAAGAAATGGAAGAGAGACTCTCTGGAGGAAGACTCAATAGTCGAAATAAATAAATCACTCAAAGAAAACACCAAAACCAAAAACGTCATAACAAAAAATGTTCAGAAAATTAGGAACACCATGAAAAGACCAAACCTGAGAATAATAAGAACAGAAGAGGGAAAAGAATACTAGCTCAAAGGCACAGATAATGTATTCAATAAAATCATAGAAGAAAACTTTCCCAACCTAAAGAAGGAAATGTCTATAAAGATACAAGAAGTTTACAGAACATCAAATAGATTAACCCCCCCCAAAAAAACTCTACTTGACACATAGTAATTAAGCCACAAAACATACAGAAAAAAGAAAAAATATTAAGAGCTGCAAAGGAAAAGAGCCAACTTACCTATAAAGGCAAACACATCAGAATAACTCCTGACTATTCAATGAAAACAATGAATCCAAGAAGGTCCTGGTCTGAAGTTATACAGACACTAAACGATCATGGCTGCCAACCCAGACTACTATACACAGCAAAACTATCAATCATGATAGCTGGAGTAAGAAGGATATTTTATGACAAAAACAGATTGAAACAATACCTCTTCACAAATCTGGCACTACAGAAAGCACTAGAGGAAAAACTTGAACTTTATGACCAAGTATGTGATCAATTTTAGAGAACCCAGATTTAAGGAACCCAGATATACCCATAAAAGCACAAACAATCAATAGTCCCACAGAAGAAAAGCCCAAAGAAAGGAAATACACACAAGACACCACCAAAATAATAGGAAGTAACAATCTGTCGTTATTAAAATCCCTTAATATTAAGGGTATCAATTCACCTATAAAAAGATATATCCTAACATGATGGATACAAAAACAAAAGCCAATCTTCTGCTGCATACAAGAAATACACCTCAACTTCAAAGACAAACACAGGCTCAGGATAGAGGGTTGGGAAAATGGCCCTAAGAAACAAGCTGGTGTTGCCATTCTAATATCTAACAAAGTAGACTTCAAACTAAAATCAATCAAAAGAGACCAGGACAGACATTACTTATTCATCTTGAGAAAAGTCAATGAAGATGAGATCTCAATTCTGAATATTTATGCCCCAATATCAGGGCAACTTCATATGTAAAAGAAACACTACTAAAGCTTAAACCTCACATCAAATGTCACATTCTAATAGTGGGAGACTTCAATACTCCAGTCTTACTCTTGGATAGGTCAAACAGTGAAGGACTCAACAAAGAAATAAGTGATCTAACAGATGTTATGATGCTAATGGACTTAATAGATATTTACAGAAGCTTCCATCCAAACACAAAGGAATATACATACTTCTCAGAATCCCATGGAACTTTCTCTAAAATTGATCACATACTTGGTCATAAAGCAAATATCAATAATCACAAAAATGGGAATAACTCCTTGTATCATGTAAAACCATCATGGCCTAAAGTTAAAATTCAACAACAACAAAAATCACAGAAAGCTTACAAACTCAGGGAAATTGAATATCTCCCCATTGAATGACTGCTGGGTCAGGTAAGAAGTTAAGAAAAAAATCAAAGACTTCCTAGAATTTAATGAAAATTAATCCACAACCTACCCAAACTTATGAGGACACAATGAAAGCAGTGTTAAGAGGAAAATTCATAGCACTAGATGCCTATATGAAAAACCAAGAGAAATCTCACACAAGAGACCTAACACCTCAGCTGATGGCTTTAGAACAATTAGAATCAAACTCACCTAGAAGGAGTAGATGGCAGGAAATAATCAAACTTAGGGTTGAAATCAGTACAATAGAAACAAAGAGAACAATACGAAAAGAATCAATGAGTCAAAAAGTTGGCTCTTTGAGAAAGTGAACAAGATAGATAAACTCTTATCCAAGCTAACCAAAAGACAGACAGAGAGTATCCAAATTAACAGAATCAGAAATAAAAAGGGAGACATAATAACAGACACCCAGAAAATCCAGACAATTATCAGGTCATACTTTCAAAATCTATAATCTACTAAAATGGAAAATGTAAAAGAATTGATTAGTTTTCTGAACAAGTACCAAGTACCAAAATTAAATCAAGAACAGATCAAATACCTAAACAGACCAGTAACACCAAAGGAATTTGAAGCTGTTATTAAAAGTTTCCCAAATACAAAAAAAGCCCAGGAACAGATGCTTTTACTCCAGAATTCTACCAGACATTCAAAGAAGAACTAATAACAATATTCAACAAACTGTCCCATACAGTAGAAACTGAGGGAACACTGCCAAACTCTTTTTATGAGGCCACAATACCCTAATACCCAAGCCACTCAAAGAGGCAACTGAGAAAGAGAATTACAGACCAATCTTTCTCATGAACATTTATGTAAAAAAAATACTCAACAAAATTCTGGTGAATCGATTACAACATATAAAACAAGTCATCCACCATGATCAAGTAGTCTTCATCCCAGAAATACAGGGATGGCTCAACATATGAAAAACTATAAATGTCATCCATCATATAAACAAATTGAAGGGAAAAAAGCACATGATCATCTCATTAGATGCTGAAAAAGCCTTTGAGAAAGTCCAACATTCCTTTATTATAAAAGTCATGAAGACATCAAGAATACAGGGAAAATTCCAAAGTATAATAAAGGCAATTTACAAGAAGCCATGGCCAACATCAAATTAAATGGAGAGAAATTCAAAGCAACCCCACTAATCTCAAGAACTAAACAAGGCTGTCCTTTGTCCCCTTATCTAGTCAATATAGTTCTCCAAATTTTAGCCAAAGCAATAAGAGAATGAAAGGAGATTAATCAGCTGAGTGGGGAGGAAGGCGGCCTTATGTTGTGTCCGGCCTGCAGCGCGGGCAGGAGGCTGACCCTGGCGGCGAGTGTCGCGGGCTGCCAGCACAAGCACAGCCTTCCCGACCTGCCTTACGACTATGGCGCACTGGAGCCGCACATCAACGCGCAGATCATGCTGCTGCACCATAGCAAGCACCACGCGACATACGTGAACAATCTGAATGCCACCGAGAAGTACCGCGAGGCCCTGGCCAAGGGAGATGTTACGACTCAGATTGCTCTTCAGCCTGCACTGAAGTTCAGTGGTCGGGGACATATTAATCACAGCATTTTCTGGACAAACCTGAGCCCTAAGGGTGGTGGCGAACCCAAAGGAGAATTGCTGGAAGCTATCAAACATGACTTTGGGTCTTTTGAGAAGTTTAAGGAGAAGCCGACAGCTGTGTCTGTTGGAGTTCAAGGTTCAGGCTGGGCCTGGCTTGGCTTCAATAAGGAGCAGGGCTGCTTACACATTGCTGCCTGCGCTAATCAGGACCCATTACAGGGAACCACAGGCCTTATTCCACTGCTGGGGATTGATGTGTGGGAACATGCTTATTACCTCCAGTATAAGAACATCAGACCTGATTATCTGAAGGCTATTTGGAATGTCATCAACTGGGAGAATGTCACTGAAAGATACTCAGCTTGCAAGAAGTAAAGCCTTACCGTCATACTGAGAATGTCAGGCCCTTGAAGGCTATTTCTGTAGTAGTATAGAGTACTGCAGTAACTATGACTGCTTCAGGTAACATTTATTGATGTGTAGCCACATATTTGATGAACATAATATCATAATTTCTTATTTTTATTAAATTTATTATTAGGTAATTGTAAAAAAGGAGATTAAGGGTATATAAATTGGAAAAGAAGAAGTGAAACTATCTCTAGTTGCAGATGATATGACTGTATATATAAGTGATCCACAAAATTCTACCAGAGAATTTCTACAGCTGATACTCACCTTCAGCAATGTAGAATACAAGATTACCTCAAAAAAATTCAGTAGCCTTCCTATACACTAAGACAAACAGGCTGAAAAAGAAATAAGGGAAATAACACGATTTATAATAGCTGCAAATAACATTAAATACCTCAGTGTAACTATAACCAAAGAAGTAACATATTTATTTGACAAAAAACATTAAATCACTGAAGAAAGAAATTGAAGAGGATATCAGAAAATGGAAAGATCTCCCATGCTCCTTGATAGGTAGGATCAAGTTTTATTATAGAGCCACAGTAATAAAAACAGCATGGTAATGGCATAAAAACAGACTTGTGGATCAATGGAATCTAATTGAAGACCCAGACATTAACCCACACATCTATGAACACCTGATTTTTGACAAAGAGGTCAAAAATATTCAAAGGAAAAAGGATAGTATCTTCAACAAATTGTGTTAACATAATTGTATGGCAGTGTGTAGAAAAATGCAAATAGATACAAGCCTATCACCCTGCACAAAACTCAAATCCAAATGGATCAAAAACCTCAATATAAAACCATCTACACTGACTTTGATAGAAAAAAGTGGGAAATAGCCTCCAACCCATTGGCACAGGTGACCACTTCCTAAATATAACACCAGTAGTACACACACTAAGAACAACAATCAATAAGTAGGACCTCCTGAAACTGAGAAGCTTGAAAAAGTGCTCAGCATCTTTAGCCATCAGAGAAATGCAAATCAAAACAACTTTGAGATACCACTTTACACCTGTCAGATTGGCTAAGATAAAAGGTACAGATGACATCCTATGCTGGAGAGAATGTGGAGCAATGGCAACACTCCTCCATTGATTGTGGGAGTGTAAGCTTATTCAGCCACTCTGGAATGCAGTATGGAGGTTTCTTAGAAAACTGGGAATCACTCTCCCCAAGGATCCAGCAATACCACTATATGGTATTGTCATATACCGTAAAGACACACATTCATACCCCAAAAGCATTAGCTCAACTGTATTCATAGAAGCATTATTCATAATAGCAAGAACTTGGAAACAACCTAGATATGCCTCAACTGAGGAATGGATTAATAAACTGTGGTATATCTACACAATGGAGTAGTACTCAGCAGTAAGAAAAAATAATATGCTAAAATTGACAGGCAAATGGATGAATTTGGAGAATATCCTCCTGAGTGAGGTCTTACAAACACAGAATGATAAAGAAGGGATGTACTCATTCATTAGTGGACTTTAAGCAAAAGCATTCTTGTTTCATTGTAAGATGATGGGTAAATCAAGTAATTTAAAACACACACACAAAACGAACTTTTATTTGACTGTAGAAGGGTTGCTTAGCAGGAATTTGTGGTGGTTATGTGGCGCTTTGGGTTTTATTTTTTATGTTTCATGTACTTTAGAGAAAAGAGAAGTTTTATTACTGTATGGTTTTTTAAGCTATCCTGGATGTTTTGCTTTTATATATAAAGTTTGATATTGATTTTCAAAAAACAATAAAAGAGAAAAAACAGTAATAATTGGGCCACGTTAGGAAGCATAAATCATAAGCAAACATTTTCAGATTGCTTATGAGCAAACATTCTGACTGCTTACTAAATTATTAAGGTGCCAATTTCATGTTAACATCAAAAAAATGAAATGGAGGTATCAACCAAAGCCTGATGTATTTTGTGTGCAATCCAGTTTCTAAGGGTTTCATGTAAACTGAACCACTGCCCTCTTGTCCTTCTCAAGAGCAGACAACTGATAAAAATTTAATAGAGACTTCCAGGTTACAGACATTTACAAGCTTCTTCACAATTGCACCTTTGACATTGTTTGATCTTTCCCTCCTCTGGGCTCTGCTGCATACACTTCATTTTTCACACTCTCTTAGATGTACATCCTCCTTTTCCTGTAAACATAGAGATACTTGTAGCTCAGACTTTTATTTTGATAATCCCTTCAATGCTAAAAAATTGTGGAATATTCTCTCTTAACTTGGAAGTTCCAGAAGTAGATTGGAGAAAGACATGAACACACTGTACCTCTCCAGTTCAGTGTGCCACCTCTGATTACCCCATTCTATAGAAGATGCTTAATGTCTAAATTTAGAAATTCAGTTGGTGGTATCTTAAATCTTGTTGAAATACAAAGAAAAGACTCAGACTGAGAGCCTGTTTTCAGTAGGAATGATCAGGATTGGCTTTCAACATGAGATAGTATTCTAATTAGATTTTAAAAGCAGAAATTATAAGCAGAGAAAAGTTATTCACATAATAAGCATGCCTTAAATGCATTCATTAGGAAAAAAGGAAGTTTGAGATCTGTCCAGATCCAACATGGAGGTTTTAATAACTGAGAAGTTTGGAGTTGTAGGAGTGAAGGTGGCTAGGATTGGACTGCACAGGTCTCTATGACAGAGTGTATTCTTAAAGACGTGTAATGGTGAAACGTTTCACATGCCATATGTTCTTCTAGAGACTTTTGTGATTGCTTTCACCAATCAATATTGGTCAATAATAAATAAGCAACTTCTGAAGCCACATTATAGAACTATCACTTGTTGGTACAGAATTAGTCCCTCTCAGAATTTAGCTACCTACTATGCACCATGAAGACCAAAAAACCCTATGCAGACTGGAACAAAGACCTCCTTCACTCAGTCTCAGAAGTCTCCCAACTGATGATCATAATGGTGCACCTTCTTGAAAACCAGTCATCCTGTCCCCAGGAGAGCTATCTGAGTACACAGTAAATCCTTCCCTGTCCAAACTGCAGACCGACTATGAATCTTTACTATCTCTATATTTCAATGGTGCTCAGTAACAACTAAGTTCTTTCTTGGTTTTAGTATTAGCTAATTATATTATCTCATCTATAAGTGGCCACACATATGCTATGCAAAATAACAAGTACATAATTTTGAATTCAAAATATCATTCCTAATATATTATTCTCTTTAACATGTTTAACACTCATATTTTTAGCATAACTGATCATGTGAATCATTAAATACTATTGTGATAAGAACTGAAATTGTCACTGTGTAGCATCCATGTATTTTGAAAACAATATTGACCTCAACTAGCCTTAGTTGCTTACCTTTTTAAAATTAAGATTTTACTAATATTTACATCACCAAAATGTGTGAAATAAATGGAATTAATATGTAAAGTAGTGCCACAGTTCTGGTAGAAAGTAAGTATGGTGGTTACAATGATGGTAGAGCCTCTGGTGCTGCTGCTGGCCTTGACAATAATGGGGATGACAGGACACAGATCACTTCTTCTTTTTTTTTTTTTCTTCCTTCTTTATTTTGTATTTATCAAAAAAAAAGCAGTAAAAAAAAATTTTAAATGCGGAAGAGTTAACAATAACTATACAGAGGATAAGAATCATAAGCATGGCTTATCAAGGGTGGAAATACAAATAAGATTGCTACACATATATTTTCTTTGTGTTTAGCTTTCCCTCTGAATTTTTTTTTCCATCCCTGTATATCCTTATTCAAGGTCTCTTCCCCCTCCCACCCTATCTGGTCAATTTTCTTCTCTGCAACTCCCCATCTCCTCCCTGGGCAGGGAGCAGACAATCCTATGGTCCCACTGACCCAATAATGCTTGGATCAGTCTCCACTCCTGGCCAAATCCAGTTCTGTCCCCCCTCCCTCAAGAGTGAGTCAGGTGTTCCTATAGTTGGACTGGGGTTTGAAGGGTCAGTCCAGGGTGTTTCTGATCCCAAGCTGTTCGGTGGTTGTGGTTTTATAAAGAGCTCAAGAATTTAGATCCCAAAACCTTGAATAACCCTATCAAAAAATGGGGTTCAGATCTAAAAAGGGAATTCTCAGCAGAGGAACTAAGAATGGCTGAAAGGCACCTGAAAAAGTGCTCTTCATCTTTAGCCATCAGAGAAATGCAAATCAAAACAACTTTGAGATACCACCTAACACCTGTTAGATTGG